>CM060872.1:19680918-20124584 GCA_030737845.1 Acorus calamus
TAAATGGTTAATTTTTTAAATGTTCAAAAATTCACGGTACACCCTATTTATCGAATGTACTTTCATTGTCAAACTTTACATAATATTTACTATGTTAGTATGATTTACAAATATTAAGCTTAATGTATAAGACAAAACTCTTCTTTATCGTTCACAAACTTTGTTACTATGATGAAGATGAGCTGATCAAGAACGCGAAGTACATCGCCACCCTAGGAAAGGGCATCCTCGCCGCCGACGGGAGCACCGGAACGATCGGCAAGCGCCTGTCGAGCATCAACGTCGAGAACATCGAGTCCAACCGCCGGTCCCTCCGGGAGCTCCTCTTCACCACCCCCGGTGCCCTCCAGTACCTCTCCGGCGTCATCCTCTTCGAAAAGACCCTCTACCAGAAGACCGCCGACGGCAAGCCCTTTGTCGATGTGCTGACAGAGAATGGTGTCCTCCCCGGCATCAAAGTTGACAAGGGTACAGTCGACCTCGCTGGCACCAACGGCGAGACCACCACTCAGGTACCGCAGCGTGAAACGATATGAAGATCTAATCTATGTCAAGTTCGCTTTAGATCCACAAGGAACACCTTGCATGAATAATTTTAATAATTCCAAAGTTGTCTATACAAAATGTAAGACGTTTTTTTTTACAAGGCATACATGTTAAAGATTTCTAAAAATATTTGAAACAATCTTAACAAAAGAATTATTGACATTTATTAAATAAGAAAAAAAAATGATAAAAATCTTAAAAATATGGAAATATGATCTTAAAAATCCGAGAAATGATACTAAAAATATGAAATTTACCTTTTACTTATAAATTGTGACTATATGAAAAAATTAATTAAAATTGATAATTTTTAAAATTGACAACTCTCTATCGTAGCATTGGAAAAAGTTTGATTTTTTATTTATTTCTGAAAATGTATATATATTTCTACGGTGATTTTATTCCTGAACTCGAAATATAATTCTGAAGTAAATGATAGGAATTGAGCAAAGAAAAGCTTAACGAAAAAAAAAGTGTGAAAAGACCAAAACATCACCGACAACATCCTCATTTTCTTACAGATTAAAATATAATCCTATATTTCTCTTTAGCCCCCTCTACTCACTGTATCGAAGTATCCTAGTTAAATTTTTTTCACATTTTCTATGAATGATATTATTTAATTTATTAGATTATATTATTCACATTTTATAAAAATACATAACTTATTAAATGAGGTATATGATTCAATATAAAATAAAATCACATGTGGTCTGCGTTTTAGTTTGTAAAATGAATGGAATGTAATATTTATTTTTATTTTTATTCTTGCTCCACCAATTCTTGGCAACATGTCCTACATCACAGGGATTCGACTCACTCGGAGCGAGGTGCGCCCAGTACTACAAGGCCGGGGCCCGGTTCGCGAAGTGGCGGGCCGTGCTGAAGATCGGGCCGACCGAACCGTCAGAGTTAGCCATACAGGAGAACGCGAGAGGGCTGGCCCGGTACGCCATCCTGTGCCAGGAGAACGGGCTCGTGCCGATCGTCGAGCCCGAGATACTGACGGACGGGCCACACGGGATCAAGAAATGTGCGGTGGTGACGGAGGCGGTGCTGGCGGCGGTGTACAAGGCGCTCAACGACCACCATGTGCTCCTTGAGCGGACACTCCTCAAGCCCAACATGGTCACCCCCGGGTCTGACGCCCAAAGGTAAAAACTAGAATCACTGTGAAGCACAATCGAAAATATTATTTTAAAATAATGATAATAATAAATTATAAAAATTGTTTTGCTGATATGACACTGATATAGTACGAAGTGAGATAGATGATGAGATAGATGATGATAATATTTGTTGCAGCTTTAATTTATGAATAATAGATTAAGGTTATAAATTATAGATTTAATTTATCTAAAAAACAGTAGACATGTTTGTTGTAGTTGAAAAATAAAGAACAAGTAGTAGTAGATCTTTGTAATATAGAATAAGCTTTAAAACAATTTTTTATTGTGTAATTGTCAAAAATATCTCTTCCTTTAAATTGTAGAAGAGTAGTTCAAGAGGAAATGAAAAAAAAAAAACATTTGCCATTAGTTAAAAAAGGTTAAAGACATTAACTTCCAAAATAAAGATTGTTTACAACACTCTCTAAGTTATAATCTCATAAACTCTTTTTTTACCCGGTTTACAAATTCTGACTTTTTAAAAGTTGTTTTTAATTTAAATGAGTTTTAATAAGTTTAAACAAACACTCAACAACTGTTTATTTTGAGCTAAAATCTAAATATATTTGATTTATAAGTTTTAACAAATATGTATAAAATTTCTCTCTAAGCTATGTTTTTAAGCTCCATATTTTATAGTTTAGATAATGAAGGCTCATTTCACAGTATCAAGTATATAAAGTTGTATTAATGTTGTTTTACATTCAGAGGGTTTTTCTTTTTGATACTCGAGAGAAAATATGAAGAACAAATAAAAATGTGACAAGGGGAGCTTTTTATTATCTTTGAAAAATAATGGGATAGTCATTCCTTTAGTTAATTTGACAATTTACAGCCTCAACATATTTTGAATTTTGGCTATAGGTGACGCCGGAGGTGATCGCAGAGCACACAGTGGCCGCCCTTAGGAGGACGGTCCCCGCGGTGGTCCCGGGGATCGTGTTCTTGTCAGGAGGGCAGAGCGAGGAGGCGGCGACGCTGAACCTGAGCGCAATGAACAAGCTTGACGTGTTGAGGCCATGGACTCTCTCCTTCTCCTTCGGCCGGGCCCTCCAGCAGACGACGCTCAAGACGGCGTTCCTGGCGAGGTGCAAGGGCAACTCCGAGGCCACGCTCGGGAAGTACGAGGGGGGCGCCTCGGGTGGGCTGGCCTCGGAGAGCTTGCATGTGAAGGGGTACAAGTACTGATGTTTTGGGAGGATATAGATTGGGCTGGGTGGGGTGGAGTTTGTGTTTGGACTGGGAATTCTGTAGTTCTGGAGAAATTGTTGGGATCTCTGATCTTATATATGATGGGTGTTATTGGTTTTTGAAAATGATACATACATTGTGTTGTGTATTCATGACTTGTTATTCGTTGTTTCTTGTGATACACAATTTATTCGGATATAGAAAGATGAATATCTCGTCCTCCTTTTGTATGTTTTATTGTACTCCTTTTATTTTATATTTTTTGTTCTCTCTCATCCGAAATTTAGACTTAGTATTAAAATGAAAGTTACAGTGGTAAGAATATATTTTTTTTAAAAAAAAGTAAAAAATTCTTTTTCTTTTAAAAATCCAATTTTGATAGATTATGTAAAAGAAATGATTTTATTTGAAATTTTTATAAATAAACACACATATGAAAGATTGTAAACGCAAATTTTGTCTTTTAGCATAAGAATGAAATCAAATGTTAAACTAACATTTTTTGATGGTCACTCTAAGATATACCATACATGTTTTAAATTTTTTTTATCATAGACTTATCAAATGATATATATATTCTTATAAAAGTAAAATATATATTCGAATGAATCAAATTTATATTTTTTTATATTTTTCTAATAGAGAATATATATTAACATATATAGTATAACATACAATCCATCAATCAGTGCATTATATATTATATTTAAAACATTATATATTGGATTAGATGACATGACAATGTCTTAAAAAAATTAGAATGCCTTCCACACAACCTTTTCTTTGTAACGGTATATAATTCAATAAAAAAAAAATATCTTAAAAGAATCAGAACATATTAGAACTGTAAATGGAAACATACATGGCAACCTTTAATTGTTTGACTATTTATTGATCTCGTTATCGATGAGACAATGACAATGCACTGACGGACTTGCCCCTGTGATAAATTTGACTAATGCCCTTATTCCATGTGGTTTATTTCAATAACGTTGTTACATGCAATCCATAATATAATTAATCTTCTAATTTCAGTATCTCACTGATTAATTTTCATATTTTCTAAATATAAATTCATACAATTTATTATATTATAAAATATAGAGACAAAATCTATATAACCATCTGAATAACTCCGTGAAAACATCTATGTAAATCTAAATAATCACATGAGTTAAATTTTTGTTGACAGATTATGATTATTTTGTGAATATTATATTTAGTTAACTCTGATCTAACTGAAATATAGTATACCAAAAAGACCTTTATAATATGTTAAAAATGTAAAAAATTCTCTGTATATGACGATTTTACCTTCATAATATATTTGGAATATTAAAATTGTCATTTATATATGATTTTCTGCATTTTTAATAAATTGTATGGGGTTTTTTGTATATTGTGTTTTTTCAGTCAGGGTTAACCAAATGGAATATTCCCATAATCATCCTCATATGTCAACAAGGGTGGATCCAAGACAATATTTTGGGTTGGGCTACATAGTATATATTAAATATTTATATAGATATTTTTTGTTCTTATATTTGATAGCCTATATTAAATATTTATATGAAAGTTTTTTGTTCTTATATTTGATGTAATTATTTATATACCAAATAATGTGATATTTAAAAGATATATACATGGAAAAAAAGAAACAAAAGAAGAAATGTATTTAAAGTTGAGTACTTTGATTTTGTAAGAATTTCTAGAAAAATAAGAAGAGTTGTTTTATGGATATAAGTGTTCATTTGTTGTTCAATTAACATTAATTCTTAAGATAATATTTGAATTTTAAAATTTAAAATTGTTAAAATTTATAATAAGATTGATGTTGCGTTTGATTGCATGATTGCAAAACTGCTTTTAGGTAAAAATTTAGTTTAAATCTGATTTTTCAATAAGCTTTCTATCCATAGTTTCTGGAAAACTTAGATTTTGAGTATTTTTTTTTACAAAAATATGTATGTAGCTTTTGGCCCTAGTTTTTTTATTTGGGAAAAACAACTTTTTGCAAATTCAAAGCTGCCTAAACCCTTTCCAAATGGACCGGAGTTCAATTTAGTTTGTTAGGCTGAGATTCAATTTGTTAGATACTATTTGATTTGTTATTAATTTGTTAGGTTGATATCTAGTTTGTTTGGAATATATTTTATGTATATAATACAATTTATATAATAGAAAATATAAATATTATAACATATATCATAAAAAAAGAGAGTAAAGTCTAAGCCGTGTTAGCCCAGCCAACTCGTACGTCCGCCTCTGTCTGTCAGAGGGTTATATAGATTTAAAATAGTTTATAGGGGGTATTTGGATTTTTCCCATATATTATATATACAATATATAAATTTTCCGTGGAAAGTGTGATTTCCTTAGATGGTGTTATATGTGCACGTTTTTTATAAAAGAAGCCACGTTGAAGGGCAATGTTAAAAAAAATAAATAAAAAGAAACGCTAGAAGAAGGGTTCGAACCTTCGACCTTGTGGTTAACAGCCACACGCTCTAACCAACTGAGCTACTCCAGCTTTTTTGTTTCAAACAATTCCTTACTATATATTAACTATGTAGGACCTAATGAATACATCCCAATGTATTAATTTGACATGCTTAAATACAAACTTTTACATTCATTATTCATGTACTATCTAATCATCTCCATGTAGAATTTCTTTGTAACAGCCTTTGTAATAAGCCCCTCCCAAAATCTTCATGTATAATTCCTCAAAAATTGTGTAACTAAGAGTAGTAATCATGACATAATTCAAGTGGATGAATAAAACCATTGATTATGAGAAAACTACCTTACTGCACTTCAAATAAAGACAAATCTCTCACCTTCCAGCTTTATCAGCCACTAAAATCACTTTAATTGTACCCACAATGTTTCCATTATCTCTTCCAACGCCTCTTTAATTATTCATCCACTTTTGAAAGAGATATAAAGATGAGATTATATAGAATTGCATTGAGAGTGAGTAGTTCGTTCTTATTCGCATTATTTTTTAAAAGGCATGTGCTTCGCAACATGAGACACTTTCTATAACAAGTGTGATTAAACATGTGAGACTGTTCGTAACATTGTCCTCATTTCATCATCCGCATTTGAGTTTCCTTTGTTCCTAAGGTTTCCTCTCCCCTCTCAAAAGCTTTAACAAAGATACTAACAACTAATACAGTAAAGATTCCATTGCTTTATCAAAAGTGATGAAGCAAAGTGATGAAGCAACACTTTAATCGTCAAAAACAATGAGAAACACTTTAGTTAAGTTCAAAATTTCAAATATTTTTCTTTACCCATAAAAAATCCAAGAAAAAGAAGTGTGTCTCAAGAACCACGAGTGTAACACAAACTTGTACACTTATTTCATCCCGGGCTGTAAAGACTTTATGTTGTTCATTACAAAAAAAAAAAAAAAAAATCAAAACCATATTAAAAAAAAACACAAACTCTACATCTTAGGCTCCATTTGCACAACAGTGGATAACTCTGCGTTTAAGAAAGTGGGGGCAGTAGAGAATCATTGTTTCTGAAACTTCTCAAATGTAGAAAAAAATTAGTCTAGGAATGCTGTGTAGGCTGTGTAAATTAAAACGCCTAACATGTTTGGATCCACCATCTTATCACAGGATCCAAAAGGAGCCTTTAGTCTGTGTGATTGATCATGATCTCCTTGTCTTGCATCGTCGGGCGACTAAAACTCCGGTCGGTGGTCCGGTCATCTCGATTTGGCACCGACTATACAACCAGTACGAGAACCGCATCAATCCGATGCTTACCTTGACTCGAAACGCGCCTCTTATGCCATAAACCACCCGATTAGTCCCCACTTGTCTCCGAAGCTCCATTGCGAGCTCCGGCGATAAGTAGACTTCACTTGCCACCATGTGCACAGTCTCGAGCTTCCCCTCCCCTCCCCTTAGAGTTAAAGGGGAGAGCGCTCGAGCGGAGATCAGCGAGTCGTAGAAGTACAAATCTATGCTCAAATGCTCGAACCTCACATCGATTCGATGGTTGGGATTGGAGAAGTTGGCGAGGAGTGTGAAGTCCGCATTGAGGTACTCCGGTGAGTCGATGTAGAGGCCATTGAGGCTTGCGCCTGTGACGTCGAAGGAGGGGATTCGGGGCTTGATCACGACGAATACGATGATGATTGCCACGCCAGAGAGGATCAAGAGGAGGCTGAAGATGATGCAGGCGAAGGCGCCACACCAAACCAATGGATTGGTCTTGCGCGTTGGCCGGAGGAGCTTGAGTGGAGGTGGAGGAGGTGGTGGTGGTGGTGGTGGCAAGGCCAAGAGTTTGGGCTTCATTTGCTTGGAAGGTTGGATTGGGGGGTGGTGGAGTTGGAAGGTTGAAGTGGGGGTGGTGTGGGGAGGCATCTTAGGAGGAGTGTTTGAGGAGGAAGTGAATGGGTGGGTGTATTTGTTGGTTTTCATTGCTTTGGCATCAATGTGAAGTGAAGGGAAAACATGTAAAGATAAAGAGGGGGAGTATATATAATAGGTCCTGGTGTTGGTTTTTTGTGTTTTTGAAGAAGAAGTGTTTGGTTTTGGATTTGAGTAAAGTTGGAAAGATGGGTTGAGTTGAATTTGGTTTTTTTGAAATGGCGGAGATGGAGCCTTTTTTTTGTGGGAGGGTTTGACGATTGTATTTATGGAGAAAGATTACAGGTTAAGGAAGAGAAATCTCTGATTGGAAGGTGTTTTAAGTGGTCATTAGTGTGGCCTCCACTGACTGTTAAAAAGCAAAAGATTACAATGATTTAGTGTTTTTTTGAATAACTGTTTGGTGAGAATGGATGTTTTTAAAACATTGCATGTGACCATCTGATTTTTGAATTTTCAGTCAGGTAACTCTACACTTTAAACTTAATTGATATCTGTGTAAACGAAACAAAATTATTTGTGATGGAGTTCTTTCTGTTAGGTAAGTGCTGGGACTCAACCAATGATCTCATGATTTGTTTACTATTAAGCTATATCTTCAAGTCTTATTTTTAATGAAATTATATATTTATTTCAATTAAATTTGTATTAAAAAATTATCTGAAATAATTTTGTGTCATTTAAGTGATACATACTCATGATTATATCTTCAACACAGAGGATCTCATGACTTCCATATACTTAAGTTTTTAAATTTATTAACATGAAAGAATCATAAGATCCTCTTGACTTCCATATACTTAAGTTTTTAAATTTATTAACATGAAAGAATCATAACTGATTTACTGTAAGAGTTCCTTTTATGATCTAATGACCTTGTCTAACATTTAGGTTGATTATGCATAAAAATATTCATGTTATTTGCAATCATGGTAACTTTATTACTCATTGACAAATAAAAATACATCATCAACAATTTAGATATATACCTTCAGTTAAAAAAAGAAGAAGATGTTATCTATTATCTTTCCATTCAGAGTTTATAATTTGAATTTTCAGAAATGAAATCAAGTAGTAGATATCTACCTTTAGTTTAAAAATAAAACGCAATTTAGATATATAGTCTTTTAATTGGCTAGAATAGGAACATAGAAGTATCACGTAGCATCTTTGAGCAAAGGTGTATTTGTTTAAAAATAGAAGAAAAGTAACCTTCGAACCACCAAGTTAAATGAAATTTTATTTTAAAAAAAAGTTAAATATTTAAATAATACTAAACTTTGTGTCCTGCCTGGCTTTGGCGGTTTCAAATCCACAGGACAACACGGTGGAAAAAAAACCATGAGACTTGTAGGGCTCATGGCCTCGGTACCTAAAAAATGTGTGGGTAATTCTATATATAAGTTCTTATTAAAGTTGTGGCAGACATAAACATAAAAAGTCTTATAAGGAGGATAATTTGATATGTGCATGGATTAATTTATTTTTATCATTGTTTATGGAGACTATAATGTTTACACAATTACTGTTGATAAAATATTTTGTCAAATTTGAATGAAAATTTAATCCGAGGATGATAATTAGATTTTTGTGAGTTTTTAAAGACTCATGTGTCTGCCTAGATTATCCCAACTTTTATAGAGACTTATAAGAGATTACCCATATTTGCAGGGATGTAGATATCGTTAACAAAAAAACAAAAAAAAAAAAGAAAAGAAAAGAAAAGGAAAAAAAAGGAGGGAATGAATTCGGGTCTTTGAAAATAGAGCGTTTTGATTGACTTGTTTTAAGAGCAAAAAACCAAATTGACTTAGCTAATTATCTTAACTAGTTATCTAGATAAAATTAAAACAACATTTATTTGTATTTGCATAAATTTCTTTAGAAAATTTAAAAAACAAAAGTGATGGGATGAGATACTATCTCGTAATTGGCATAAAATAATGACAAGTGTTGGGAACAACATATGTCCAACTTTTTAATAACCACTATCTTGGAATTGAGTTTGTCTGCCATGTCACATATGAAACCAATTTTTTTAATAACTACCACTAAATGTCATTATTTAACATTTAGGAATTATTTGTAATTTGGTTGGGTTAAGTGTAGGAATATTGGTTGGTTTAATTGGATATTGGGTTTGTTGGGTTGTCGCTTTAGTGACTATGAAAATGAAGAATATCCGATATAATTTGTTAATTTTTTTTATAGGAGGTATATCCGTTACCTATAATAAGTGATATATATATATAGGGAAGTGATTCGGTGCGGGAATGCGGGAAGCGATCACGGGCCGTCGATCACGGGTCCATCGCATCGGACGGTCGGGTGCGATTCACATCGACCGTTGGATGTGATGGACCCGCGATCGAACGACCGACGTCGTTTCTCGCATTCCCGCATTCCCGCACTGAATCACTCGACTATATATATATATATATATATATATATATATATATATATATATATATATATATATATATATAATAAATAAAGAGAATAGAATATATAATTTTTTAATAAAGTATATAGTTTTATAAAAATTTAAATAAACTAAAATATATACACTCAGATAAATATAAATTCATATCTCTTTACACATTTTTAACCTAGTAAATGCTAGTGTAACCTATTATATTCTAGCATCATATGCTTTTATTGTGAAAATCAACAAGGATAATATAGATGTACGGTTTTTTTCCCATCATATAATGAAGGGATTTTTAGTTTTAAGTCCCGGAAACTATCGAATTTAGCGATTGATCCATCATTTCTTCATATTTTGGTTTTAATCCCTATATTTAAATGATAATTTAGGAATAGGTCCCTCCCAGGGACCTATTCCTAAATTATTAAGTTTGTTTTTTAGTCCCTGAGAGGGACCTATTCCTAAATTATCATTTAAATGTAGGGACTAAAATCAAAAATGAAGAAGTGAAGGATCGATAGCTAAATTTGATAATTTCCAGGGACTTAAAACTAAAAATCCCTATAATGAAACATGTATTATTTTTTATAGATGAGATATATACCATCAATGAATTGTATAAATTAATTTATAGATGTACAAATTACATGTTTTATTTAACATGATATATATCTCACTGGACATGTGAGATTGCATACGAGACTGTTTAACAGATCCGCATGCCCAACCAATGATTCATAAAAAATCACTTGTGGCCAGTGGTTGATGTTTACTAAGGACCCGAAGTGGGCTTTGTCGGTGTTGAAAAATCCGCGTGTGTAGGGGTTCTTCGGGGATTCGGATCGGATGCGTGTCCTGGCGGGCTCGGTCAGATCGTCTTCTCGGAAGGGGTGAGGGTGTCGTTCCTGGTTGAGGCGCCCGACAGCGGCCCAAGAGGATTCAAGGGGTTTTGTGATCGCCACCTGCTTTCTCAAAAAGCAGGAAAAGTTGGGGTTGGATTTGATTGCCTACGTGGGGAGTTTGTGGGGTCTCCGCTCTGAGACACGGATATACCATACACAGAGGTGAAAAATAGGTAATCCTATTATGCTTCCGGGGCTTGATTATAGGAGTCTTGGGACAAAGGAGTGCGGGTGGGGTGTAGGTA
Source organism: Acorus calamus (assembly GCA_030737845.1). Taxonomy (NCBI): domain Eukaryota; kingdom Viridiplantae; phylum Streptophyta; class Magnoliopsida; order Acorales; family Acoraceae; genus Acorus; species Acorus calamus. The sequence continues at coordinate 19,691,791 of CM060872.1, forward strand.
TGGGGCGGCTAGTGGGTTTGAGCCGTCTGGATTGGGGCGGCTAGGTAGGGTTAGCCGTCCAGGGTCTGGGGGAATTTGGGCAGGACTTTGGTAGGAAACGGGTGGGGTCTTGGGCAGAGGCTAAGCTAGGTTTAGCCTGGGTTTCTGGAGGGTGGGATGAAAGAGTATTTTATGTGGGGAATGGGTGTTTCTCTCACAAAAAGGGGCTCTCTCTCTCTCTCTCTCTCTTGGGATTTCTAGTGGTGGAAGAGTTTGAACAAGTGGGGATGGTGGATTGGTGGTGTTTTGTGGATTTTGTTGATTGAAGGATTTGGGCTTGGGACCCCTCTATTTATAGTAAAAGAGAGGTAGGAAAATATCCCGAGGGTAATGGAGTGGGTGGCTTCGATTGGACCTCTCATTAATTCTCTGGTTCTTCTGTCAGAGACCAGGTGAAGGGTGGCTACTTCCTGGTAGCCGCCCCTATCATGACCTGCTAAACGTCCCATCTCTGACAAGCGGTGGCTTGGGTCGGCTACTTGGTTTGATCCGGCCAAGAGAGGGCGGCTAAAGGTCATGACCCGCCGCAATGATCAGCATTTAATATTGCTTTATGTCCCATCCAGGGGACTGGTCCAAAGTCGGCCAGGGGGCGGTTAGGGGGGCGGCTAGTGTAAACTAGCCACCCAGTGAGGGGCGGCTAGTTAGGGCTAGCCGCCCCTTTCCAGGGACTTAGGTTTTTAGGGTTTTGGTTTTTAGGGTAGGTTTAGGTTTAGGTCCGGGCTAGGGTTTGGTTTAGGGTTAGGGTTTGGGCTAGGGTTTTAGGTTTTGGCTTAGGGTTAGGGTTTCCGGTTTAGGTTTAGGTCAAGGCTAGGGTTAGGGTTTCCGGTTTAGGTTTAGGTCTAGGCTAGGGTTAGGGTTTCCGGTTTACCGAACCTTTGGTTCTCTATTGGATGTCCAATTGTGGGATATTTCGTGTGTTACTTGAAGTATTTCTGTCTCTCTGGACGGTCAAAATTGGGGTATCTACAGGCTTGAGTCCCACCCAATTTTAATTTTACTGCTCAAGACTAGTTCAGACAAGATAACCATGTTTGTTGCAGCTCTAATTTACAGATTATAGATTATATTTTTTAGAATATAACAATTAATTTTCTTATAAGTAGTATAATTGTTTATCGTATTGTTTAAAAAACAGAAAATAAACAATGGTAGATGTTTGTCAAAATTTATAAGATAACTTTTGTTTTTTGTTTTTATTTATTTATGAAATGATAGGCATTTGTCTAAATTATATTAATTTGGTAACAATGTTCAATTCAAAATACAAGCTTATATTAATTTGCCTAAATTATATTAATTTGAAAAACAACTTTTATTGTGTAATTATCAAAATTATCCCTTAAGAATGTCCAAATAAAAATGATTTAAAATATTCAATAAAGTATAATCTTAAAAGCAACCTTTACCCAGCTTTCAGATTATGAAATTTTAAGTTGTCTTTAATTTAAACAAGCTCTTAAAATTAAGTTTAAACAAACGTGTCACAACTGCTTATATGCTAAAAGCAATAAATTTTTACTTATAAATTTTAACAAACATGTCATTTCATAAATAAAAAAAAGGTTTTAATAGACATGTCATATGCTTAGAGCATAATAATAGACATAGAAATAGTTTTGTAATACAGTTTATAGATATTTCAAAATCAACCCAAGCACATTCATCTCATCAAATTCATCTGCGCAACAGGAATATTTGATGGACAGGTATCATTGTCAGGCATGAAATGTTTATAAAATTATTATATATTTATAAAATGATGGTGTAGCATCTCCCAATGTCATCACTTAGAGTATCTTCAATGGACATGTTAACTCATTAATTAGTGTCATATGTTTACAAAACATGTAAAAATGGTGCTCCAATGAAAGTGTTAAGGGAATACTAAATGTGGGCCCCATCTGTCGTATGTTATCTTCCATGTTAACTTTAGCTAGTGCTTTAGCCGGTCACATGTGGGCACCACCATTCAAAATATTCAAAAAAATATTATTTTGGGTGAGTGGAGAGATTTGAGTGGGTGGAGAGGTGGATCCACTATTATCTTGACTAGTTATTTAGCTAGTCCATTGAAGCAACAACAATTAACTAAATGAGAGTGTAGTAAATGAGGGTCTAGTAGAGGGTTAAAGTGCTGACATGACACTTTAATATTTTGGTTAGTTAGCATATCCATTGAAGATGCTCTTAATGAACTGCATGCACTCGGCATCCCCAATAAAATTTAAGGTTTCCAAAGCAAAATCAAAGAGTGGGATGCCCATTCATCAACATCAAAGTGTGACATCTCCATATATCTCTTCATCTTCCCTCCATAAATCATCCCCATTTAAACATCCAATGCACTGCTTAGATGTTGCCATACCTGGCAAACAACACACAAAATCATCTGTTCAAGGTATTAATGGAGGAAACTCATCATGTTGGCTATATAACACATTTTACAGGGCCAATATCTTTCAAGGTTACTCAAAATGAGTGACCAACTTTTAACTCCTCAGGATGGCCAAGTTGTGAGGAAATTCAACCATTATGAAAGCTCTCAAAAGATTTTGTTGGTTGGAGAAGGTGACTTCTCCTTCTCTTTATGTCTGGCAAGGGCATTTGGATCTGCTTCAAACATTGTTGCAACATCACTTGATACAGAAGGTACACATTACTTCTACATACTATGATAACACTTTATGAGAGCACTTGCTAGTCCTTGTAATCTATGTTAGGTGTTCTACATACAAAGCATGCATTGGAGATCGGTCGAACACATCGAGGAGCTCAAGAGGTTAAAATGTGAAGTATTACATGGAATTGATGTCCATAACATGCACAGAGAGTCTCGATTGATCGGACGGTCATTTGATCGGATCATCTTCAATTTCCCTCATGCGGGGCACTATAATGTCTGTGAGCATATTACCTGGCTCATCGAGTAAGCGCTACAATGTTTTTGATGAGACTCTTCATTAAAGCTTGATTGATATTCACAAAGATTGACATACTTATACATATTTGTGTGTGTGTGTTCATGAACAAAGGAAGCACAAGAGTTTAATATCAGCCTTCTTCAGTAGTTCGTATAAGATGTTGAACTTATCTGGTGAAGTACATGTCGTTCATCGCGACTGTAGATACCCTAATTTTGACCGTCCAGAGAGACGGAAATACTTCAAGTAACACACGGAAATCTCCCACAAGTGGACACAAATAAGAGAACCGAAGGTTCGGTAAACCAGAAACCCTAACCCTAGCCTTGACCTAGCCCTAAATCCTAACCCTAAACCTAAAGCCAAACCCTAACCCAGACCTAAAACAAAACCAAAACCCTAAAAAACCTAAGTCCCTAGAAAGGGGTGGCTAACCCTAACTAGCCGCCCCTCACTGGGCGGCTAGTTCACACTAGCCGCCCCCCTAACCGCCCCCTGGCCGACTTTGGACCAGTTCCCAGGATGGGACATAAAGCAATATTAAATGCTGATCATTGCGGCGGGTCATGACCTTTAGCCGCCCTCTCTTGGCCGGATCAAACCAAGTAGCCGACCCAAGCCACCGCTTGTCAGAGATGGGACGTTTGGCAGGTCATGATAGGGGCGGCTACCAGGAAGTAGCCGCCCCATCCCGGGCGGCTAGTTAGAACTAGCCGCCCTTCACCTGTTCTCTGGCAGAAGAACCAGAGCATTAATGAGAGGTCCAATCGAAGCCAACCCACTCCATTACCCTCGGGATATTTTCCTACCTCTCTTTTACTATAAATAGAGGAGGTCCCAAGCCTTCAACAACAACCAACACACCCAACAAAATCCACAACAATCACCAATACATCTTCAAACCCTTCCACCACCAGAAATCCCAAGAGAGAGAGAGAGAGAGAGAGAGAGAGAGACCCCTTTTTTGTGAGAGAAACACCCATTCCCCACATAAAATACCCTCTCGTCCCACCCTCCATAAACCCAGGCTAAACCTAGCTTAGCCTCTGCCCAAGACCCCACCCTTTACCTACTAAACCCCTGCCTAAATTTCCCAGACCCTGGACGGCTAACCCTAGCTAGCCGCCCCCTGGCCGACGGCTAACCACAACTAGCCGCCCCCTATCCACACCCCATATCAACACCCCTTTGACCCATAACTCCTTTAGTCAAGCCCGGAAGCAGAATAGGATTACCTGTTTTTCACCTCTGTGTACGGTATATCTATGTCTCAGAGCGGAGACCCCACAAACTCCCCACGTAGGCGATCAAATCCAACCCAAACCCTTTCCTGTTTTTAGAAAAAGCAGGTGGCGATCACAAACCCCCTTGAATCCTCTTGAGCCGCTGTCGGGCGCCTCAACCAGGAACCACACCCTCACCCCTTCCGAGAAGACGATCCGGCCGAGCCCGTCAGGGCACGCATCCGATCCGAACCCTCCGAAGAAACCCCACACACGCGGATTTCTCGACACCGACAGCGACGATGAGCCTTACAAGCAATGGGAGCTTGAAAAACTGGCCAAGAAAGCTGGCTTAAAACTGATAGAGAAAGTTAAATTCGTGAAGTCGGACTACCCGGGGTACGATAACAAGAGGGTGGATTGAGCAGGAGCAATGAGACATTCCCTATAGGGGATTGTTTTACCTTTAAATTCGCCTGTGGGTGATATATGTAGTTTTTTTAAATTGCACAACTCATTTGAGTTACTAATGCATTGCTGCTTTTAAGTTGTATTTTGGGCTAAATCAAGCTTGAAAGGGCTCTTGGTTTTGTTGGGAATTTTTGGTGTAGATGCTCTTAAAAATATATATGCTTTGAAGAGGGTGATTTGCTTTCAATCTGGTCACACTGACCTTTGTTTATCCAGATATAAATTACCAATTTATTGAAAAATACAAGAAGATAATTATGAAAAATAAATAAATTAAAGCGTCTCTCCTAGAGGAATATATATGTATGAAACCTTAACGAATCCTCATCTTGTTAAACAATCTAATGTTATGGAATAATGAATAAGTTAGGCGTGAATCAATTGATATGTACAAGGCAGATATACATAATATAATTCTTGTTCAGGTGAATGTTCATTAAAATAAATAAAAAGAGAATTGTTCAAAAAGAAAAGTCATCAGCAAGCCATTGTAGAATTGGGATGTTGTGTTATTTCCATGAACATTCATCTGAAAAAGAATATATATATATATATATATATATATATATATATATATATATATATATATATATATATATATATTATGTATTTCTTGCTTGTATCGTATTATATTCATGCGTGTTGAAGCCGTCCATGCGTCATGAAAAGCTAACTTAACAAGAACCAAAACTAACCACCTATTGCACAAGCAATTGACACAAATCAACACTACAATTAAAATTTTGAACCTTGTTTTACATTTAATTTGTTCATCTTTCAATTAGAAACAAGGGGCATGAACACAAACAAAGAAGTTGAAATCAATCAATCAAACATACCAAAAATCAAACATGTTGCTATTTCGACTGGCTTTCTTGTTGGCCTTTCTGGCCTCGGCCACCTCCCGGTTGAACTGTGTTTACAGGCAAAGTCAAGTAGGAGTTGTTGGGAGGGGCTCTGTCATGAGTCTCATAACTTTCGTGGTTCAATTTTGTTGGAGCTCATGATTCAATTCTTGTGTGACATCTTGAATCTCATTTTTAATTTTGTTTTCTATGAACATTAGAATTACCAATGGAACATAAAACACATATAGATGGGAGAGAGATATAGAGAGTGAGATGAACCATAGTGGATGTTCATCTGTTAGAGAGAGATGTAAGATTGGTGTTTTAGAATGGGAATTTTGCATTTATCCCCCTGTTAAATATAGTATTTTGCGTTATACTCTTCTTAAAAAGCTAATTGCATCTATACACCTGAAAAAAATATTTCGTGTTGCAACTATACTCCTCCGTCTGTCTCCGTTACGAAGCCTGAACCAACCATGGTTACGAACCTAACTCTACCCACGAAATGTCTCTTTTACCCCCACAGAATTTTGCATTTATACCCCTGTTTGGTATTTTGCGTTATACCCCCATTGAAAAGCTAATTGCCTATATACCCTTGGAAACTTCTTTTGTGTTACAACTATGTCCCTCCGTCTGTCTCCGTTATCAAGGCTGAACATATAAGTTATGTTGTTTTGTATCGCAGATAGAATAAGACACTCATGTTGATTTAATTTTTAAGTATGAAGGGTTTGATAAGATTGATAAAGACTCAAGAAAAAAACATATAAGAATATATAAGAGAACATATGCCTTGTTGTATTTTTCAATACTTATATATTTCACATATCATTGTAATCTTTTTTATTAAACAACAAAAATAAGTAGTTGAATAGATAAATATACATAGATCCATTTTTTTTCTTGAAACATTTGTAATATCAAGTTTAAAATCAAGACAGTTGCTTAAACAACTTATCTAAAAAGTATCGAATTTCTACTTGATTCTTTTATGCCTGGAGTGGATCATTGTTGAGTTCCATATGGTTCCCATTATGTTAACTAGAGATTCTATTATCTTTTGATTTTTGTTCGTGAAATCTTAACATTGAAATAAAATTTGTGGTTTTTTATTTCTGTTCATCCTACAATCAATCGATATTTTTTTGTCTCCATGTGGTGCATTCTGTTAATTGGTGCTTATTCTACATGTTGAGAATCATCTAACATGACAATTTTGTCAATCAATAGGTCTGGATGTTGCAAAACTCACTCTTGACATGATGTTCACATAAAATTGAAGATATAATTTGATATTTAAAGTATTCAAACAAGTTATGTTTTTTTTTGTAACATGTAATTTTGATTGTTTCATTTAATTCCTATTTAATACTGTTGTGTCATTTATATAGAAGATCAAATAAATAAATAGAAATCCTAACAGTTAAAGTTTTGTATTATGTTATTTTTTGTAACATGTTTTTAATTTAAATGAACGACAACCATAACAATTTTTTTATTATTTTAGTAATGTGTTTTCTTTTGTTTTTAACTTTATAATGAAATACTTAACTTATGGTTTCAAAAAGAATGAAAGGAACCAGAGTTAACAACTTTCTAATTTTTTAAGGGCAATTAGTCATTACCTTAAAAATCAAAATGAATTTTGTGATTATTTTCTGATATGGTTAATATGATTGAAATAATGTTTGTTGATAGATTTTCTGTTATGAAAAATAAAATATGTTAGTGAAACCCAAATAAACACTATCTATCTTAGTATTTTGAATAATTATATGATTTTCAATCAATCATTGAAGAAAATGAGAAAAAAAGGTTTTAACAGGTACGTAGGTTGAAGAAAAGGGGGTTTATAAGCATCAGGCAAACACAGGGGTATAGATGTAATTTCAGACTGACACAGGGATACAAATGCAATTTTTTAAACTCCTACGGTCCAAAAGGTAGTTTGGTCAATTCATTTGGCATTTAACGCCGTTAATGGAATATTTCTGGTATATTACACTCTTATCCGACGGAACTAAACTTAAGGGATACAGTTGTAACACGAAAGATTTTTTTCAGGAGTATAGATGCAATTAATTTTTTAAGGGAGGTAGAATGTAAAATACCATATTTAATAGATGTATAATTGCAAAATTCCCTTTTAGAATTCTCAGAATTTGGCGATGAAGAAATGATGAGAAGGGTGAGACTTATATCATTGTGATGCATGGATTGTTTATAAAATTATTATATATATTTATAAAATGATTTTGTAGCATCTCCCAATGTGTTCAATTATAATGCACTATATACATGCACTCAGCCCCAATAACCGTTATGGTTTCCAAAGCAAATTCCAAGAGTGGGATGCCACTCTCAGGCCCCATTCAACATCAAAGTGTCACATCTCCATCTCTTCATCTTCCTTCAATAAATCATCCTCATTTAAACATCCAATGCAGTGCTTAGATGTTGCCACCCCTCTGTTGAAGGCATTAATGGAGGAAAAACATGTTCGCTATATAACACATTTTACAGGGCCAATATTTTTCAAGGTTACTCAATATGGGTGATCAACTTTTAATTCCTAAGGATGGCCAGGTTGTGAGGAGCATCAAGCACTACCAAAGTTGTCAAAAAAATTTGTTAGTCGGTGAAGGCGATTTCTCATTTAGCGCATGTTTGGCAAGGGTTTTCCGCTCTGCTTTCAACATAACTGCCACTTCACTGGATTCAGAAGGTACATGTCACTTATTTCATTGTGTGATAAGTTACATGACTGACATTATAAGGACCTGTTCATCCTTGCATTCCATGTCAGATGAGCTAGTGACAAAACATTGGAGCTCTGTTGCTCACATTGAGGAGCTAGAAAGATTGGGATGTGAAATATTGCACGAAATCGATGTCCACAACATGCATGTAGTGCCTTGCTTGATCGGTCGAGAATTTGATCGAATCATCTTCAATTTCCCCCATGCGGGGCATTTCCATTTTTATCGTGAACGCGATATGTGGCTTATAGAGTAAGTGTAACATTTTCGATTATTGTCACAAAGCCTGGCATTTCCAAATTACATAAAACTTTGGTGTGATTTGTGTCTTCATGAGCAAAGGCAGCACAAGGAGTTACTGTTAGGCTTCTTCCGTAGTTCGCGCAGGATGCTGAGTGAAACAGGGGAAGTTCATGTCGTTCATCGTGATGACGAGCCTTACGATCAATGGGATCTCGAAAATCTGGCGAACAAAGCTGGATTGGTTCTGATAGACAAGGTTGAATTCTTGAAGACACATTATCCAGGTTACCATAACAAGAGGGGTGGGGGGATCAAGAGCAATCAGACATTCCCCATAAGGGACTGCTATACCTTCAAATTTGCATTGCCGAGTTGCTCCTCGTCTGAAAATGGAAAATCTGAGAGTTCTTTAACTGATATTTTATCATCTTTGGTTGTTTGATTTGTGTCAAAATGAAAGAAAAATGGGTGATCTATGTCTTTTGTTCCCATAGAGTAAATTTTCTTTCCCACCATGAACAAGAGTTTTATGTAGCTTTACATGGCACAACTCACAAGATACTAATGCGTTATCATTATTATCCAGTTGGTGATATTTTGGGATAAATTAAACTTGATTGGGGTCTCTTGTTTTCTTGAGAATATTTACAGCATATACTACTAGAAAAACATATATGCTTTGAAAGGGGTATCACTGAACCTTCCTACTCAAAGTTGCTGTCATGTGTAGGTCTAATGGATGATGCATAATAAGACCAAAATCAAAGACAGTGATGGAGGAATTAACATAAAAAAATATTGATGTTCCAATTTATTTACCATATGTGAAATCTATAACTCATAACTGTAAAGTTTTCTTAAGAATTTTTTTTTTCTCTACACTGCGAAACGAAAAATATTTACAACATCTATGAGCATCATCATATATGATTTCGCTAAAATGGGCTAAAATGGGAGATGGGCGAATCCTGAAATGGGGCTCATATTTTCAATAAGATGTCTTGTAATTATCATTACATAATTTCTTACCCAACTGATTTCGATAAAAATAATCCCATTAAAATGAAAATGAATAAAGTAAATAATATATAAAATAAAAAATGGATAAAAATTTTGAAAAAAATAAAATAAAGAAATAAAATTAAAATTTAAAAACTATTATGATCCAATAGGATTATATTCTTTTAAGTCAAATAATAATTAGTAAAATAAAATTGTAGTAAATAGAAAATTAAATAATAAATAATAAAAAAATTAAAGAACATAATAAAAGAAAGGATAAGTTCCTAAACTAATTAAAAGTTGATTTTTTTAATTTAAAATAGTCCACTTAAATAGAAAAGAAGATAATTTTTGGGGATGTTGGGGTCCTTAATGGGTGAAGACCTACCTCGCTTACACCCAGGCCCTAGGTTTCACCAAATATTTCTCTTGGCCCTTTCTTGGAAAAATATTTGAAGGGCGAAATCCTGATGTTGCTATATATGGTAGCTGTTGTTGTGACCAAAGTCCAATAATGTTAGGTTCTTCTCCTATCCACCCTCAAATTCAAGAATGATGCCCTCAACATGTCTTTGAGAGTCTGAATGACCATTTTCATACTTAGTTTGAGGGTGAAATGTTGTGCTAAATTACATTTTGGACCAATACAACATCCATTTGTCCAAAGGCATAGACAACGAGCTATTTAATATTATAATGTACAATTTCTTTTTTGGACAACTGTGACATTGTGTTATTTCCTTGAACATTCATTTCAACAAAGAACAAATATTACGTATTTCTTGCTTGTACGTACAACAAGATCTAAAGTAAATAACGCAACATATAGGACCAATTAAGAACCAAAACCAAACACACACATAAGCTGGTTGGCAAAAATCAGCCATACAATTCAAGTTTGAATCTTGTTCTTTATTTCTTCAAAAGATGTATGGGCATGAACAAGAACAAATAAAACTTGACCAATCAATCAAACATATTTGCCAAAATTCATCTAGAAAAGATAATCAAACATACTATTTCGACTGGCTTTCTTGTTGGCCACCGCCCTGTTGAACTGTGTTTACAGGCAAAGTCATGTAGGAGTTGTTAGGAGGGGCTCTTTCATGAATCTCATTACTTTCATGGTTCAATTTTTTTTGCAGCTCATAATTCAATTGTTGTGCAACCTCTTGAATCTCATCCTTAATTTTGTTCCCTATGGACTTGATAAATTCCTGAAGTAAGAAACATAAGAATGATCAATGTATCATACAACACACATAGATAGATAGAGAGAGAGAGAGAGATACGAACCATGGTTGATGTTGGTCTCTTAGAGAGAAATGTCAAGCTTTGTGTTTTAGAATTCTCAGAATTTGGCAATGAAGAATAGATGTGAAGTGTGGGACTTATAGCAGACATGCTTTTTGTAATGAATATTTTTCACACGGAGTTGAAAAAGTCTTTGAGTCATAGAGGTAGGGTTTCCAATCAAATACTTTGATAATGATGGAAGGCTTGAAGTCCATGTTAGCTTCAAAGCACCTTCTTTCATTGACCCAGCTGTAAAACCATTCGAGCTATGAATTATGTAATAGCTAAGAAAGTGGACTCATTTCATGTCCAATTGGGTCTTTTTTTTTTGTTTCTCTGTGTGCAACTTGGTTGGCTTCTCCCATGCCCTGTTTTTCCCTAGGCTGCATGCGGACTCATTATATTGGTGGTCCTCTTTTCTTCATTTGTGACAAACAATTGATATATGTAAGAAACGAATCTTTTATATATATATATATATATATATATATATATATATATATATATATATAAGGCAGCGATCACGGACCGTCGATCACGGGTCCATCGCATCCGACGGTCGGATGCTATTCACATCGACCGTCAGATGCGATGGACCCATGATCGGACGGCCCGTGTCGCGGTCGCACCCGAACGTATGTGACCTCCAAATAAGTATATATGACGAGAAATATGATTTTTGAAAAGATTTTTGGGTGTGCAGATTTGTTAGCTTGAAATGATGTGGTTTGTAGTTTGGATGTTGGGATGCTGGTAGACAAAAAGTTGGAATGAGGACGTATATAATGAAATATAAAAAGAGTGTTGAGAAGCCCCTTACGCGTTTTAGAAATGATTCCTTACTGTTTATACACTATGATAGTGCAGTGTACATTGTGATAACACAATGTATACACTGTTGCAATGTATAAAAATTAAAATTTTATTTTTAAATTTTTTTAAAAATAAAAAATATATTAGTGTATCTGAGTGCATCATTGAATTTAATTTTGTGATAACATGTATTTTAATGGGTGATTACATATATAATTTTTTTTAAAAAGAAAAAGATGAGAACCATGGAGGAGGATGCACGGGGTTGAACATTTCATTTTGAAAAAATTAATTAGAGGTCCTTATATGCACCCTCTTATTATTTTTAGGTCCATGATTTGTTTGCATATATCTTTAAGTCCTTATTTTAATCCTATTATTTCTTAAGTCCAAATTAATAGTTTTCGTCCAGACTGTTAGTTCACATACCCAAAATACAGTTTCAATATTCAATTATACCCGAACCATCCAAATCCCTGTTAGGTTTTCGTTGTATTGTCTGAGTACACTGTTTGATTTAATGGGTAATGAGGGGCGAATTAAAGGGTTGGCTGGGCTGGGCTGGCCCAGATTTCCCCCAAAAAACCCCCATTGCCACATGGCCCACATCAATTATCAACTGTAGTTGTAATTTTACCCATCTCTCGATGTGCGACCAGTCCATGATATTTAATTTTTTTAATTTTTGTTTTCATTTCTTTTATTTATTGTTTTTGAAATAAAGTAGATTTATACAATTTTATTTCATTGAAAAATACAATCTCGAATGCAGAGAAAAATAAAAAAAACTATTTTTAAACATTACAAAGCTCAATTTCAGTAGTGCTTTATTATATAGGGTCCATTTGGAAAAGAGTTTTGGGGTTTGGGTAGCTTTTGGCTTTGCATGAAGCTGCTTTTCCTAAAACCTGTTTCCAAACAGAAAAATAGGCCAAAAGCTGCATACAAATTTCTGTGAAAAAATGCCCAAAACTTGATTTTCTTAGAAACTGTGGAGAGGCAGCTTCCTACAAAATCAATTTTAAACCCAGCTTTTGTCTAAAATCAATTTTGTAATCGTGCAATCAAACATGACCATAGTTTTTTTTTCCATCTCTATGTCATTTTGACTAAATTTTAATTATGAAATTGACAAATAAAATTAGTATTTTTTATCGATTATAAAAAAATTTCATTAAAAGATGAATTCAACCCATCTTGAGATAGAGTCATGGATCTGCCCCTCCTTGATATATTGTTAGGTCATTTGAGTACACTGTTAGGTTTTACTGGGTAGACTGTTACCTCCTTCAACAAATTCAGATTTTTAACAATGTAACCCTTTCAAAACCCAAAAATGGTAGAGAATCCGAGAAACCTAGATGAAGAGGACGATGAATGGATGGGGGGTTTCACTTTATCGGATTTGGGGATTGCGAGAGAGTGAAAAATAGGGTTTTTGGATGTTGAAAAAGTTGTTTGACTGAGAGAAGAAGGGTGAAAGGGTATTTTCGGTACAACAAGCCCCTCATCTAACATATGTTAACCTTAGGGACCTATAAATAATAGAATTCAGAAATAAATTTATAAATATATCTCCAAACATACCAGAGATTAAAAATAATAGGAGGGTGATTAGAAGAAACCCCAATTAATTTCAGCTTCATTTTTAGTATTTTTGTAGGTGAGGAGACGTGTCAATTCAGGGGCATATCTCATCTCTGCCAAGTGATTGACAAAGAAGCTTCCTACAAAAAAAAAATGCAAATTAAGTGGCATCAAAGGTTCAGGGTGTTGTATGGAAACACAATTTAAAAAATAACTTTTAAGTGTTTTATACACGATTTTTGAGAATGTAATGATAATAGATGCTCTATGAGACACAGATTTCGAGGCACAATTCTTTGATAAAATCTAGTTATGATGATACATGTAAGCTGATCTATTTGATATCAGCTTTTAACTTTTTAAAAGTTAAAATCCTAAATTTTTTTTTAAAATGCACCGTTAGAAGAATATTATAAGGCAGAGCTAAATATGCCATTAAAAATAGTCATCAAAATATATTTTTATCATAGAAGAGTCATTTGACTGGTTCCTAGTTGATGCATGTCTTCCACTATGTCCTCCTCAAGCACGATAAACAAGGTTGTACTAATTAAAAAAGTGTCTTGTCGATACGCAATCCATGGGAACACTCCTCTCTCTCTCTCTCTCTCTCTCACTCATATACACGTAATCACCCGTGTATATGAGGAGTGATTACGTGCGGCGAACGACGAACGGCGGATGCGGCAGCGATCACGGACTGTCGATCACGGGTCCATCGCATCGGATAGTCGGATGCGATTCACATCGACCGTCGGATGCGATTCACATCGACCGTCGGATGCGATGGACTCGCGATCGAATGACCCACGTTGCGGCCACACCCGCCGTTCGCCGCACGTAATCATCCGCGTGTTAAAATATAGAGAAAAGCTTTTTCAACAAAAATGTGACCTTTCTCAACCAAATTTTACTTTTATTTAATTTTTAATTAAATTTATTTGGCTTTAATTGTGAAATACTTTCATTGCAAAAAGTCACCTTTTGCTACGAATAAAATGTTCATTGCAAAAGGTGTCCTTTTGCTGCGAATTTATTTCGTAGGGAAATGATCTGTATTTAATTATTAATTAAATTTATATACTTTGAACTGCGAAAATATTTCTTCGTAAAAGGGCCCAAAAACATATGAATTGTAAAATGTGAGCTTTGCTGTGAAATATTATCGTTTGCTATGAAATTAAAAATTCGCAGTAAAAAGTCTTCGGCAGTTGCTACGAAATTATTTCGTAGAGGAATACTATTTGCTGCGAAACTATTTCACAGCCAATGCCCATATTTTTATATATATAGACCAATAAAATATATACATTTTCACTGTTGAGTTATTCTAGCATACAATATTGTTTATGCAATCCATGAGAACCATATCCAATAAGATATATACATTGTTGGTATTTTTTAACATTTTTCTGCATATGGATTCATTATTGGTATATATAAAAAATTTTTATACAAATTTATTTATATAGCGTTTTTTCTGCATATGGATTCATTATTAGATAATGTTTATTTCTTTTTTAAAAAATAAAAAATATATGCATAGTGCATGGAGGATTGTAAATGGGGATGATGAGGCACTCTAGGATATTTATGATATAATTTATAGCGTTTTTTCTTGCAAGTCTCCTTCAATTGCCCCATTCTTTCAATTGTTATGATTAGATCATAAAAAATGATAGGATAATATGTTCTTTTATGGTTGATCCAAAATTATTTGATCATCAAATTGGTCACTCAATAAGGACCGCCTTTGAATTTCAGATTCTCTTTAATTAATCGTCTTACCTAAATCACAGATTAGGTTAATCTTGTTCATTAATTTAAAATAGACACTTGCTAAAATAAGCACATTAATCAAGATTGAGGATTTTAATAATCATGTGTTTCCCAATATGGCTAGGCTTCTCTCTTGGATGTTTGCCACAGATGTCCTTATCCGTATCATTTGAACAAGGCATTAATCAGGGCCACTGGTAGGCCTGTCAACGGGTCGGGTCCGGTTGAACCCGGACCCGACCCGTTTGATTGTCAGGTCCTTCGGGTCGGGTCCACATCAGGTCTCGGGTTGGGTCGACCCATTAACAAAAGTAGGTCAGACAAAGAGAGATTGATAAACTTCTTAAAGGCCTACAATGGCTTCATTTTTATTTCTTTTTTATAGAGTGTAATATATTATAAATAGTTTTTCACTATTTTAATTTTTTAATATTTAATAAGATGACATTTGGAATACAGTTTAGATTATTACGCTTTTACGTGAAGTCAAAAGATTGTAAAAATATTTCAAATGCTTAAAATTTTAAATGAGTATTCAATTTTTAGTTATAAATGTTTGGTTGGATCATAAATAAAAAAAATCACAAAATATTTGGGTTGAGTCAATCGGGTCCATCGGGTCCATAGGATCGGGTCGGGGTGGACCCAGACCCAACCCGTTTTCATTGTCGGATCCTTCGGGTCGGGTATTTATGCCTTCTATCGGGTCAGGTCCGGATCGACCCGCGACCCATTGACAGACCTAGCCACTGGTCTCCATATCAATGGTTCTCCCTGTTAGAGGATCATTCAGACAAATCGAGCAAAGGAAAGAACAGAAGAAAAATGATGAAGGAAATTAAAGAGAAGTTCTAGAGAATGTGATGAATAGTATGAATATGCTCTTTTCGATGCAGGCTCCAGCGACATTGTTGATTCTTCAAGAGAAAAATGCCGAGACTTCAATGACCTGTTGATTTCTTACGAAATATCATATGATTAGAAATTCTATGTAGATGTTAATCCTCCTAGGATAACAAAATACAGTAGAGAAGATAAACAAATTCTAATAATCAATAATCTATGAATAATCAATTGGTTTACAAGTCTATTTATAGACTAGAGAATGCTTAACATATAAGTATCTCAACTAATTATCTAAATCTATGAATTATGATCCTAACAGATTAACTAAATCTGTACAAAAATAACAATTACATCTTCATTTAATCTTAACTAATATTCAAATTTGAATTCAAAATTCAAATTCAAATCCTAACTAAAAATATAAAAAAATCATATCTGAATGATATTTGAATATTAAATAATCCTAATTATTTAAAAAATATGATAAATATAACAAATAAAACTAAAATACTAATAAATACAAATTATCCATGATCCTCCATATGGTGGTCTTTAACATTGATTGAATGGTCCATGATCGTGCTGCATCAGAATGGGTCCAATATTGTTTCATGATCTTTGTATGAGATGCACCTCTTAGCTCTCATTTAGATAGAAAATTAAGTTATTTTGATATTTATGACTATTTAAGTATAAATAAAGATAAAATGATTTTTTGTTAGGTTGTGTTTTGAATTATTCTCATTGAAAGATATAATAACAAAGTTCGTGTTGTTTTGATAAAATGTGAATAATGTATTGATAAATATGTATAAAAAGTAAAAAAAAATGATGATAGTTGATTTATAAGAGGTGATGACAGTTGATTTGACAGTGAACACATATATTCTTTTGGGTTAAATAACCTGAAATAACTTAATTACATGGAATAATTGAAATCCATATACCACTTTATACCCGTTAATTCTGACATACAAATTCTCATTTATTCCGACCTTTCAAACAGCTGTTTTAGAAGTTCTTCTAATTTTATTAAAATTTGGGATACTACCTCCTTTCATAAATGAATAATAAAAACTTTGCAGGACTCAAGAATTATTAACAATTTGAAACTATGGATTGATTATGTATGACGCGTAGAAAAAGAAAAGAAAAGTCTTCCCCCACGTGTAGCAATGAAAGTTTCCATGCTTCAAAGTTCAAATGCACCTTCCTATTCAGCTCAATCTCATATTTCACAATCATATATATATATATATTAATAAAATTTTCTGACTTCCACTGAACCAGCAGTATATGTACTTGAAGAAACTCATTGTTAATAAGTATATAAATTAATAAGTATATGTTTTGATCAAATACCCCATTGTCTATTGAAACCACCTTCTATGTTTCTTTCATGTGAAAAGGAACTAAAATTTACCCTCAGTCATTTTCACAATCCTAACTCAGTGTAAAATCTTTAATATAATGTGTATTTTAGGGAAAATGTAATTTTATAGATTCTATATGTGATTTCATTATCATTATCTGGTGCTAGCTGATCACCTAATAGAGATGCCTCATCCATTGATTAAATGGGGGGCAAATGAAAAAGTGATTTAATTATCTATTCATGCCAATACTTCTTTCTTATTCCAGTGCAATTCACGATCGTCAGCGGACATGATAAAGATTCATTTCAGTCCATTAACTAAGTGGGGTACATTTAAAGGAGTTGTTAATCGTTTGATGCCAATATTTCTTTGTTGATATTCAATTATCTTTTCATATTCAATTATCTTTTCAATATAACATGATCAACTTTGTGCGCACTGTTCTTTATTTGGGTTTTCAGTGGAAGAAGAACAATAATAGATATCAAACTAGTCCTTAACCAAGCCCATAATAAGATGAATATGTAGTACACAATTCAGGAATGTTTCACAGAATCACAGGTCTAAATTATTATGAACATTTGAATTTCATCATTCTCATGGTAGTTGTGAACATATACACGAATTCAAACCAATCAAGAAAACCAATTCATAAATATAATCTAGCATCTCCATTAGTCGTGTCTCTGAGCCTCCTGCTCTTTCAGAACAGAGCAGCTCTGTTTTGGATGGTCTCTGCTTTCGACTTCCCTTAAAGCCAATTAAATGTAATATTTCATTTGCGTAGTCAATCAAATTGACTACACCCGGAGCAAAAAAAAAACAAAAACAAAAAACAAAAATCAAGAAGAAAGAAATAAAGAAATGATACTTGAATCTCCTAAATTGAAATCTCCCCCCCCCCCCCCCCGGGTTTATCTGATGCACATGGTTTGTTGGCTATTTAGTGCTCGTGTGGGTTTCATGATGGCTCATGCGACTTCGATTTGGCTATTATTCTTTTAAATAATATCAAATTTAAAAAAATTTCAGATTCCATAGAAGGAAGACATCTAAAAAAGTTGTGCAAAGAGATGCTCCGTAGTTGTAAATGGTGACTAGCTAGCTACTTCAATGATAATGCATCAATTGTCATAAAAAACACCAAGGCACATGCGAATAACTCGACGAACTAAAAGTCAGTTTGTGATGCAGGACAATTTCACAAGAAAATCAATCATTATTGGAGAAGGAAAATTAAAAAAAGGAAACAATTAATGTGATATAAAATTTGAATACTCATAATCAATGTTCTAAAAAGCGCTAGACGCTAGTCGGACAGTTGACGGGGGGCTAGGGATTAATTGGCTAGGCGGAGATTAATCAGGGATTAATCGGTTAGTACAAAATAATACATACATGTATATATGTGTGTGTATAATACCTAAATATTGAAAAAATAAAATAAATAGAATAAACTAAAGAAGATAAATGACATGACACAGAGATATTTATGAAGAGAACGTGTAACTATCACATAGATAAATCATGAAGAGAAGATAAGTGAAATCATACAAATAATCATGGAGAGAAAATATGCAAGTGCATCTATGACTTAGATAATACTTAACTAATAGGTGTAACTATAATATACTACATAAATAATAAAGAGAAAATGTCAGTAATTAAATAATCCAAAAAATTTGATTTTTGTATGTAACAAATTTTTTTTTTGAGGCCGACTAGTCCCCGCCTAGACCCGCCTAGGTGGCCGACCGCCTAGACAGGCGATTATGCCTTAAGCGATGCGGAAAGGCCCCGCCTACGCCTAGGCGACCGACTAGTCCCCGCCTAGGGCCGCTTTTTAGAACACTGCTCATAATTAGGAGAATCAAATTTACCTTGATTTCTCCATGATTATGGATCTATTTTGAATATTTTTAGTCATATTTAATTACCTATTATTTGGGTATTAATTTAGGAGCAATATATAATATTTTAGGAACTATTTTAATAAATTTTAATGGTGTTTTAGTGGCTCCATTATAGGGATTCGAATTTATGTATTTTTCTTTTTTTTTGCCTTAGATTTTCTTGCTTTGCAAGTCACATCACCTTATTTAATCATGTTAAAGGATTG
This sequence comes from Acorus calamus, assembly GCA_030737845.1. Taxonomy (NCBI): domain Eukaryota; kingdom Viridiplantae; phylum Streptophyta; class Magnoliopsida; order Acorales; family Acoraceae; genus Acorus; species Acorus calamus. The sequence goes on from CM060872.1 coordinate 19,711,122, forward strand.
TGCAAATAATCAAATAATAATATTTTGAGTTTTTAGTTATTTTGAGAGTTGTATCTTTTATTCCTTCTTCCGTCCTACGGAAATGATTTTACAGAGTTAACATTGTTCGTCTTCGTCTTGTTTCTCGCAGCGTTTCGCGCTTCCGACTACGTCAAGTGGTATCAGAGCTACGGCTACACTCCATGGCGACGGAAGGAGAACAAGGAAACCAAAACCTCGTCACTCCCGAGTGGTTTCAAGCATTGGAGGCTGCCGTTCAACGGTTGACGGAGGTGATGGAGCGTGTGACGGTTCGTTAAGATTGGGAGCGTCCGTTGGTCGATGAAACCGTTCCACGGAGGACTCAAAATCCTCGAGTCCCTCGATATGATGAGGATGATTTCTCCGAAGAGGAACTCGATGAGTTTCTCGATTCCAGACATGCGCGTGGTGGTTATCAATGACCATAGGCCGCGAATCGTACCCGCAACTTCTGGGTGAAGGTCGATTTGCTCGAATTCAACAGCCAACTTCACATCGATGATTTTCTCGATTGGCTTGCGGTAGTCGAACGCTTCTTCGACTATAGGGAGGTGCCTGACGCGAAGAAAACGAAGCTTGTAGCAATCAAGCTTAAAGGTGGGGCATCAGCGTGGTGGGAACAACTTCAATTGTCTCGCACCAGGATGGGGAAGCGTCTAATTCAGACATGGTATCATATGAAGCAGCTTCTTCGTCAACGATTCCTCCCTGTCGACTATGATCAAATTTTGTTCCAACAATACCAAAATTGCCTCCAAGGCAATAGGGCTGTGAGGGACTATACAGAAGAGTTCTATTGATTGTCGTCTCGCAATGACATCGTAGAATAGAGACGCAACGGGTGGCTTGTTACATCGATGGGTTAAAGCCGATGATCAATGATTTGGTGTCTTTGCACCCTATTTAGATGTTATCAGATGCGGTGAAGATGGTGGAGCGGGGGGAAATTATTCATAGTTGTTCAACTACGAGAAGGTACGGCCAAGATATTGTTAAAAATTTTCAAATCTCGACGGCATCGTCTGACAACAAGACTACTCTGCTTCCGAGTATGGAAACAACTCAGACGTTCCTGGAACAAGGAAAAGGACATGGTGGGGAAGTTACATCGTCAACCACAATGGCTTCTACGATGAATTGAAGGGATCCATATGAGTCCCAATTTGAGCAGATGATTGTTTGTTATCGATGTGGAGAACAAGGTCATCGATCCAATCAATGTTCTCAAAGAGATCGTCGTACCGTGAATCTAGCACTAAGCAAAGATGTCAAAGAAGAGGATGCCAACTACCACGAGTATGCTGGTGACGATGAGGAAGATGGAGATCTGAAGGAAGAGATTCCAGCTATATGTCCTCCAGGAGAATCTCTTATGGTTCAGCGGTTGATATGCACACCCAAGATAAATGAATCCTCTCAATGCAACACTAGAAACATTGCTATTGTTCCTATGAAGGATGGAAAATCCCCCAAAGCTTTAATAGTGGAGGGACACTCTTTTCTTTCCATCAAGGATTTTGTGAAAGAACCCATGAACGAAGAACAACATGAGAAGTTCAATGCAAAATTTAGGACAAGGAAAAACAACAAGCAACACTCTAAAACATTCAAAAAGGAGAATAAAACAATGGCTACGAACTTGACAACAAGTTCTCTACAAGTGGAGGGGACAGATGCATGACAATTTGACAAGAAAATCAATCATTATTGGGGAAGGAAAGTGAAAAAAAAGAGGAAATAATTAACGTGATATAAAATTTGAATACTCATAATTAGGAGAATCAAATTTACCTTGATTTCTCCATGATTATGGATCTATTTTGAATATTTTTAGTCATATTTAATTACCTATTATTTTAGTATTAATTTATGAGCAGTATATAATATTTTAGGAACTATTTTAGTAAGTTGTAATGGTGTTTTAGTGGCTCCATTATAGGGATTCGAATTTATGTATTTTTCTTTTTTGCCTTAGGTTTTCTTGCTTTGCAAGTCACATCACCTTATTTAATCATGTTAAGGGGTTGTGCAAATAATCAATTAATAATATTTTGAGTTTTTAGTTATTTTGAGAGTTGTTTCTTTTATTCTTTCTTCAGTCCTACAGAAAGGATTTTACGGAGTCGACATTGTTTGTCTTCGTCTTGTTTCTCGCAGTGTTTCGCGCTTCCGACTACGTCAGTTTGGTACTATGCCCAAAAGGGGAATTGTTATTTCTTAGGAATCTAGTTCAGGTAAATTCCGTGAAAGAAAAAATTTGACTTCAAATGTTTAGAAATAAATATAAAAATAAAAGATTTTAAATGCAAATTTCCTGGGTGTTCTAACAAAATGAGAATGAATGCTTAATTAACTCTAAGTAAATCAAGAGGGGAAAACAACGAACAGGAGCTCACCATAATTCCAAAAATGCGTTCGTAGAGGATTTCACTACACAACTGCCCATTGTGAACGTAGAACTTATATATGACCTGGATGTGCTCTACACCTTTAGACTTGCGTACTTTGTCTACGAATTCTTCGGGCATATCCCACAAGTTCAGCTCTTTGAGGTGCATGATACGTTCGATGCCCAACGGGACCTCCACCAACTGTGGGCAACGCTTGATGGACATTGTTTGAAGGCTAACCATTGCTCCCTTTCCAATCTTCACAATCTCCAATTCATTCAACTGATCTATCACTAGCACCTTGAGCTTCTTAAAACCTCCCCCACCACAACACAATTCTTTCCCACCATAAGCCTGTAGAAGTACTAGTTCTTCTAATTCGGCAACCTTTGAAGGGATTCGAATGGATCGGTAGCCCAAAGATATTGTGACATCACAGTAGGAAGTATTGATAAGTAGCCCAAAAATATTGATTGAAGACGTCTTTCTTTATTGAAAAATATGAGATTAATATATCACAAATGATTAGTACTGTTGTATATAAAATAACAAAAATGGGATAACTTTGCTTGAAAATTATTAGAAAGAACTTGCTCAACTTCCAACAAACATTTAGTTATTTTTGAAGCAATAGTTATGCATGAACAAGGAGTTGGACGGGTGTATATTTTTTTTAAAGAAAACCAGTGAGTGATGCGAAAAGAGCTGCAGACAGGGATAAACATATTATTTTCCTATGGTCAAAGTGATTCAAGCCCATCACCTGATGAATGTATAGTACATAATTTAAAAAAGGTTCACATGTTTAATTATTGAGAACATTTGAATTCCGTGATCATCCACATATAAGTTTTAAACATACACATGAGTTCAAACTAATTCGGAAAACCAATTCGATCATAAAATCTGGCATCTTCAGCAACTGCAGGTCTCTGATTCTCCTCTTCTTCCAAAACACAGCTGCTCTGCTTTGGATGGTCTCTGCATTTGACTTCCCTTAAAGCCAATTAAATTTAATCTTTAACTTGCGTAGTCGATCAAACACCTGGAACAAAAAGAAAAGAAAAGAAATGATACTTGAATATCCAAAATTGAAATAATGATGAAAAGACAAATGCATGAAATCTCTGGGTTATCTGATGCACAGGGTTTGTGGGCTATTTTGTACACAAGGTTTCAAGAAGGATCATGTGATTTCGATCTGGATATTAAACTAAAGAAATCAAATTTAATAATTTTTCAGATTACCATAGAAGGAAGACAACTAAATAAGTTGTTCGTTGACAGATGGTGACTAGCTACTTCAATGATCATGCATAAATTGTTATGAAAAACACCAAGGCACATGAGAATAACAAATTTGACATACTATATGCTAGTTTGATAACTCTAACTCAAAAGAAGAGTTGTTCTTTTCTAAGAATCAAGTTTTGGTAGATTACGTGGAAGGAAAAATTTGACTTTGAATGTCTAGGAATATTAAACACAATGGATGTTTTAGCAGAATAAGAATGAGACTGGATGTCAAGCTGACCCAAGTAAAATCAAGAGGGGAAAACATAGAATATGAGCTCACCGTAATTCCAGAAATGCGTTCGTAGAGGATTTCATTACACAACTGCCCATCGTGCACGTAGAACTTATATATGACCTGGATGTGCTCTACACCTTTAGACTTGCGTACTTTGTCTACAAATTCTTCGGGCATATCCCACAAGTTCAGCTCTTTTAGGTGCATGATACGTTTGATGCCCAACGGGACCTCCACCAACTGCGGGCAACGCTTGATGGACATTGTTTGAAGGCTAACCATTGCTCCCCTTCCAATCTTCACAATCTCCAATTCATTCAACTGATCTATCACTAGCACCTTGAGCTTCTTAAAACCTCCCCCACCACAACACAATTCTTTCCCACCATAAGCCTGTAGAAGTACTAGTTCTTCTAAATTCGGCAACCCTTGAAGGGATTCGAATGGATCGGCCTCCAATTTGGACCACCGGAGGCGCAACTTGTTAAGGTACTGAAGTTTGGGTATCCAACCAGGTATGTTGTCCAACAGCCCATTCAAATATAAACGCTGGAGTGACATCGGCGGATTCGATAGTGAATGTACATCGAGAAGCTCGCCCTCATCCTTCGAACCCACGGAGAATGAAAGTAGCCCCCTCATCTCCTGAAGTGCGTCGCATAAATCCTTCCCATCGTCTTTCGTGATCTTCATTACCCGCAATGTCTTCAGTTTGGTCAGCTTCTTGAGCTCTCTAACTAGTCCAGGTTTCCCATCCAAGTCTAACCATGACAGCTTCTGAAGTGCAACCAGATTTCCAATCTCAAGTGGCATCTTCACGCCTTTTACAGTGTCGAAAGTCACATAGACATGCGATTCGTAGCTATACACAAGCAGATTGCGCAGTTTTTGAAGCTCGAGCACCTCCTTCGGGAGTTTACGTACCTTCGTCCCCTTGAGATCCAACGTTTCTATGTTCCGAAGCTTTCCAACGGATTTCGGGAGAACGCTAATTTCCGTGTTTCGCAAGCTCAAGTACCTCAGATGTAACAAATCTGTGACTTCAGTGGGGAACATCTGTATTGGCAGTCCATCCAAATCTAACACCTTCAGCAACCGACACCCCGAAAAGAACCGTCGAACGGACGACATTGAAAACCCTTTCGTCACCCCAAACGTAAACAGAGAGCGGAGTTGGGTAAGTCCGCTTCTTTGTCGTACGACATCGAAGCTTTCATGAATTGATAGACGACGAGGTCTCGTATTCAAATCTTTACAATCTCCCCTCACATATGTGATGAAGTTCTCATCCTTCGCCTTTGAAAGGATGATTTCCCTCACCAAGTCATGTACGCAACAACTGATCACCTTCCCATAGTTGCTGATATCTACTACCTGAATCACGCTGTGGTTGATAAGGTCGTCGAGGTATCCATTCGCGACCTCTTCCATAGTCATATTTTCTTCGCCTTTCACGAATCCTTCGGCGATCCACAAGCGAACCAGCTTCGTACATTTTATAGTGTAGCTCTGGGGGAAGAGGCTAAGGTACAAGAAACAAGATTTAAGATTGTAAGGCAGATCATAGTAACTGAGTAAAAGAATCTTCTTCATTTCGTCGAGATGGTGCTCATTTTGTGATCCGAGACCACGATGAACCTTATCCCATTCGATCACATTTTTCCCCTTCCTAGCCAATAATCCTCCTACCGTCATGATCGCCAGAGGCAACCCCCCGCATTTCTTGATGATATCTTTAGACAATTCTTCAAGCTCGGTGGGACAACGTCGTTCCAATGGGAATGCTTTCCTGCAGAAGAGGTCGAAAGCCTCATTTGGTCTCAAAGGCTGGAGTTCATAAAGGCGATCAGAACCTCCCCCACACGCCCGACTCGCAACATCGCGATTACGAGTTGTGATTATGAGCCTACCGAGAGACGTTTCTTTGGGGAACACATGCTGCATTTCTTCCCACACTTCTGAACCCCAAACATCGTCGAGAACGATGGCGTACTTCTTATTCTTTAAATGGCTCTTAAGTAACTCCATCAATTTGGTGTTCTTCATCTCTTCTAAATCACTGGGAATTGCTTTGTTTGTTTGCTTGAAAGTGTCCTTTATCAAGCTCTGGAGGATCTCAGACATGGAATATGTCATGGATACTGTGAACCAAGCGAAGCATTTGAACTCCTTCTTCACAGTGCCATAACTGCAGAGTTTCCTAACAAGGGTGGTCTTCCCCATGCCTCCCATCCCAACAACTGAAAGCACGGCGCGACATTTTGGGCCGCTTGTTAACCATTTGAGAAGATTTTCTGTGGGTGCGTTGGGACCGACGAAGGCAGATTCATCGATGAACAACGAAGCTGCGCTAGGTTCGAGGCGAGTGTTGCTGGGTCTGGGGTGCTCGTAGTTAAAAGCGTATCTGTTGGTGAACGAAAAAAAAAATGTGATTTTGTTGATTAGTAAACGTTATAGGGAAAAATATAATTTTTTTTTTTTTTTGCCATTCCTCACTATATAGATTAATCGGCTTAATTATATGTTTTGGTACAAAAAAAAAAAACATGAAATCCGAAAAAAAAAAAAATGATTGTACATTGAATCTCTCCAAGAAGTCGTAAGACTTGCGGGGTTTGATTCTTTAGATTTTTTTGTAGGCTTGAAGGACGTGGTGGATCAACTAAAGAAAAAGAGGGGAAGAAAGCCATGGAGAAACCCTACAAAAGTTTGTTTGAGAGAGAAGGGGGAGTCGGGTGAGACTTAGAGGGCCGGGTTTGCTAGGTGCCTAGGGCTCCCCCACCTAGGTAGGACTCCTGCATCCAATATAATAATTCCTTTTTAGAAAAATGTATTGGTATGTGTCAAATTGTGTGTGTGAATTAACATGAGACTCATTTTTGGAGTTCGCCTATGCCTAGCTAAATTAACCTACTCGAATTCCACGTGCTTCTTCAATTGAACTATGAGTCCAAGTATATTCCTATCCTACCAAAGACCAAAGGTATCCCCACTTACTACATTCATTTGAGCTAAACACCTCAATTGAAGACTACAAATAAATAATTGAGGTGCTATGTCAACTTCAAAATCTTCCCACCAGAGTAAAATAAATAAATAAATAAAGTGGCTCAAGGTGATGTGGTTTCCACCAATACACATTAATTAGGTATGGCCAATGGACTTCAATACAAGCAACAAAACTATATATATTAATAGCTTCAACTAAAGTCCTTAAACTTTAAAATTTTTTATGACATTCCTTACCATCAATTTAAAATACACATTTAATAGTTGGGAAAAATCCATATAACCCCCTGTAAACTTATTGAAATCCATATAACCCATTGACTTTTCTTAAAATCCATATAACCCTATAAGCATCTAATAAGTCCAAATAACTCTCTGAAATTTTTTTACATTTACAGATAATGAATATTTTGTAAATATTATATTTTGTTGACCCTGATAGAAAACATAGTATAAAAAAAATCTACAATGTGTTAAAAATGCAAAAAATATTTTATAAATGATGATTTTATCCTTTCGGATATAGTTTTATAATATTTTCAGAGAGGGTAAAATCGTCATTTCATATGATTTTTCGCATTTTTAACTCATTGTAGTAGTTTTTTTAATATATTGTATTTTCAGTCACGGTTAACTAAACCTAAGATGCAGCCTCGTATAGATTAAGGGAAACCTTATTGATTAGGGAAAAATAGATAAAATTATATGAAAAGTTAGCTAAATCGGTTTTAGTCTTTGTAAAATTAAAAAATCACCATAGATCCCTATGTTATTAGAAAAATATCATTTCAGTTCCTACAGTCACCCTAACTAACCAGATACATGATTAATCCTAGCTACACATTAAAAGTTATCACAATGCCCTCACCCTTTTGAAAAATCGATATAGACTTATGAAAATCAGAAAATATCCCTATGAAATCGATAAATCCCCTTAGATCCTTATCTTATTAGACAATATTTATTTTAGTCCATATCGAAACCGAAACTAATCAGATATATAGTTGACTTTAACCATATATGATAAATTACCATAATACCCTTTTAAAGTTTATTTAATAAATTATTGTAATACAATAACAAGTTCTGTGGTTGATTTTAAGAGGATTTACTGATTTTAAAGGGACATTTTTCAATTTTCAAAAGTTTCAATGAGTTGTATCGATTTCTTCCCTTTTTTTTCTTATACAGTTGGTGAGTATAGGATATTAGGATAGCAGAAAAATGTTCAGAAAAAAATAGATGCATTTTTTCTCATAAAAAAGGCAAAATCAGATTTTTCATATTTTGTAAGGACTTATTTGAATGTCTTTTATTGGAGCTCCGTTTAGTAAATGGAATATTCCCTGTAAACCGATGAAAAATTAATTGAATGACTAAATCCGTTAACCATATATATTTTCTGAGGACCTATGATGATTTTTTAATTTTATAAGGATTAAAACTGATTTAACAAACTTTTAAGGGAGTTATATCGATTTTTCCCTATTGATTAACAAGGTCATCTAGCTTTGCATGGGGAACAAATTTTTCCTAAGAAAAACATCACATATGTGATCCACATGACATCCTTTGATTGGTGATAACGACCTCTAAGGTAGCATTTAGGTCTGTCAACGGGTCGGGGTGGACCTGGACCCAACCTATTTGATTGTCGAGTCCTACAGATTGGGCCCATATATCGGGTCTCGGGTCGGGTCAGGTCGGGTCGACCCATTAACAAGCCCAGACCAGACAAAAAGAAGTTAATGAACTTTTTAAAGATTTACAATAGCTTTATTTTTTTCTTTTTAATAGAGTTTATTGTATTATAAATAGTTCTTCATTATTTTGATTTTTAAATATTTTGTGAGAGAACAATTGGAATACGATTTAGATTATTATGCTTTTACGTGCAGTCAAAAGGCTGTAAAAAGATTTCAAATGTTTAAAATTTTAAATGATTATTTAATATTTGTTAGGTTGGATCATAAATAAAAAAAATTACATCATATTTGGGTTGGGTCAATCGGATCCATAGGATCGGGTCGGGGTGGACCCAGACCCGACCCATTTTGATTGTCGGGTCCTTCGGGTTGGGTATTTACGTCTTTTAAGGAACTTAAGGTCAGACAAAGAGAAGTTAAGAAACTTTTTAATGATCTATAATAGCTTCATTTTTTTTAATAGAGTTTATTGTATTATAAATAGTTTTTCATTATTTTGATTTTTAAATATTTTTAAATGTTTTGTGAGGGAACAATTGGAATATGATTTAGATTATTAGGCTTTTACGTGAAGTCAAAAGACTGTAAAAATATTTCAAATGTTTAAAATTTTAAATGATTATTTAATATTTGTTAGGTTGGATCATAAATAAAAAAATCACATAATATTTGGGTTGGGTGAATCGGATCCATAGGATCGGGTCGAGGTGGATCCAGACCCGACCCGTTTTGATTGTCGGGTCCTTCGGGTGAGATATTTACGTCTTTTAAGGAACTTAAGGCCAGACAAAGAGAAGTTAATAAACTTTTTAAAGATCTACATTGGCTTCATTTTTTTTCTTTTTAATAGAATTTATTGTATTATAAATAGTTATTCATTATTTTGATTTTTAAATGTTTTGTGAGGGAACAATTGGAATACGATTTAGATTATTATGCTTTTACGTGAAGTTAAAAGGCTGTAAAAAGATTTCAAATGTTTAAAATTTTAAATGATTATTTAATATTTGTTATGTTGGATCATAAATAAAAAAAATCACATAATATTTGGGTTGAGTCAATCGGATCCATAGGATCGGGTCGGGGTGGACCCAGACCCGACATGTTTTGATTGTCGGGTCCTTCGGGTTGGGGTATTTACGTCTTTTATCGGGTTAGATCCGGATCGACCCGAACCTGTTGACAGACCTTTCAAAACGAGTCTAAAAAAATATTTTTTTTACTCAACACAACTTTCAAAAACAATTTTCCAAGAAATATGTTTTTGTTATATCATTGAAAAGTTATTTTTAATTATAACTAAACCACCTTTTATTTTGCTTTCTTAAAAACCTGGTGGGTTTTTGGAATTGAGTTGGATTAATTATGATTTATGTGAAAACAGAATCTCTAAAAGTTACCTAAACCAATTTGTAAATGCTACCCAAGCAAACAGTCTACCCATAAAACTTAGGCTTAATTGTCAAACAAAATACCATGTTAATTGGATTAATAACCTCATAAACATGGAAGAGGGAAGTCCATAATGTTCAAAAATTTTGACATACCTGTCTTTCCTAAACTTGATATCTTCCACATTCGACATGATTTTTTTCAACTGCTTAGCAATTCGACGGCGCTTCATTGGGTGACAAACTTTCACTTGCAATGGACGTCGTCGATCCAAATGGAATAAGTACTCATCCACAACGTCTTCAATGTCGTAAGAGACTTCCCTCACTTGCTTCACCCACGCCTTCACGCCGTGCTCGTGGTCGCCCTCCTCTTCCCTCCTATCAGCATCCTTTAGCAGGGGCGAACCAGGATTTAGAACATGGGGGGTGGGGCGACATATTTAGTAAAGAGAAAAAAATTAACCTGTAGGAATGCGACCATGGCTTCCAACTCGCTCTTTATCTTCCCGAAATCGTCATGGACGCGTCCGAGCAGCCTAGCCTCATCTCCCAACTTCTCAAGTAAGAATATCACAGCACTCTCTGCCATTTCTTTTCTCACAGTTTGTGTCTGAAGTTAGAATCACAAGAAGCAAGGAACTAATATTGAGGAGACAGAAGTCTTAGCTTCTAAGTACCTTCTTTTCATTGACCCAATAATGATCACTTGGGTTGTGAACCGTGTGAATAGTTAAGAAAGTAGACTCATTCTAACATGGCCTGTTCTTGCCAAGGCTAGCTGTATGAGAACTAAGTGGTGGTTCTCTTTCAATTCATTCATTGGTTCAAACAATTGATGTGAGTGAGGAGGAAAGACATATATATGTCTTCTTCTAGAGTTTGAAAAATCCAATCTGACTGAATTCGTGGTGGTTGTGCGATGACACAGTCTTTTGATCTAGATTAAGAACTCACACAAAACGATAACGCGGGAACAACAAGAACAATCAACGGGACCGTGGCGAGGATGCTCGCGTTGGGAAATCAGTGGGTCGTATTGAAAAAACATTATGTAGGGCCCAAAAATGAGGACCACCAATCATGCTCCATGTACCAACGGTTCATGACCCGATTGACAAGGGTCCACGACCCGGATCGCCCATTATAGGTGGATCCGACCCGTCAACCTTTTAATGCCCAACGACCGAGCATTATTTCAAATCAGTAAATCTAGAACTTAATTTTTGAATTATGGATTATCAATGTTGATTCTCTAAATCCACACAGATTTATTAAATTTGGAGCTATTATAGAACTGATCCTCTAAGATCACAATAATGTATCCTGGATAATCACCAATTGATTCACAAAATCTCAGCAAATTGTGTGTATTTATAAAGAACTAATGACTGCAGATCCTGTAAATCCCAACAATAACACATAATTGATTCTCTAGAATCTAGGATCTCATCCCATCCGTCCAATGGGAGAAGGATCCCTATAGGGTTTTAGGGCTTGACTGAAAATACTATAAATAGGGAATGAGTTCTCTCTATGAAGGTATGTGATTTTTTTTTGCAACAACCTTAATTGTGCATTCTACTGACTTGAGTGTCGGAGGGTCTTCTATAAGTCACCCCAACCCTGTGTCCGACGACGTTTGAGGAGGAGGAACGCCAACAATACCAAGGAATCCGTCGGGAGGAGCGGAGCGGATGGATCTTGATGACCACTACTACAATTTGTGACATTGATCACGGTTTAAAAATGTGATTAAAGACTTTTGATCACGGTTTCAAATCATGATCTACGAGGGTGTAATTGTTTATATAATATTTTTCATCACGATTTTATATTAAACCGTTATTGTTGTATAGGAATCGATCACGCTTATATTATAAAACATGATATTTAATATCCAAAACATCAGAGTTGTGATAAAAACCATGATCTTTATATTATTTTACATCACGCTTTACAAATAATATGTGATCTTTACATTATTTTAGATCACGCTTTATAAATCATTTGTGATATTTACTAAACCATTATGCAATTTCATATACTGATTGTACCCGCTTTTACAATTCAATTCACACAACAAAGGAGAAATGCTCATTAAAAATACTTTCATTCCTCTAATATGAATCAAACTTCACACAAGTGTTATTTCACACACATAATTGTTTTATAAATAACTATAAGTCAAAGAAAACCAATAAGTGTAACTTGTATTAGTTCTTTCATCACAAAAAAAAAAAAAGAATTCAGTCAATGACATTCGCCTCACAATTCTACATACAAAAAGAGATTATCCAATCGAGCCGCAAAACAGATAAATTTTAGAACCACCTGAAATAACAAACATAGTTATCAAAATCAAATGCATCACATATTACAATATAATATAATGTAAAAAGTAGCAAGTACACCGATAAAATAAGTTATCGATGTCTAAAAATTCAATAACAATTAAGTAAAAGAGAAAAATGTTGCTAAATCTAAAAGAGATTATAATACCTCAAAATTTAAATTATGTAAGCATGCATCAACTACATTTTTTCTTGAATTGCATTGATCCAATCAAACCGCAGTTCATTTATTTCATAGTTGTTTGGGCGGCTAGGCGAGCCTAGGCGGGTGACCAACCGCCTAGCCGCCTAGGCGCGCCTAGGCGGTGCTTAATTATATTATGTGTTATCAAGATTAGCATATGTCAATATAGTTTCTCTTTGGTTAATCTAGATTCTAGAGATGAAATATAAGTTATAAGCATGTGATGTGATAATACTATGGTAACAAAAACCATACTACATATTAAACATATATATACATGCTGAATGGTGAGTACCAATGAGAAGTATTAACAATATATATATATAGAAAAATATATCACAAATGGACAACCTATAAGCATTTGTGATAATAAGCATTTGATAGTATAATGGTATTATAAAGAATTAATAACAAAAACATAAATATTTAAAATTATTATGATGAATGATGACATAAAGAAGTATAATAAGTCAATAACTAATAAGCATGTGCCATATATACTATAATAATTAAAAATAAAAAAAACCCACTAAAGATTAAAAAATAATTTACATGTGGTGAGTGTTGCATGCATGGGTGACAAGTGTTGAATAAAATCATCTCTCTAGTTGACACATGTAACTAAATCATCACCATAAATTGATTAAAAAAGGGCTAATGAAAGAAATAAGACAAAAAGAGTGAAGCCCATATCACAAACAAAGTTTTAACTTTTAAAATAAGACAAGACAAAGCAAGTTCTATTACATTTATTGGTATGATCTTTACTTATATTAGGCATGTGTGCGCCTAGGGGTTTTCAAGCCGCCAAACCGCCTGGGCGACATACAACTATGATTTATTTCATCTTCAGTATAGGTGGATATTTCAATAAACTGTATCAAGTATATTATTAGTCGATAAATTTCATTACAACAACCAAAACAATATGTACAAGAATAATATTGAACTTACCCTTTGTTGAATGGGTATGTTTTGATCGTCGATGAGGTCCTTCATATACTTCATAACAAAATAACCACACTCGATGTTCCCCCTTTGTTTTTGGGACTAAAATATTTCATTTGAAAAAAAAATTAAATTTATGATTAAAAATAAATTTAAAATATGATAAGTCATACCGAGACTTGAATCCATTGTGAATTTTTCTTTGAAGAAACACCAATGAGTGTATTATATGACTTCACCCTCCTTCAAATCAAGGAAAAAAACATAAAATTCATAAATATGTTAAAATATATCAAATTCTTAAATTGAGCAATATAATACTTACAAGTTTAGGACTATTTTGATCCACTTTATAATGTCATTGTTTAATGGATCAAGATAATAAATAATATGTTATTTTGGATCAATGATCAAGAAGATCCAATGATTCCTAAATTATAAAAAAAATGATATGAGATTAGAAATAACACATAAATATAAACTTCATAAATATCACAATAATTTATAGAATAAGAAAAATTACCAAGGGTTGAGAGGAACAAAAAAATATTTCATGAGAGTCAGAAGCTTTGAAAAACTTAATTTTTAAACACAACCCTAAAGGGCTTGCACGTGAGGGGAGCCAGGTTGTCACTCCATAAATGCCAAAAGCATTTTGATCCGTTGTGATCTTTTCTGTGGCATTTCCACCGCGGAATTCGCCCCACTGTGGATCCGATTGTTTAGGTAAAATGTGAAAAGTATGGATAAAGATTTATAAAAAGTGAAAAAATAATGATAGTTGATTACATGTGATTTATAAGAGGTGATGATAGTTGATTTTACAGTGGACCCACATATTCTTTGGGTGGAATAACCTCAGATAACTTTAATTCTAGGGGTAGGTTGGAATTCCTATACTACTTTATACTAATTATTCTGGCATACTTTATCCCTACATATTCTATGTTTTCAAACACCCTTTATCACTTATTCCCCTTTATACCAGGTTATCTCTTATTCCCATTTCAAACGGGGGCTTGAAGTCTTCTGTATCCCGTTCGACATGCTGTATGTTTTTCGTGTTTGATTTTGTTCAACATGGTCCATGGCTTTTTGGCATAAATTTTTTTTAAATGTTTTGTATCCTGTTCGACATGCTTCATGTATTTCGTATTTGATTTGGTTAGACATGGTTCATGGCTTTCTGAAATAGTGGATAAGATGGGGTGAAAATGATTGGGTTGAATAGTTATTTAAGGGTGGGCTTATGAAGTAGAGATATATGCTTGGGTGGGGAAGTAAAATGGATGGGTAGGAATAGGGGTGGTAAATGAGCCGAACGAGCCGAGCTTTGATTTGCTCAGGCTCGGCTCATTTAGCAGCATGCTCGGCTCGGGCTCGACTCGGCTCGGGAACGAGCTTCATTTCGTGTTCAAGCTCGGCTCGTTAGGCTCGTGAAAAGCTCGGTTAAAGCTCGGCTCGGCTCGTTTGTTAAATAAGTCAAGCCGAAGCTCGAATCAAGGCTCGGCTCGGGCTCGTCTAGCTAAAAAAAACCTTGTTTAACATTTGAAAAGTCACATTTCACAAATCTCAACAACTTATACATATGAAAATAACATAAATTCGGGCTCGGGCTCGGCTCGGGCTCGGTTCAGGCTCGGCTCGTTTCCCTTTTTTCTATTAAGTAAACGAGCTCGTCCAGGCTTGGGCTCGGCTCGTTTACAAACCGAACTTTAAAAATTGTTCAAGCTCAGCTCGTTTATCTAATCGAACGAGCCCGAACGAGCTTTAACCGAGCCGAGCCCGAGCCGAACCTGAGCTGCTCGGCTCGTTTACCAGCTCTAGGTAGGAAAGTGTTTGGGGTGGCTATAGCCGCACCCATATAAATATAGTAGTATAATCTGTATCTATATCTATGGCTCATCGGGAAGCTCCGCTAGCCTCATGTCATGATGGTTTACGTCTGCAATTTTTTTTTTTTTTAGTATTAGATTTATAATTATTGTTTTGCTCGTTATATCTCTATTTTTTTGTTATCATCCAGTGATATAAATTTGTGATTGCAAAACCCAGTTACGACCCTCTAATTTTTTGTGTTTTTTATTTGATAAATGAAAGTGAGTATTTCCATAGGATATAAAGTGGATATTTTAGCTAATGTATTCATAGACATTAGATTTGTTATGTTAAAAAATACAAGTTTATTATAATGATGTACTATATATATATATATATATATATATATATATATATATATATATATATATATATAATTTTTTTATAGTCCTGCTACACAGGCCACACTATTTAGACTTCATTGACAAGTTTCATGATGTGTTATTTCCTCATTGGTTGCTTGCTTGACTTTAAAAAAAGGTTAAAAATACAAAATACAATATTACCTACATTTAAATCCCACATTTTCCTCCCTTATTAAACTCTTCGTCACTTTTTTTGAAAAACAAATGAACTTATTCCATTTTGAGAAACCTAATTTTTTCAAAACTAATTCAAAATAAATAAAAAAAACCATTCATTGCATTCGTGAAAACAAGACCGAAATTCAAATTCTCTAGGATTTCTTAAAAAAATTACAAAAATGAGATTATTCAAAAAACCCATTTCGTCAAAAACACTGAAAAAATTGAATTTTTGTTTGTGACCTCACATTCAACGAGAAAACAATAGCGACACGGAATAATCAACTTTTTTTTTTTGAAATATTGTTAATTTGATGATTATTTGATTCCAATCATCAAACAAAGTATTTATGATGGATGCAAATTTTTTTCGATGAATGCAGAAATAAAACATAAATCACAGTATAAAACAAGAGTTCATAATAAAAGACAATTACATTTGTAAAATGTAACTTAGTTTCAACAATAAATTGGATTAAAAGTGTGATAGCCCGAACCAAAAATACTGACACGAGCACGTCACATGTCTCAAAACTCACAATTTTCCTTTTTCTAAAACCTCGACATATCCATCCTATATAATCTCATATGATAAACAACCCTACGATAACATATAATCAACAATATATATATATATATATATATATATATATATATATATATATATATATATATATATATATATAAATGATTGTGTGCGGCGAACGGCAGGTGCGGCCGCGACGTGGGCCGTTCGATCGCGGGTCCATCGCATCCAACGGTCGACGTAAATCGCACCCGACCGTCCGATGCGATGGACCCGTGATCGACGGCCCGTGATCGCTGCCGCACCCGCCGTTCGCCGCACGCAATCACGTCCCTATATATATATAGATGTCTGTATATGAGATGTTTTAGATGATCTGTTGACTGCTTAAACTTTCCTAGGCATATATATATATATATATATATATATATATATATATATATATATATATATATATATATATGCCTAGGAAAGTTTAAGCAGTCAACAGATCATCTAAAACACCTCATATACAGACATCTATATATATAGGCATGGTGTACTAAACCTGCCTCTACCAAAATAATTATATACAGATCCAAAACATAAAAATACACACACACACACACACACACACACACACACACACACACATATATATATATATATCACCAACTGGACGTGACATCAAATGGAGACAGTCAACACCCAAAAACCCCCGCCTCTACTTTGCAAAAACAATAGAAAAAATATGATGGAATGAGCGAAAGATGATCAATAAAGTAACCTAGACATTCTACGCACAATAACCCAAAGGTGAAGTTCAAATACAATGGAGTACAAGCTCAAACATCTCAATAAACATGAGACCAAATAATAAATACCAAATGAAACCACTGTATGAATATCCACAGAAAAGAAAAAAGAATAACATCACTGATCAACTCCCTAATGAACAGGAAATGAATACACAACTAACAAGTCACAACTGATACTGTCAATAGATATCACTAGGGTCCACCTTTATGATAGAGAAATGATACTCTGAAACACAGCTCATACTCAGGAAGGAATGCACTGATACTCTCAAACTTTCTGTAATCTGACGAACACCAACAATATCAAATATACTCACTATGGCCCTCGAAACATCTATAACGCATGGATTGACCACTTCCACGACCTCACCTTAGCCCCCCCCCCCCCCCCCCCGCCCCGCGTCTAAGTTGTACTCAACATCTACACACGTACACAAATCTCGCGCGTGGCCCTCGGAACATCCATCGCAAAAAACGCTACTTGGTCCCCCGACGTCCAGGAATGGTAGGGATTATCTCCGAGCCTCCCTACAGAACTAATATATACTCATACGAACTGGGGAAGTGAGATTAATAGGCATCCATGGTCATCCATCTCCAAACACACCAAGATAATATATAACAAGCAGCGATACCAAACACACCATAGGGTTCAACCAATAATAGGAAATATTACGAATAAATAGTGATAGAAATAATTCTGAAACTCAAATGATATATAACCAACAACAGTGAAGAGTGAAACTGAATGAAACAAACAAATAACGATTGGGTCACTTACAATAATATAATGTGGAATGGAATGGAACAAACAAAAGTCAAGTCACTTACTTCACAATTCACAACCCAAGCTGGACTCACCCTATTTTAGCTCCTAATCCACACATAGAGGAACCCACTGATAAAAATATAACCTCAATCAGATACTAAAATATAACTCCATTAATCAAGCAATTCCCAAATCCACCAAGACAAACATGACATCCCCATTACCAATCCTAAATTCATATAGTGAAATCAACCCTCAAATTCCTATTTATTCAGCCCCAAAAACATATTCACATCTCAACCCCAAATCAAAAATTTTAATTCAAAACTAAAAACAACTTTAAACGAAGAATAACAATGACAAGAACAAGAATCTTTACCCAATGCAGCATGAAAATACTTCACGAAGCTTTTTCCTAATTTCCCTTCTCTTCCTCCCCTGATTTTCCACCGAAATAACTCTCGGGACTCTCTCTCTCACACACACACTAAATATAACCAATGCCACCCCCCACCGACGTCACCACTTATTTAAAACTTTGAATTCCGCCAAATGATGAAAGTGCCCTCATTTAGAATTCTGCGCAGCCTTGACTCTAACCGCTATATCGTGTTGTAGGAAAATCCACTTCAGATTATACAGCTTTTGTTAAAAATATAACGAAAATATCTACAACTTCTATGTTTAGGCTAAGATCAGAAGAATCCTCCAACTATATTTAAAATAGTGACGAACAAAAGACCTTGCGATTTATTCTTTTTAAGAGCATAAATGGTAAAACAGTCATAACTTTTCTAATACAACTCCAAATAATGCCAAATCAATTTTATATGAAAGGTGACTAAAAAATGAAGACTTCATATGTTTAACGCAAATCCCAAATATGCCTCGATTGTGCTTTCTGAAAAGGAATCAAATGCACGCCATCAAGAGTAATAAGGACCAAAAGCTCAATAACATAAAATTATCCTATTTTGAAATCTAAACACGTAAATATTAGCATAAACCGGCATAAGAGGATTTAGATTATTACAAAAAGTCTATTACATGTCTAAATATAATTAACTTTTGTTATATTTAACAATTAAAAGTCAGTCACATTTGTTATATATTTAACAAATGTAAGTGACTTACAGATATAATGCATGTTTATATTAAATTAACATGTCACTGACTTTTGAAAAGTAATGTATATAAGTCCAAAATAATAGTTTGAAATCTAACTAACTTTCCAATATTACACAACTTATGCTAATATAAAATAATTTAAAATCAAATGCCACATCCAAGAAAAAATTATAATAAAGGCCAGGACAAAGGTTGCCAGATTTAACATATAATACTAAATTTAATATAAAAAAAATTGTAACAAATGCAAAACAAGGAATGAGACCCAAATACAAATTCTATTTTAGGTGGAGAAGAAAAAGAAGCCTTAAATGAACAGACAGATAGACCATGTATTTTTTTCACCTTATAAATCAAAAGGGAGAAGACTATTAATTGCAAAAAAGTATGGGATTTGATTCTTCAAAAAAATTTAAAAATTCATGCCACATCAAAAACAATTGTAACTGACTCTTGATTATGGGGAGTAATTATTGAAAAAGATAGAAAAAGTAAAATATGTATTAAAACTTGTTTCACTCATCAGGTTTATATGGGGCTATGAATCATTATTTTTTTTATTATATAATCAATCTTAAAGGTAAAATCAAACTTACTGAATATTTTGCATCAATGTGATTAAATTACTTTGCATCAATGTTTTTCAAAAATATATTACAATTTTTCATGTGCATTTGCACTTGCATAACAACTAGTGAATAATAACAATAATAATAATAATAATAATAATAATAATAATAATAATAATATATTAGATACGACTAGTAAATATCACTTATTGAAGTATAAATTGTTATACGAATTGAAGTATACATTGAAATATTATACATTAGTATATTCTTTCTTTGAAAGAATAGAAAAAATCAATTTGCAAATTTGGATTTAGATTTGGATATTCTAATTGAATATAGATATAATTCAAATATTTGAAAATCCGGTATCCAAAAATAAAAACCATATATTCAATATCTTAAATTTATAAAAAAGAGTCCTATAATTACCCATTATAAAACATAAATTTATAAATATAGACATAAAACATATATGGTTTGACATAAAAAAAAAAAAAAATCATGCTAATCCTAAAAATATAATATAGTAATGTAATACTTATTAATAGCACTATATTCGATAAAACATTATTTAGATAAGCTTCCAACAAATCTATATCCACTCTGATATATTTCTATATTTCTATACGAATATTATTTTAGTTACTACTACAAATTTTCAGACATCATATACAATTTTTACTCCCGAATATAAGAAATATTTTTTGGATAATTGACAGAATTATTTAAACTAAACATGCCATTAGAAAATAATTATCAAAATTTAATCGTTGAAGAGTCATATAATTGACTGGTTCCTAGTTTACTTGACTTCTATTAGAACCATTTATTAAGGTGCCAATGAAAGGAACTAAACTATTGAAGAGATAAATGATAGAGAGATGCTTTTGATTTATAATGGAGCAGGGGTACCCATTTCTTCTTAAATTTTTTTTTTAGACTCAAATGCAACTTTTCATTATCTATAAACATAGATGTCGATTTAAGTGGTCTGGTTCACACCCAAAAAAAAAAGAAAAAAAAAAAGATTTAAGTGGTCTGCTGTACATCTTTAAGTGGAGTCAAGGTATGCAGATTGGTGGGACTTGTGTGGATGACAAATAACCCATAATGGATTAGAAGAAGATATTAAGATGAAATGTCATGACTTTTATATAAAATTAAAAAGCCAATGTGATCTTCACCAAAAAAAAAAAGAAGACAATGTGACCATATTTATCTGAAATTATGATGTGGACCAAAGAGGACCACCTACCATGTGGAAAGCCAGCACAAAAGGAGGACAGACTAGATGGGCACATGGTTACTCACTTGACCTCCTAACCATAAAATTTATATTGCTATTTTAATCAAAGTTAATGAAACCAAAATGAATTAATATATATGAGTTTGTTCTTAGGATTTCTCCTTTCTTCATCATCTCTTACTCTCAATTTTTCTTTTTGGTTGGTAAAAAGGAACTGTCTATATCTCTCACTCTGAATTATCTCTCATTCTCAATTTTACTTTGATTTGTATATTTCAATAATTTTATGCACGCCTCTTGATGTTGAATGATTTTAATGTGTTGAAATCATATATCAGATAATACAAGTCATTTTTTCTTAACCATTTTCATTGTTATGTGATTTTCAAACTTTGGGTATGTCTTATAAATTTCATTGTATGTCAAAAATAATGCTAAAATGAGTATCTTCCCTCTGTTTAGGTAAAATGGTGTTTGCTTAGTAGGAATAACCTAGTATAACTATATATATATGTTAGAATAAGAAGGAATAAGGTGCGTGATATTATTATTTTAGGTTCTAAAATTGTACTATTCCACCAAATCTATTCCACTAGTATAAATGGATCATATGTCAAATCATTGTCATTTTCTCTTATAGATTTGTGAGATTTACATGTCAAATCATTTTTCACATAATGATTACTTTTCTCAAAAAATCATTTTTCATGTTTTTATAAATAAGTAGTTATCCACATCTTATTTATCTTTTATCCATACTTTAACCATAGTCACAACGAGTAAATAAATATACAATCAAATAGAAAATGACTTATTCTATTGATATAATTATTTTCCCCAAATAATCTAATTTCTCTACCAAGACATGGGTTTAACTTATAAAGTTCACTCTATTAATATGGCATTAGGAGTCAAGCAATTGTTAAAGTGATTCATCCTCACTACAATCAAATAAATAAAACTAATTAATTAGGAGTGATAACTACTGATAACTGATCAACACAATTACCCATGCAATTAAGTTAATCAACTAAAAAACATTTGAATACAAGAATAATGAAAGTTAATGATAATTAAGCACAAGCATAAAGCAAATTTTTTTATTTTTCATTGTTTTCGCATACTGAGTCATTCATAAATATTAATTTATATGGTAAAACGTAATTGGACCCCTAAAAATTTTGAACCTTGCTGCCAAAACACTTCATGAAGTTTAAAAGCACGCACTTATACCCCTTATCGATAGATTTTCCGTTAAGATGAGAGAAAAATACTTTCAAATTACTATTTTATCATTTAATTAATTTTTTAAATATCCGAAAAAAGTCAATATATTAACTTTAGATATGTTGTGAATAATAATTAATACTATGATTAACTCTTCATTTACATCTGAATACATTTTTTTGTAAGAATGAACTCACACAACGGTTAATTAAGAGGTAAAAACATCACAATGATTTAATTAAAATGGTAAAATTATATTTTTACCATATCTTAATGGAAAATCTAAAGACAAGATGTGTAAGTGCATGTTTTTGAATTTCAAAGAGTGTTTCGGTAGGTTTCAAAAACTTTAGAGGTCCAAACGCATTTTACCCTAATTTATATCTAGATGGGGCCTAGAATGATTAAGACTTAAGCAAGTAGTTGCTTGTAATCTAATAAACAAATAAATACAAATAAAAAATGACCAACCATTCTCAAAATTTCATTGACTTAGACAATTGTTAGAATGCAAATATCCTCTTCTCTAAATCAAACACACATAAAAAAAAAAAAAAAAAAACTACTAATAAGTAGTCAGTATAATTATACATGCAAATAACTATAAAAAAAAAATATAAGAATAATGCAAGTTCATGATAATCAAGCACAATCATGCAAGTTTTTCCTTTTTCACATATACTGAGTTGTTCATAAATAGTAATTTATATCTTGATGGGGCCTAGAATGATCAAGACTTATGCAAGTCGTTGCTTATAATCTAATGAAAAAAAAACCAACCTTTGCCAATTTTTCATTGACTTCATCTTAGAAATTTGTTAAGAGTGCAAATATCATCTTCTCCAAAAATCAAGCAAACAACAGTGACAGAGATCACAAAAAATGGCAGACGCCGCCGTGAACCTGCTAATCCACATGCTCAAACCCATCATAGAGAAGGAGGCGAAGCTCCTTGGCGGCGTCCACGGCGAAGTCGAGAAGATCCAACGCGAGTTACAATCCATGACAGCCTTCTTAAAGGACGCCGACCGAAGAAAAGACGACGACAACAACAACGACGACGACGATCACGGCGTCAAAGCCTGGGTAAGCCAAGTCCGAGACGCCGCGCACGACACGCAGGACGTCATCGAAGAGTACATGTTCCACCTCGCGAGGCGCAGTCGAAGCGGCGGCGGAAGCAGAGCTATAAGGTTCGTCCTCAAAAGCTTCCGCGGCAACCACTTGAGCACGCGCCACCGCATCGCGTCGCGCGTGCAGAGTATCCAGTCGCGCGTGCATGAGATATCGAGCGCCGCCAAGAGGTACAACTTCGACAGAGAGAAACAGAGCACCCGTGAAGCCGGATGCGAGCCTCGCGTGGCGGCTCTGTTTGTTGATGAAGCCGATGTGGTCGGCATCGACGCGCCTAGAGAGGCGTTGCTCGAATGGTTGACGAAAGGCGAGCCAAGGCGGGCGGTGGTGGCCGTGGTTGCTATGGCTGGCATGGGGAAGACCACGCTTCTTAAGAAAGTTTATGATCATGACAAGGTGAAGAAGTCATTCGATTACGTTGCTTGGTTCACGGTGTCGCAGAATTTCAATATGGGCGAGGTCCTCCGGAGCTTGATTGGGGACTTGTTCCCTCAGAAGAAGTATCCGCCGCATCCGGTGCCGGATAATTTGGGTTCGATGAAGGACCCGCAGTTGATGGAGACTCTGAAGGCTTTCTTGCTTAACACGAGTTATTTGGTCGTGCTCGACGATGTTTGGGATTTGGGGGTTTGGGAACGGATGCAATACGCATTCCCCGATGGCGAAAACCGCCGTGGCAGGCTCGTGTTCACGACGCGTAAGATTGATGTGGCGAGGGCGTGCACGGAGGCCTCGGGCCACGTCTACGAGCTCCAACCGCTGCGGCCAGAGGAGGCTTGGGAACTCTTCTGTAGAAGGGCGTTTCGACGCAAAGGGGGTCTTTGTCCTGACGAATTGCAAGAGCTTTCGCTGAATTTTGTTAGGCGTTGCGGGGGGCTGCCTCTAGCGATCGTGGCGATCGGGGGACTACTTGCCGGGAAGGACAAGACCATGAGTGAGTGGGACAAGGTTTATAGAGGCCTCGGATGGCACCTTGAAATGCAGCACCACTTGGTTGAGATGAAGAGGATTTTCTTGCTTAGTTACAATGACCTGCCTTACAAGCACAAGTCCTGCTTCTTGTACTTCAGTCTCTTTCCAGAGGACTGTTCGATCAAATGTATCAAATTGGTTCGTCTATGGATCGCCGAAGGTTTCGTCGAAAGCAAACACAATGTGACGCTCGAAGAGGTGGCGAACGAGTACCTTGACGATCTCATCAAGCGGAGCTTAATCCAAGTGGCGGATATCAGTAGTTACGGAAAGGTGATCAGCTGTCGAATACATGATCTTGTTAGGGAAGTGATCCTCTCAAAAGCAAGAGATGAGAATTTCACTACATTTGTAGGCATTGATTCTGGAGAATTGTATAACATGCCAAGGCCTCGGCGTCTGTCTGTTCATCAAAGCTTCGATCTAGTATCGCAAGAGAGCGGATTCACTCACCTTCGCTCACTGTTTACATTCGGTGTGACTGCAGCGTTTACAACATATTCTTTACATCGATTCTTCTCTGGATGTCGTCTATTGAAGGTACTAGACTTGGATGGTATGCCCATTGAGAAGTTTCCCATTGAAATCACATCTTTGTTACATTTGAGGTATTTGAGCTTATGAAATACGAATATCAGCGTAATCCCTGAATCCATTAGGAGACTTCGGAATTTGGAAACATTGGATCTCAAAGGAACGAATGTACGTAAACTCCCTCTCGAGACACTCAAGCTACGAAAATTGCGCCATCTACTTGTGTATCTTTATGCATCGTATGTCTATGTGTCTCTCGACACGATAAAAGGTGCGAAGATGCCAATGAAGATAGGAAAGCTTGTCGAGCTTCAAAAGCTTTCTTATTTGGACTTGGACGGAAGGCCTGGACAAGTTAAAGAGCTCAAGAAACTGACCCAACTTAAGAGATTGGGGATATTGAAGCTGAGAAATGAAGATGGGAGGGATTTATGTGATGGGATTCAGAAGATGAAAGGTCTGCTTTCGTTTTCTGCGTCTTCGAAAGATGAGACTGAACTCCTTGATCTACATTGGGTAGAAGAACCACCTAAGTTACTTCAGCATCTATATCTGTATGGGATGTTGGGAGATTTTCCGAACTGGATCACGAAGCTTATGAACCTTGTCAAGTTGAGGCTGAGGTGGTCTAAGATGAAGAACAACCTGTTTGAGTCCCTTCAAAATCTTCCAAACTTAGCAGAACTTGAGCTTCTCGAGGCCTACGATGGTGAAGAATTACGTTGTGGGGGAGGAGGATTCAAGAAGCTCAAGGTGCTAGAGATGGACCAGTTGAATGAACTTAAGGTGGTGGAGATTGGTAAGGGGGCCATGGTTAGCCTTCAAAAGCTATCGATTCAGCGTTGTGACAAGTTGGAGAAGGTTCCACTTGGAATCGAATATGTCGCTCATCTCAAAGAACTTCACTTGTTCGATATGCGCGAGGAATTCATAGGAAGAGTACGTAAATATGGTGGCGAAGATCATTCGAGAGTTGAGCACATACAGATCATTGACACCTTCTATCAACGCGATGGACAGTTTTTCCACGAAGTCCTCAAATGATCTCTCTCCACTGGATTAATTTGAGTCCGAGTAATTGATACGGTTTGTTAATACTCTTCTGTCATTTTTTATCTATAGAAGTACAGTATATTCTATGATAAGCATAATTTGGTTACTCATCTGACTAGTCATCATTTACAAATACAGAGGATTGCCAAATTCGCTGCACTTTGAGTGTCGTATGATAATGTGAGAGTTTTATTCATAGCATGTTATGGTTCATAATCTGCAATAAATTTTTTTTTTTGGTTGATGGAATGGTAGGTATGGGCCTTAATTATAACCAGCTTTACATTCTGGAATTCAAATCTGTCATCATTTAGTGACAACTTATGCTAAGTGGCTTTCCTTAGAAAATTTTCATGATGGAGTCTAGGAGGATTATAAATTATGCTTATTTTATTTTATGTTCATTCTAAATTGAATGTTCAATTGTTCATGTATTTCTATTTCTTTTGTTTCAGTTTTTATGGGTGACGCGGATTAAAATTACATCCAAAAGCCGAGCAATCTGTTCTGAAAGAAGGTGCCACATTTATGCATTGATATTATGAATAAGTCCAGATTTGTGTCGAATTCTAAGTGGGTGAACGAGTTGAAAAGTTTGTAATAATTCATATATATACGAGTCATTACTGAACGATGTTTTCATATATTTTTTTTCCAGTGCATCTGCATGAAATATATATGTATGATGAAACAAAATGTCATATACTGGATGGAATTTCATTACGAGACCGCATTTTGATATACTATCTTTTGATATACATTCACAAAGCTGCACACAATTGGATTCTGCATGTAGTACAATAAGATTTCATAGAAATATTATTGGGAATCAAATATATAGATCACCCAAAAACAGAGCACTCTGTTCTGAAAGAAGAAAAACGTTGAAAATTTGTTATTACTAACGACAGCAATCTTATGCATCGATTTTCCAAATTTATTGAAGTTTATGTCTGTTAAGAAATAAGTGTATGACAAAGGAATTGAAATGCTAATAATATTCTACAAAAGATGGCAGACATGCAGTTTAAGACTTCTGAATGTGTCTGATCAAGGACTTGATCAAATGCGTGTAAAGATTTGACTATGAAACATCACTATATGGCATTGGTTTTCATAAGTAGATTTGATTCAATTTAGGTGAAGGATTTTAGAAATAAATACATATGTTCTCCAACATATGAGCCTTTGAGGGAAATTAAAGCTTAAAATAGCTGGATTGGTTTTAGGCCTTCAGCCATACTAAATTGGAGAATGTTTGTACTTTTTTTGCTTGGTTGCCAATTTAATCAGATCAGGATGGAAGATCCAATTAAATTAAACGGGTCGGAGACTCAAGGCAACCTTGGGCTTCAGAGACATATTAGACCATTGCATTGACATGGTATTGACTCTAAAAAGACTATTATCATGTAAGGGTTTTTTTTCTTCTTTATTTACATCTTCTAGTTTATCATAAATAAATCGAGTTTTTTGTTTTGGTCTTTTATAATGAAGAATTAATAAATCTTTTTATTTAATTAACATAGTACGAGTGTATCCACCTCAAAAATCTTAGATCTAATACATTATCTAGCAACAATTGCCGTTGCTCACCATCAACCACATATTTCATCAAAATTTTGAAAGATATTATGATGATTTTTGTTTGGCGCATTAGTATGTTTTTATATGATCTTCTGACATTTTTTACTTTTTTTATGCTTCTATTTTAAAATTCTTGTACAAATGTTAGATTAATATCCTTCAGAGTTTAGGATGAGATGAGAAATTTTATATTTTCTTTATTTAAGATTTCTAATTTAGTCTTTTTTTATTTACTTATTTAGCATTGTATTTGTAAATAGTGCTCCTTGGTTGCCTCAAGATAAACAATGCAACTGGTTTTCCTTTATAATCAATACAATGATTTAGGTCATAATTTGATACTTTAGCAGTCCCACGACGACTTAAGATCTTATGTTTCACTGACAAGAGAATCTGTCTGGTGTCGATGTGTCGCCTTCTGTAAGTCTGGTGTAACATATCGAGTGGATCATGATTATCCCTGGAGTCCACTCCACCTTGTAAACTGTTAAATAACTATTTATATACGGCATGACATTTTCTGTGTATATTGTTGGATATGTCTCTTTTATCAATCTCTTTAGTCAAAATCACATTCAGATGGAAGTACTTTATACTGGAGTAGATATGACATATTTATTAAAGATATTGAGAATGGGCTCGCTAAGCTAGATGAGTGCTTCTGACAAGTTTTGACCAATTACAGCCTCCATTAGAAATTTTGAATCAGGCTAGAATATCCCTCGGATATCTGTTCTGATATATGCTTAACTGATTTCTTATGTGGTGCTATCATCTCTCCTTATTTTAATCTCCTTAAAATTTTGATTTCTTATGTGGTGCTATCATCTCTCCTTATTTTAATCTCCAACTCCAAATAAAAAGGAGATGGACTTAGACATGAATATTATTATATATACACTTTTTTCCCCTCTGACAGAGAATTTTGGACTGACCAACACCTAAAAATGAGGGAATTTTGTACTTACACCAGTACAAAATTTCATTATGGTTTCTGCCCATGTCAAATAAACTACATAATTTACTCACTCAATAAAATATT
Source organism: Acorus calamus (assembly GCA_030737845.1). Classification (NCBI taxonomy): domain Eukaryota; kingdom Viridiplantae; phylum Streptophyta; class Magnoliopsida; order Acorales; family Acoraceae; genus Acorus; species Acorus calamus. The sequence goes on from CM060872.1 coordinate 19,739,645, forward strand.
GGCTGGCCCTGGTCATATCCCACTTTGAGAACCAAATGTGGGGACTTCTCTTACCCTCGATTAAGCTGAATAAAAGAGTTATTCACTTATCATGGTTATAAGTTTCACCGTTAGAAAACTGAGAATACATGGTGAATAAGAGATGGATAACTCTATGTTTGAATAAAATAACCAAAGTGGGATACACTGAAATAAAGGTGAACAAGTCCAAAAACTTGTTTGGATAAAAAGAATAAGTAGGTATTAATTTCTTATCTATACTAAAAAAAAGTGATATATCTTACAAAAGTTTATGTTATTACCTAACACCCCGTTTGGGAAGCGGAATAGGCGGGTATAAGGGTATTATAATGGTGGTATAAGAATGGATAAGGAAAATAGTTGTTTGTTTGCAGAGTTTAACTTGGTATTATTAAGTCAGTTTAAACGAGTATAAAAGAGTATAACAATTCTAAGTAACCCCTAAGATAAGTTATACTCACTTTATTTATTCTCATGGTTCCACATGTCAAATCAACTTTTTACATCTTATCACATCAAATCACCTATCAACACCTCTTATACATCAAAGAGCTCACATGTCAAATCAACTTTTTACACTTTATTTATATTTTATTATTTATCAACCAAACAACTCAACCTTTATTCTTACGTTTTCTAATGATAATAAAAAAAACACAACCAAACAGAAAATCTCTTATTAATGTATATTTGTTATCTATACTGGCATAGTTATCTATCCAAAATAATTCAATTCTGCTATCCAAATGGAGACTCAATGAATGGGGGCTAAGAATTTGACTTTTAAATGACAACTTTAATTACCACTACATAAAACGTTTATGTTTGAGAATATGTGTGGAATATGTGTGTGAATAATAGATGTAGCATGTTTATGTGATATAATATTAGGTAATATAATTTTTTTTAAAATGAAATGGAATGTTGTTTTTATCTATTGGCATAGATAAGTTTTGATTCCTGCACCAATAGGATTAATACTTATCATAATTTATGTTAACTTATCCAAATATAACTATATGAGTTTATTTTCACAAAACAAATAGTTTCTTTTGACTATTCCCCCTTGTTCGATCTTGGGTTATTCCACCGAGTCCGGATCTTTTGTGGTAAAACCACAGAAAACCCGCAACCAATTAGAAGCTGTCATGTAAGCGGTGTAATTCTTTTTTCAACACATCTTACCGGTAAAATTTGTTTGATTTTTTATTTTTACTTTTTTAATTGCAGAAAAACCCCCTATGTAACACTATTCCACCTACACCTCACAATCAATGTTTTCTTTTTCCATTAATTAAAGGCGTGATGTATGGTGACTTTAGTGATGGTGACAGAGTTTTTGTCACCTTAAAAATGCTCTTCATATCTAAGAGAGACTTTGGTGCGCTTTCTCTGTAAACTGAAAATGAAATGAGGATTGAAGACAATCCGCCTAACACGCAGTTTTTGATTCGTTGACTGTGATGACAAAGGGGGTCAAACCAATATATAGTCCAACTAGAAATGTAAGCCTCACAAAAGAAAAAAGAAAAAAGAAAAAAGAAAACTAGAATTGTAATGAAATATTTGATTAAGCTCTAATCCCACAGTGAATATATAATATTTATGGGGATGGATGACAATCCCATGTGACAAGAAGAGGCTACAAGGAAACCTTATTATAAAGGGAAAAACTTGCGTCCTCTCAAAATGTGAAATGCATTGGAGGGTAAAAGAATGTGAATTACCGAGCCTGATAATCGATGACCCGATAAAAATAGAGTAGATGAGTAATGATTAGACACTCTTGAATAAGTGGGGCCTGACCAGATCAGTCTCTCAATAAGGAGACTCAAATCTAGTTAGAAGAGCTTTACAGTTTGAGGGCAAATGTCACGTCGCATCCCGATTAGAACTCCAAAATTCGACCAGACCAGAATCACGAGCAGGACCTTAGTAACAATCAAGTATAAAATCGGTATATAATGGTCAAGCTATCATTAAGACCCATTATCAGTTGAACTACATAATCAAGGGCACAATTAACGGCATTAGGACTTGGCGGTTTCCATAAAACTCACCCATCATGACCAAAGGGGACAACAGTTACAAAAGCTCAATGGCTAATAGAGCCCATTAAAAGGGGAAAAAGAGAGCAAACAAAGGTATGAGATGTTGAGTTAAACAACTGTGAATTAACACATTATGAGAATCCTTTTAATGAAACATCTGAGTCCCTTCGGCTGGTAGCACATTGGTGTTCTATCATTTATGCGAGTCCAGGTTCAATATTCGGTTGGGTATATACCCGATAAGGAGGCTCCATCCACTTATACTTGTTGGAGGGATATTTCACTCCACTTATAATGTAAAATCTAATTAAGATGAGGCGAGGGAAATTGATATGTCCACTTAAGTTGAATTTAATTACAAACTTCTCTCCTATCCTCCCCTGTATTTGCGACCAATTGTAACCGTTTTTTTGTGATAAAAGATTTACATTTCCCTAAAAAATAGTTTCATATGACTTTGTAATTTATGATCATGATTGGATGCCCATAAAAAACTTGTCTATGTGATCTCATCATGTCATGTTAGTAAGTTTATAAATACATATAGTATTGTGTATGAATTTAATGAACAACTGATCATGTCCAAAATTATCAAATGATCACAAGAATTTTTTTAGCCAAGATGTGGCTACTCATATCTAAGCCCCTTTTGAAGTATGACACAACCTTATCCTAGATTGATCGAGATAATATTTGTTCGGCAATATTTTTCTTATTTTATCATTATTATTTTTGTCTGAAATCTTTTTGGGTTACAGAAAACATGGATCGATTATTTCATAAGGTACTTACATTCACATGAGTGACAATATATGCCTTGCACATCACAGAGTATGGGAGGGTTTGGGGGGGGGGGGGTGGGGGGACTAGGGTTGACATCTTACCAACCCGACTCTTGTATTGATTTTCTTTGTTTAATTTTTCTTTTCTCTATTTCCCATATTTCTCTCTCCCTCTTGTAATCAAATTCGGACATCATAGATATGTTCATGAGTTTATAAAAAATGAAAGAAGCTATAATAAGTGAAAAATTCATGAAGGGTTGTTTGATTGTATGATGAAAATAGTATAAAAACATGTAATAATCTATAATGTTGTTATGTTGATTTCTTGTTGTTAACATAACATGTGACTGATCATATCATGTTAAACTCTGACCAACAATTCAATGAGAACAGCAACAAACAAACAAAAAAAATTAAACATGTTAAAAACTATTACGCTATCATGTTATTGTTTTTCACGGTTTAATTTACTATTGCTTTAATTTTTTTATTTAATGAGTTTTAAAAAAGTTATATTCCATGATACGACCCTCGTATCCAATTGATTTTCCTGTCGGATCAAAACATCGTAATCCAACTTTTTTACATCAATGTTATCAATGATTTATTTAGTCAAATATTTAATTCTAAAGCATGATAATCATCATAAAAGGGGGAAAAATAATCCGATTTTGAACACTTAGAAGAATATGCCCTAGATAGGAACAATACATGAACTCCCACTGGTGATTGGCCTCACCTATCCCACATATCTCCACTAAAAAAAAACAGGCACAGTTACTCCTGCAATCAGTTTTACAACATGTTTTAAATTTGTTTAAAAATATATAATTATATAATGAATTACATATATTCTCAAAATTGAAAGATATACTTCAATTAATTGAATGTATGCATTTTGTTATTATTTTTTTTCCAATCGACTATTTATATTACAAATTTTATATATGCAGCTATGACTGAATGACTGCAATAACGATTGAATGTAGACGCCCATCTCCACCATCTAGAACTCATGAGCTTTTATACACACCCAAATTTATAGCCCCTAGATCATATGCATTTATGCATTAAAGAAAGAATTCTCATATAAAAGTATATGACCTCAAAAGCTAAAAGTGAGACAATATTCAAGACTGGATCGATGTAACATTTTCTAGATGAAAAATGATATGTCTAGCTAACCTTGTGTGCAAGCCCCTCTGTAGCCCTTAATAATTTTTTTAAAATATACACATATTTATTGAAATAATTATTATTATAAAAAATAAAATATATATTTAGATAAGCTAGAATATTTTTCTATTAAATTTTTTTTTTTCCAATTTTCATGTACATTGATAAGAGGGATCGTCTTTAAAGTAAAGTAATACATAAGAAATTATAAAACACTGACCCTCTCCCACAAACAAATTGATTGGACGGCTGAGATGAGATGACAGGTGCTAACCAAATACTCAAAAAAACAAAAAAACTGGACCCACAAAAGTGACCAACCACATTCACAAAAAATAGTACCCAAATAACCTAACCCCACTACACATAAATAAATTAAAGATGTCACCCCAACTAACGGCCGTTAACACATCCGTCAAAGTGAAGGCCATTTTTTAATATTTTATTGTACACATTGGCGCCTTCTGTTAACACACAAAACAGTCAAAAAAGGGCTTCTATAAAATAAACCCTTCCCGGCAATTACCGAACTTTTGAATATATTATGGTGGATTTAGCTTTGCCTCCCCAAGTTACTCTGTAATTAGATATAGATCCCTCGATTCTATGTACTTATTTAAACATCTCCTACATAAAAAGCTATGTTTGGATCCTCAAAGGGAATTTAAACGGTTTTTAAATGGTGGATTTTTTTTACCTGATAAAAAATTTGGGCCATTTTACGATTCATGTGTGTTATTCTTGCACGGGGACAATTTTATGGGGATGTCTTGAAGGACAAAATTCTTTTACGTTTTGTTCAATTTTTTTTTTAAAAAAACAATGGTTTTCAAAAGCTGTCTGAATTTTTGAAAAGTCGATAATTGAATTACACATGCAAATAGATCGTAAAACAAATTTGAAAGCACTAAAATAATAAATCTAACCCAACATTGTGAACTCATATTTATTTGATTCAATAATATTTCCCTCCATATAATATTTAGCGAATAAGTTGTGTCAAGGGATAGGTTTGAGGGGGGTCACTCACATTCACGTGAGTGACAATGTCTTGCACATCACATAATAGGGGAGGTTTATGGCATGACTTGGGTTGAGATTCTTGCATTGCTTTTTTTTTATTTAAATTTTCTTTTTCTCTATCGCTCATTTCGCTCTCCTCCTTTAATCAAATTTGAACATCATCTATTTTGAGTTCTTTGGAATAGATGCCCACAAGTTCCTCAAAAAAATTGGAAAAAAAAAGAGGTACTAACCCTTGAATAGAAAATATTATGAGTATGTAAATTTAACAAAGCCCTATGTATGTCATGTCATACACACAGAAAAAAACAAAACTAACACAGACGAGAGAGAGAGAGAGAGAGATCAAAGGAGAGGCTCACCTTCCACGAGGGGAGAAAACTCCAAAGACCATCTCCTGCAAAACCCAGGCCAGCTTTGGCTCTACCTATGGAACTGTTTTGTATTGTGTGTTTTGTTCTGTGTTGGATGTTTAAAGAGAAGTGGCTGTGTCTTTGGCCGCCCCCACCGAAAGATAGAGAGAGAGAGAGAGAGAGAGCTGTCTTTCTTTCCCCTCCCTTCACATGGACGGACTTTCCCCTGTCTTAGTTGGCCCATCTTTTCCTCTTTTGTCATCGTTTAAAATATTTTGAAAATCTCCCCCTTAAGAAGGACCCTTTGAGGAACCAAAGAAGTCATATTGGGTTGTAGAGGAAGAGAGAGAGAGAAGAGAGAGAGAGAGAGAGAGAGAGAGAGAGTTGGAGCCATTTTTTTCATCTTCTGTACCATCTTCGATGATGATGATGAACACATCGGTAAGCGACATCTCCTTTGTGGGTCTCTCCGAATTCTTCTTTTTGTTCGAGTAACGTTGTGATCTCCGTTCGTATCGGTTGATTTTTATATTTATTATTAGTTTTTAAGACATTTGTTAATCTGAATAGTTAGAGAGGAATGTCAAAGGGAATTGTGTGTCGGAGATGTGATTTTCAAGGTTTATAATAGCATTTATATTAGTTATATTGAATAGTACTCAAATAGGAGATTTTACTTAAATGTTCACTGTTCAATTCTCTTACATTAGCTATTATGTGCTCTTCAGGGAACATATAATGCAAGATTTCCATTACAAGATTCAGCGATTCGGAGCGATGTATGGAGAAGAATATTTTTGATCTGCCTGGCTCCCTGAATGCCATCTATGAAAGCTTTGTCAAAACAGTTGATATACTTTATAGTTGGCATCAGGGGAGTCAAGCAGACCCATATAGAAAAAAATAAATGGAGGATCCAAATGAAGGTACATTCTTATATGTTTCGCATTCATGTTTGGATTTAGTTCAAGAAATTTAGATGACAAAATCCTTTATTGAGGTCACTGATCCAAGTGCGATTACAAGAACAGAGGAGACACCTAAAATAAATCAAGCATCACAACATGGAAAGAAGTGGATCTCCTTTATTTACTTATTTTTTATTACAGTATTAGTAACAACATTTTGTGGTCACAATCTTTCTAGTTATCATGATCTGATGACTTTATCTTCATGTTTATTCAATATCTAGTCATTTTTTATTTCATCTTCTTTGAGATATGATAGCATTGTTACGCTAGTTCAAAACAAGTGGTCCGTTACAATGGAACATCTAGTGAGCTGTACAAAACCAATCTGGATTCTGCAACTGATGTCTCTTTCTGATCATGGAAAAGATTCTATTTCATTTGTCGTATTTTTATCATTCATAATTGAAGGTTCATCTCTTCGTGTTTTTATCCTTCTAAAGGAATCTGCAGCTATGGGAGCTGGAAAAATAGTATTGGATCACATGGCATTGCCATCTGCGCAATCGAGTTTTTATCAACAGACTTTCAACTAGCTCAATCTCAGTGTAACTTATATATATCTGATATCGAATGTATTAGACTACTAGAGTATGATCGATAAACAAAATAATTATGTCACGCGATCAATGTGTGCTGGCATGTGTCCGACAGGGATGCTAGAGAGCACATTATAAACAGATCTGAATTCTCTGTAGTTGTTCTCCAATAATAGTTGCGTTGTTTATCGACAAAATTATTTGCGGGCCTAATGTGTTCAGGTCCCAGTTGCCATAAGTCCTGTTGAGGACAAAGCGGATTTCGATGACTCGACCATTATATCCTAAAAAACAACAGTTGAAGGTCTATAAAAGGTGAACATGTATGTATTCAGATCTTTTATGTCTGGTTATTCTTTACAGGTCCCTTGTCTCAAAGAACTTCTCAGTGGCCCCTCCAGTTGAAAAGCTTGGAGAATTCAAGTTTGAATTGTAAAATTTTGAAATTAAGATGTCACACTCAATTGATAAAATACTAAAGAAATATTGCACATCACCAATAATTTCATATATTATCTCATCATTGTTTTTAGCAAGGCTACAAGAAGATGCATGTCATGTCACACACACATGAATTTACATCCGGTTGAAATTAAAGATCTTCACTTCATTCACTTGTTTACAGACTCAATATTTAAAAGTTGCAAAGGACGTTTTGGTTTCACTGAAGAAATAATTTTGGATTGTATTTTATATTTGAAGACCATGACATGCCATGCATATAAATAACAATGTTTTCGATTTCCCTGTATTATATTTTTTGTTCATTATTTAGTTTTCCTGAATCACTTCAAGGAAGTGATAATTAAATTTTATTATTTGTATTTTGTCTTCAAATATATTGGCGCTTGAAATAGCAGAGGAAGATGAAGAGCTTTCCTTGGTTAGAATATTTGATTTGTTTATTTATTTGTTCTTCAAATGTGTATTTCTAATATCATACTTGGAGTGTTTTTTATTTAACCAATGCAAAGCATAACTTTGTTGAATGGTAATTTCATAGTCGAGTGAACTGAAATGCTACAATAATTGAGAAAAAATTACAGGGGAATAATTGTCGGCAAATTAACTCGTAAAAGTCTTGTTACGCAATTCTGTTCACAACCACATCTACAGTCCTAATTGCTGTTCAACAAGGGATTTGAATCGTATTATCACTTCCAATCATTCAAATTGATAAAATGTGTAATTTTACTATGAAAAATAATTTAAACAATAAACCAAATCTTATCTCCACAAACTAATATCACATTATCAAATCAAATTTTTCAACAATATATCTCAAAAAAACAAATATTATTCTAATAAAATAGATAATGAGTAAATCATATAAACACTAATTAATGGCAAACCCTATTCTAAATTGTCAACGAGAATTTACTAAAAATATAAATTTTACATCATAGGATAACTCAATGACATTTTATTATATAGTTTTTTTTTGTACATACCCATATAGATATTTAATGAAGAAAGTTTTCATATATTTTAAATACCAACTTTTTTTTATAAAATTTAATTAATATTTTAATCCACAGACACTACGCATCCACGGAGGGGGTGGGAATAAAAATACAAAATCACTTCAATTTCTCTTTTATACGACCACCCTATATTTTAAAAAAATAAAGAAATAACGATCCTTAAAAAATTCTAGAACACGATTGTTCTTGTTGGAATGTAAGACATTTCTAAACATATTTTTTATTACACTCCAAAGAAAAGCTAAGTTACTTATTTTCTCCTCCAAATTTCCTTGACACAGCACCTGCCTAACCATGCTTTAATTTAAATCAGCTCTGTATTTTCAATCTTGTCTGAAAGTGATGGTGATGACCTAGTGAAGCAAAAAATTTGAACTGAAATGAAATATATACAACTGTAATTGTGTCCTTTACCTTGTACAGTTGTTAAGTTCGTTCTCTGCGGGGCCCAAAAGACTCAACCACTAAAAGTTAACTTGCACTGAAGATTCTGCATAAATGTCTGTCTTCTCTGTAGCCATTAATAGCCACTCATCTGACTATCAGGTCAGTCTTATCATTGTAATACATGTGCCACATTTTTAACATATTTGACACACCTGAAAACAGTCTAACTGCAGTGGAAACCTAAGACAATAATAATTCAAGGCCAAGATCTGGACTTGGATGGCAAACTTGTCCAGCATTCGAACCAACAGCCAAGATCTGGGGGAGCTATGGGAGGCGATGGGCAGCAGCACAGCTCGTGGTGATAAGTCTACAAAAGCTCGTGTGATGAAGGTGGTAATTCCGGTTATGGGCAATTTGGAAGTCTAGAAACAATGTCATTTTCCATAATCAAATCTTTTTATTTTAAAAACCTTCGTCAAATGGGCCTTATGATCAACCAATGAGGCTGTTTCATCGTAGGGGCGAGCAAAGTGGGCTGGGAAGGTGATTAGCTCTGCATCGAGGGATAATAGCCAGATATTGCGGACTGGTGAAATGATGTGGAATTCTTCATTGACATCGATGGGCCAGTTTATCTAGTTTTATTTCAGTATACTTTATTTTATTTGCTCCGTCTCCCTTTGTACCCCTTGAGCTCTTCTTATGTTTGGGTTTGCTTAATCTTCTCTATCTTTACTCAGCTTTTGGACCCCTTGTAACTGTTTCGTCAAGTTGTAAAAGGTCTAACTTCCCTAAAAAAATAAAAATAATTCAAGGCCTATTATATTTTAATGTAATTTAATAACTAATTAACCAGTGATCTAGTCAATGAAGGACCCAATTAGAATCGTGAGTAGCACATGTAGTTAATATTGAATTCCTGATTAGTGTTATGCTTCAGATCAACTGATTTTTTGTATATGATTTTTATGTGTGTAATTTTTTATGTTAATGCATATCAGTTTATATGCTATAATATTTTCATGCCACCTCAACAGGCATTCAAGAGTTAATTAAAGAGTAATGCTACACACAATTTTTTTTGCAGTCCTATGTATCTGGATAGCGCGCCATATGCTCACATTAATGAGCTATATGCATTATTAGAAATTTTCATATTTTTCATGAAATTGATCCATACAATTCATTGGAGCATATAATTTATTTTTTATAAAAGCATATAATACCTCATTAGATGAGATATATTATATACTGTTTTTAAAAAAAATCAAAACATGTGTGAACTATAATTGAGACTGAAAAAATGATTGACATTTTCCAAATTAAAATGCCTTGCATTATTGTCACATTAATGTGAGGTCATCCATTTGAAGATGATAGACAAACAATAGAATACATTAGCTATGTAGTTTCTTGTTATTGACTTTGGTGGGTCAATCAGCATAAATTTAATCAGTCATGTATTAATTCAATACTCACAAAGTGGACCCACATATATAGTCATCCAAGACTTGATCAAATTATTGAATGGGTCATGTTCAAATGTGATCATAACAGCCTGTAATCTTTTCTATGAATTCAGTTAAAACAATATGCTTTTTTTTTCATGCCTATTAAATTGTCATGCCTTGTCACATAAATGTTTGATCATCCATTTGAAGATGATACACACAACTAACCAATAAAGTACATTAGCTATGAAGTTTCCCTGTTATTGACTTTGGTGGGTCAACCAGGAAAATCTTCAATATTTATGCATTACTTCAGTATTCACTCACAAAGTAGACCTAAATATATGGTCATGTTCAACTACCATCATAACATAAAAAAGAACTCCATTAACATCAATCAAGCTCTGATGCACTCCATCATATCCATTAATGATTTTTACATAATACAGCAGGGGTCCGGGTCTAAGGCTGCGTTTGGTTGCGCGATTAAAAAACTGATTCTGCAGGAATCTGCGATTGCAAAACTGATTCCGCAAGAAGCTCCATTTCTCAGCTTTTTAAAATCGCAGCTTTTAGACACTATTTGTCTGCAATCGCTGGATTTAAAACTGCGATTGCAAAACTGTTTGGTTGCACGATTGTAGACTCAACTTCCTGCAATCGCAAACGCTGCGCAATTGGGCAACCAAACGCACCCTAAGTAAGGGGGGTACATGTGATCTTGACAGTTTCATGGGAAGCAATGGCTTCGTGAGATGTCATGGGGATCATTGTTACGTTGTTATTTTAAGAAGACTAACATGTCTTACTTAATTTTGCTCTTGTATGTGGATGACATGCTTATTGCAGGTTCAAGCATGAATGAGATTTCTAATCTCAAAGAGCAAATGTCAAAGGTGTTTGCCATGGAGGATTTGGGAGTTGCTAAACGAGTCATTGGCATGAGAGTCAGCAGGGACAATATGAGAAAGAAGCTAAAGCTGTCACAGGCTGAGTACATGGCAAATGTGTTGAAGTGGTTCAACATGGAAGATGCACAACCAGTCAACACACCTTTGGGAAGTCACTTTAGACTTTCGAAGGATCAAGCAGCGACAACGCCAGAGGAGCAAAACTATACAATGGCTAAGATACGGCCTTATGCTTCAGCCATTGGTAGTTTGATGTAATGCTATGGTCTGTACTAGACCTGACATTGTTCATGTTGTGGGAGTTGTCAGTCGTTTCATGAGCAACCCAAGAAAGGAGCATTGGGGCGTGGTGAAGTGGTTCCTAAGGTATCTGAAGGGCACCACAGACGTGGCGCTTTGTTACGGAGGATTGAAGATTAGCTTATAGGGATACGTTGATTTCGCCGGAGACATGAATGGTAGGAAAAGCATGACAGGGTATGTCTTTACCTTGGGGAGTGCAGCGGTCAATTGGGTATCATAGTTGTAGAAAATTGTTACTATCTCGATAACAGAATTGGAGTATGTTGCAGCAACGGAAGCATGCAAGGAGATGACGTGCTTCAAAGTTTCATGAAGGAGTTGGGCAAGGAGCAAAAGGACCCTAGACTATTTAGTGATAGTCAAAGTGCAATTCATCTTGCGAAGAACTCGGCACTTCACTCAAGGACGAAGCACATTGACATCAAGTATCATTTTATACATTCATTTCTGGAGTATGGACGATTCAAACCGGAGAAGAGCATGACAATCCTGCGGATATGCTAACGAAGGTGGTTATGGTGGAGAAGCTGAAGTCTTGTTCTACTTCTATTGGTCTTTGTCCTTAATTAAGACCATGGATGACTCTCAGCACAATAGCGCGTGGGTAGAGCACGCAATGAAGAAGATCGATCGATGCATATATGCTCGGTCGAAGAATCTCTAAGTGAGAGATTGTTAGTTGTGGAGATTATTGAGAATTTCTATTAAGATTTTCAATTGAGATTTCTATTGAGATTTTTGTTTTGATTTTTGGTTTATTATTTTTTTCTTCTATAAAAAGGAGGGATGGGGAGAACAAAAATATAGAGAGCAACAAAAATGCTTCTAAAAAACTCTTGAAAGAGAGAAAAGAGAAGTTTTGTGAGAGGGGGATTGACTAATCCCTATTATTGGGTTTAGTTAGAGGATATATGCTTGTGCCGGGAGTATGTGGATGTAAGGGTGGGAAACGGGCCCGGCCGGGCCTGCCCGTGGCAAAAAAAAAGGCCCAGGCCCTACCCATGGGCCTGGGCCTGGGCTTCGGGCCGACGGGCCTAGTTTTTGAATATCTTATTCCTTTTATTTTTTAATTTTAAGTTGTTCATTTGTATATAAATGTTAAAATAACATAAATTTAAAGCGTAATATTAAAAAAAAATATTTACATCTATTGAATTTTTAAAAATAAAAATATTAAATGAATTAATTATTTAAAAACTAAATAATTACATGTACCTAACTAGGTTAGTACTTATATATAAATGTAAATGATTTGTATAATTCAATCATAATTCAAATAAAAATTACATGTAACATATTTATTGCATTGTCCCCCACGGGTCTATGGGCCGGGCCCATGGGCGGGCCTGCAGGTCAGCCCGAACGTGCCCATTTAGGGCGGGCCTGCGGGCCGGGTCCAGGCCCCAGAATCAGACCTTTACGGGCCGGGCTTTCGGGTCTCGAGCCTTTTGGGGATCCTTATGTGGATGTACCTCAAGTTGAGAGAATCACGTTAAATCTCATCTCTTGAGGTTGTGTGCTTTTTTTATCCAACAACTTTTCCATTGTTTTCAAGCTCTGTTGGATCTATTGCGATATAAATCCTATATATTAAAGTTCGTTGTTTTGGCGACAACATTGTCACATTAATGTGAGGTCAGCCATTTGAAGATGATAGACACAAACAATAGAATACATTAGCTATGTAGTTTCCTTGTTATCGACTTTGGTGGGTCAATCAGCATAAACTTAATTAATCATTTATTAATTCAATATTTCACTCACAAAGATATTCACTCACAAAGTGGACCCATATATATATATATATATATATATATATATATATATATATATATATGGTCGCGATTACGTGCGGTGTGCGGTCGGTGCGGTTTACGACGTGGGCCGTTCGATCGCGGGTCCATCGCATCCAACGGTCGACGTGAATCACACCCGACCGTCCGATGCGATGGACCCGTGATCGACGGCCCGTGATCGCGCACCGCAACGACCGTAAACCGCATGTAATCGGCTCCCTATATATATATATATATATATGGTCGCGATTACGTGCGGTGTGCGGTCGGTGCGGTTTACGACGTGGGCCGTTCGATCGCGGGTCCATCGCATCCAACGGTCGACGTGAATCGCACCCGACCGTCCGATGCGATGGACCCGTGATCGACGGCCCGTGATCGCGCACCGCACCGACCGTAAACCGCATGTAATCGGCTCCCTATATATATATATATATATATATATATATATATATATATATATATATATATATATATATATATATATACTAGTTTTTGCGTATGCGCATTCGCGCGAGTTAATAAAATGCTAAAATAAAGTCTATTTATTTTTAAAACTTTAAATTATATGATGATATCAAAACGTCAAAGGCATAAGCAAATGATGTTATATCGGACTTGAATGACTAAATCATGGAGAAACGTTCTAATTCATAAGCCATATTAAGAAAGTGTATACATACATATTATTTTAGGCTCATAGGTAAGCAAAATAGAATTTTTTAAGATAACATCATAAACGATTTTGTCAGTTTCATTTCTCCAAAAATAACATAGTGAGATTTAAAAACTTTAATAAAGGAGGAATAACAAAAAATTTAAAAATAAACCGATATCCTCATATCTAAAATTATTCAAGCTTCTACTCTAATAGATTTTGACTCTGATATATATTGTAATGTTTTTAATAACAAATAGTCAATAATATTTATGACCCTAATAATCAATAAACTGATTTAAATTTTTGTATTGAAAGTCAAAGCCTCCTATTTACTATTTATAAAAGGAGAGGGAGGAAGAGAGAGACAGTCAAGAACCAAGTGGATACACTTCCTACGTAAAATAAAAAAGATTTACAAAAATTTACGGAATAGTAAGTTTTATGATAATCAATGTAAATATGGAAAACGAAAACTAAAATAGTAGTAAATATTTCTTATAAATAACTTTATGAACTTACATAATGAGACTAAAATATTTATTTTATAATTTTATAGATATCTTAATGGTCCAAAAATGAAAATGTGGATATGATTTGAAGTTCGACATGTCATGTTTTGAGATTAGAGACCTTGTTATAAATCTAGAAATCTGAATCAAGGATCTATTTGTAACATAGATAGGGGCTAGTTGTAAAACTGGTTGAAACTGAGGGCCAAAATTCAAATGTTCCACAAAAAGGACAAAATTAGCCGATTTTTGTCAAGGATTGTATTGTAAATATCAGGAACTTGGGGGTTTATCTACAAATAAACCAGGTAGTTGACATCACTAACCGATTTTGTTTAGGGACCTAGTTATAAACATAGGAGACTTGGGGGCTTAATGGAAAATAGACCATTAGATGAAAACTTTTGGCCATGACCTGGTTAATAGGAGACTTGGGGGCTGAACTGCAAATAGCCCATTCGTCGAAAACAAAACTGCCAGACCCACGAAATTACGAGATTGTCATCTTAGATAAAACTTTTGGCATTATTGTAGATGATATAGAGTATATATATATACTAGTTTACTATACGCGCATACTCGCGAGTTAATAAAATATATTTTCAAATGATAAATGAAATTTATATATGTTTTTTAGACTTCAAAGTATATAATTATATCAAAGTGTCAAGGTACAACTAAATTATGTTATTTCTGATATTAAGGAATAAATTGTGAAGAAACGTCATAATTCATAAGCCACATTAAAATAGTGTATACATATATATTATTTTATATATTATCAGGTAATATCATAAATGATTTTGTAAGCTTCACTTCTCCAAAAATAACATAGTGCAATTAAAAAACTTTAATAAAGAAGGAATAACAAAAAAATTTAAAAATAAACCGATATTTAATAAAGAAGGAATAACAAAAAATAAATTGTTTAGGCTTTCGCTATAAAATTTTTTTGACTGAGATATATATTAAAATATTTTTAATAACAAATAGTCAATAATATTTATGACTCTAATACTCAATTAACTGATTTAAATTTTTGTATTGAAAGTCAAAATCCCCTATTTAATATTTATAAAGAGAGGGAGGAAGAGAGAGAGAGACAAGAACCAAGTGGATACGCTTCCTGTGTGAAATAAAAAGGATTTACAAAAAATTGTGGAATAGTATAAAATGTAAATATGAAAATGAAAACTGAAATAGTAGTAAAGACTTCTTATAGATAACTTATGCGCCTAAATAATGAGACTAAAATATTTATTTTATAATTTTATAGGTATCTTAATTGTCCAAAAAGAAAATGTGGATATAATTTGAAGTTCGACAAGTCATGTTTTGAGATCTGGGATCTTGTTATAAATCTAGAAATCTGAATCAGTGATCTCTTTGTAACGTAGATAGGGGCTGGTTGTAAAACTGGTTGAAACGGAGGGCCAAAATTCAAATATCCCACAAAAAGGACAAAATTAACCGATTTTTATCAGGGATTTTATTGTAAATATTAGGAACCTGGGGCACTATCTGCAAATAAACCAGATAGTTGACAAAACTGACCGATTTTGTTTAGGAACTTGGTTATAAATATAGGGGACTTGGGGGCCTAACTAAAAATAGTCCATTAGATGAAAACTTTTTACCATGACCTGGTTATAAATATAGGAGACTTGGGGGCTGAATTGCAAATAGCCATTAGATGAAAACTTTTGACCGTATCGTCACCCTTTAGGATATATATATATATATATATATAGTGAAACGATTAGGTGCGGCGAACAGCGGGTGCGGCCGCGACACGGGCCGTCCGATTACGGGTCCATCGCATCCGACGGTCGATGTGAATTGTATCCGACCGTCGGATGCGATGGACCCGTGATCGAACGGCCCACGTCGCGGCCGCACCCGCCGTTCGCCGCACCTAATCGCGAGTGTGTATATATATATACTAATCGCGAGTGTGTATATATATATATATATATATATATATATATATATATATATATATATATATATATATATATATAGGGCCGATTACATGCGGCGAACGGTGGGTGCGGCAGCGATCACGGGCCGTTCGATCACGGGTCCATCGCATCGGACGGTCGGGTGCGATCCGACGGTCGATGTGAATCGCACCCGACCGTCCGATGCGATGGACCCGTGATCGATGGCCCGTGATCGTTGCCACACCCGCCGTTCGCCGCACCTAATCGCATCGCATCGCATCGGACGGTCGGCTGCGATGGACCCGTGATCGGACGGCCCACGTCGCGGCCGCACCTGCCGTACGCCGCACGTAATAACGTCGCGGCCTCACTCGCCGTTCGCCGCACGTAATAATTATTACGTGCGGCGAACGGCGGGTGCGGCCGCGACGTGGGCCGTTCGATCGCGGGTCTATCGCATCCAACGGTCGACGTGAATCGCACCCGACCGTCCGATGCGATGAACCCGTAATCGACGGCCCGTCATCGTTGCCGCACCCGCCATTCGCCGCTCGCAATAACCTCCCTATATATATATATATATATATATATATATATATATATATGAAAATGATTGCGTGCGGCGAACGGCAGGTGCGGCCGCGACGTGGGCCGTTCGATCGCGGGTCCATCGCATCCAACGGTCGACGTGAATCGCACTCGACCGTCCGATGCGATGGACCCGTAATCGACGGCCCGTGATCGCTGCCGCACCTGCCGTTCGCCGCACGCAATCACGTCCCTATATATATATATATATATATGTGTGTGGAAGTGATTGTATGCGGTCATGCGGTTTCGGGTTCATCGTGCGAGAATGTTTGTTGTCCGTCGATTTCATTTCCACCGATCAGACGTGCATTGGTGGAGATTTAAATTTTTTTTTTTAATAAAGCTAAGACACTGACGTAGACGTGCATTGATGGAAGGTTTAAAAAAATAAAACAAACTGAACCAGTCAACCGGTACCCAATTTAAACCCAAATAACACCCTCCTCTCCTCACCATTTGTCATACTCATATAGAAGAAACCCAAAAAATCAACGCCCAACACTAGGCCTGTCAACGGGTCGCGGGTCGACCCGGACCCGACCCGGACCCGACCCGATAGAAGGCATAAATATCCGACCCGAAGGACCCGACAATGAAAACGGGTCGGGTCTGGGTCCACCCCGACCCGATCCTATGGACCCGATGGACCCGATTGACCCAACCCAAATACTTTGTGATTCTTTTTATTTATGATCCAACCCAACATTTATGATCCAACCAAACATTTATAACTAAATATTGAATACTCATTTAAAATTTTAAGCATTTGAAATATTTTTACAATATTTTGACTTCACGTAAATGCGTAATAATCTAAACCGTATTCCAAATCTCATCTTATTAAATATTAAAAAATCAAAATAGTGAAAAACTATTTATAATATATTACACTCTATTAAAAAGAAATAAAAATGAAGCCATTGTAGGCCTTTAAGAGGTTTATCAATCTCTCTTTGTCTGACCTACTTTTGTTAATGGGTCGACCCGACCCGACCCGAGACCCGATGTGGACCCGACCCGAAGGACCCGACAATCAAACGGGTCGGGTCCGGGTCCACCCCGACCCGACCCGGACCCGACCCGTTGACAGGCCTACCCAACACAGACTTTTTAAAAGGGCACCGATAGACCCACTACCCGACTTAATTTCCCCACTACCCTAAATTACGAAAATGCCATTATTTTTTTATTTTTTGTCACCCTTTCCAACTACCCAGTTCGACAGCGTCCAGTCGAAGTGTTCTTCATCGGGACGACAAAGGTCTGTCGAACTGTCTGAATAAGTGTCGACAGAGGCCCAGTCGAAGTGTGTTTCACTAGGACGACAGAGATCCGTTGATCTGTCTGAGCAAATGTCGATATGGATGTGTCGAACCTTTCAAAACAACAACTTTCTTCTAAGAATCAGTCACTTATACAATCATTTAAGTTCTTATGAAAAGCAAAATGTCATTTAAGTTATTTAAATCTTTTTGAAAATCATTCACATATATATTTATTTAAGTATAAAAAATAAAAATATCAAACAAAGAGTTATTTGAATCAAATAAACAGTAGGCATTTCATATAGAAAAAAACATTATTTTCTTTTCTAAACAAATGGAGTCTATTTAGAAAAGACTCCACTTGTTTAGAAAAAAAAATAATGTTTTTTGTCTATAAAAAATGTTTACTGTTTATTTGATCCAAATAACTATTTGTTTGATATTTTTGTTTCTTATACTTAAATAAATAAATATATATATATATATAAATGATTTTCAAAAAGACTTAAATAACTTAAATAACATTTTTTGTTTTTCATAAGGTTTTAAATGATTGTATAAGTGATTGATTCTTAGAAGAAAGGTGTTGTTTTGAAGGGTTCGACACATCCATGTCGACATTTGCTCAGACAGATCAACGGATCTATGTCGTCCTAATGAAACACACTTCGACTGGGCCTCTGTCGACACTTATTCATACAGTTCGACAGACCTCTGTCGTCCCGGTGAAGAACACTTCGACTGGACGCTGTCGAACTGGGTAGTGGGAAAGGGTGACAAAAAAAAAAAAAAAATAATGGCATTTTCGTAATTTAGGGTAGTGGGAAATGATAACTTAGGTAGTGGGAATAGCTTTGCCCTTTTTAAAACTGTGTGCAATACTCATATAGTATTGAAATGTGTCAAAATTGTATGTTTATTGTCATTTGTGCTAATTTATTTATTATTAAAATCTTATGTGTAATTTATCTTTAGTTGGTAATATTTATTTATCTTTTAATACATGAGTGTATAGTTGCAGCTCAAGTAGTTTTTTTGTTATCAACGAATCAAAAGTTTGTTAGTAGATAACTTAAACTTCTTAAAAAAATTATAAGTTAAAACTTAAAATAAAAAAATTAAATACCAAAAAGACTTTTTAAAACTTTTTACATGTTTTGAGCCAACAAAGTACAAAATAACAAACCGGTATAAAAATGAAATAAAATGATGATAAAAAAAAAGAAGTGAGTGAGACAGTGAAGGGGAGACAGCATTTTGAGTTTTTTATGTTTTTTTTTTAGTCTGTCAGGTGAGATGAAAAGTGAGGAGAGAGAGAGAGACTGATCGAGAGGGAGGGCTGGAGGGAGTATTAAGTGTAACCGGATGGATAGGTTTCGACCTGTTGGACTTGTTACCCATGCATTTAAACCAACCATTAGATGAGTGGAAAAAGAATCGGACGACTAGTGTTGTTTGCCGCACAATACTCCCCAAACCGCACCGTCCGCATAAAATCAATTCTCATATATATATATAGATAATCATCAAAGACTTGATCAAACTATTGAATGGGTCATGTTCAAATGTGATGATAACACTTTTTTTTCACGCCTATTAAATTCCCTGTTATTGACTTTGGTGGGTCAACCAGAAAAATCTTCAATATTTCTGTATTACTTCAGTAGTCATTCACAAAGTGGCAACAAATATATAGTCATGTTCAACTACCATCATAACATAAAAAGGAACTCCATTAACATCGATGAAGCTCTGATGCACCCCATCATATCCATTAGTGATTTTTACAAAATACAGCAGGGGTCCGGGTCTCTGTACATGTGATCCTGATAGTTTCATGGGAAGCAATGGCTTCATGCGATGTCATGGGGATCATAGTTGTTATTTTAAGATGACTAACATGTCTTACTTAATTTTGCTCTTGTATGTGGATGATATGCTTATTGCAGGTTCAAGCATATAGTCATGTTCAACTACCATCATAACATAAAAAAGAACTCCATTAACATCGCTATTATGCACTCCCATCATACCTATTAGTGATTTTTACATAATACAGCAGCTGGGATCCTGGTCTCTGTATAGGGGATACATGTGATCTTGACTTATAACTACTGGGTAAGACCAGGCCGACGAATAATATTCGATCTTCGATTCGCTCTTGGAATCCTTATCTTTGCCTTTCTCATCCACCGCCGTGACCGTGAGCAACTCAGCGTGCTCGAGTTTCTTCCTTAACAACATTGTCAGGGCGATAGAGTCGATCCCTTCCCCAATCACCACGACTTTACTCCTGTCATCGCCTTCCAATGCCGCCGATATAACACCTACATAAGTTTTATGAAAAATGTTAGGGACAGTCATTCCAAAGCATATTAAATAAAGTAATTACTTTGAATTTTCGTAATAGAGTATATATATAGTCGCCTAGTCCAATATATAATTGATTAGAGAAATCATATGCTCAATTAGAACTACATGACCCAGAAAAGAAAAGCGATTACCAGGTGCGGCGGCAACTGCCTGTAAGGCTCTTGTACGACTCTTCGGACCGTTCATTGAAACCTTCATCACCACCTTTTGCTGCCAAAAAAACACAGGCAGAAACAATTGACTTCAGAAACAAAGATCAAAATAGAATTCACAACCTCCTGAATAGAACCAAGAAATAGAATATGCTTTACCTTCACCATTTCTTGATTGCTTGTCTCACAAGAGCAGACCAAAAAATAGCTAGGCTTGTGAACTGGGTTGAGAAGAGTAGCAGCTAAGTTTGCTCTCTATTTATAGACCTGACTGACTCGTCTAGATGATTTAGATTTTAATGCCACTGAGGACTTTGGATTAGCTGATTATATGTGGTTTTTGGACAAGTTTGTAGTCATCATGCATGGGGTCCACTTTCCAATAAAAGTCATGACACTGATAAAACGCGGTTGCTTGACTTCGCAATATTTATATTAATATTTAATTATATTATGAACATGCCGAGAATGTTCTAAGAAAGAGGGTAAGAAAGCTGGTTAGTGATACACTTGATGTAAAGTATATATATTATGGTAGCATACCATATATATTTCTTTAACGATATATTTTTTTTAGATGAAAACAAAAATTTTATTTTAATATATTCATTCTATATAACAACATATTTTATATAACAATATATATTTTATATAGCAATATATATTTTAATTAAAAAGTGTATAATTTTTTTTTTAAGCTCAGATGAGACTGGAAGTGGGGACGTAGATATCATTTTCCCCTGAGAAATAGTTTTATTGACGTAATATGCTAATGGTAGACACTGAATTCAATGTTCACACATCAAATCAATTTGATGAACTCATGTTAGGATGAACACTCATTTTTTTATTTTTATTTCGGTATTAAAGGGTTTGGAGGAGCTACAAGTCTCTGCAACACACAACAGCTCTCATAGGAGGCCTTACAACATACTGGGGTACCACCCATGAAACCAAGCCCAACTGGGCTGTGTCATACTGGGCCACTGTTCATGAAACACCGAACCCAATAAAATTGTTCATCCACTTTTTCAACTTGCTAAATTGACAGTGGTTAAAATGATTAAATTTTGATTTTAATCGCATAGTTGAACTCTTGGAGATGCGATCAAGTATTGGGTAAGATCTTATTTTGTTATTACGTGCCAATAAATTGTATAATCCATTAACTTAGAAACCTATATTTGAAAGAAAAAACCCTAACCCCTGTTCGGATGGGGGTTAAGGTGGTTTAAGAGTGCTATAAGAATGAATAAGAAAAATGATTGTTTGTTTACAGAGTATAACTTGATATTACAAACAAAATGATTGTTTGTTTACAGAGTATAACTTGATATT
Organism: Acorus calamus; assembly: GCA_030737845.1. Taxonomy (NCBI): domain Eukaryota; kingdom Viridiplantae; phylum Streptophyta; class Magnoliopsida; order Acorales; family Acoraceae; genus Acorus; species Acorus calamus. The sequence goes on from CM060872.1 coordinate 19,761,728, forward strand.
ACTATGCCGGTTTAAATGAGTATAAGAAAGTATAAGAATTCTAGTTAACTTATGGGATAAGCTTATACCCATCTTATCTATTCTCATGTAAGATGGGGCCCACCATTATATAAAAAAAATTATATCTCATTATATCAAATCACTTATCATCACCTCTTATACATCAATAGGGCTCACATGTCAAATCAACTTTTTACACCTTATTCACATTTTATGCTTCATTAACTAAATAATTCAACCTTTATTATTAGGTTTTCCAATGAGAATAAAAAAAAATCAAATAAAAAAATTACTTATTCAATTGATAAAATTATATATTCTTGGAATAGGTATAAATCCCAGAATTTTTTATTCCTTGATCCAAACGGGGGATAAATAATCAAATAAAACAATAAATGCATCAAAACTGTAAATAATCAGATAAATCAAAGGTTAAAAAAATTCTTACCAGAAAGAAAGGAGATGCTGGATCGGGATGCCAGAATGTGATGTCAGGATGGGGACGTTGGGAGGGATGCTGGAAAGGGATCGGAGGTGGGGAGGCGTGTCGGGATGGGACAGAACGGGGAGGCGTGGAAAGGAAGACTTTCGATATATATATATATATATATAAGGACATTTGCATCCCTGCAGACATAGATAATTTCATATAAGTCTATGTAAAAGTTAGAACAGACACATGAGTCCCTCAAAACTCATAAAAATCTAGTTATCATCATCGGGTTAAAATTTCATTTAAATTTGATAGAATATTTTATTAATATGTAATTGTGTAGGCATTATAGTCTTCATAAATAATTCTAAAAAACAAATTAATCCTTGCAAAGATAATATTATCCTTGTAAGACTTTTTATGTTTCTTTATTTTCATTGATGTATTGATTGAAAATGGTTAAAAATTTAAATATAATTTAAGTTATAGATTAAAATTAAATAGGTTAAGTTGGGTTATGATTAATTTTTGTTGAAACCAAGGATGTATATGAGTTTTTAGGAGTTTTCAAGGACTTGTACGTCTGCCATAACTTTTATAAAGACGTTTATGGGATTATCCATGTTTGCTAGGATCTCAATGTCTTTAACCCATATATATATATGTATATATGTGTGCGCGCGCGCGCATGCGTGTATATTTGTGTGAACTTAGTATATACGTCGATAAGGAAAACATATATCTCATTGAAGGTATTTTATGTTTTTTTAAAGGAATATGTAAGTTAGTAAAGAATATACGTCTCATTAGAATAAAAATACATTCGCGTGTGGGTGTGTGTGTGTGTGTGACATCAGACTGTTATGTCTATAGATGTTAATGTCACTGAGGACCTTAGGGCAGTTAACTGATTATATGTGTTTTTTGGAAGTTTGTAGGAAGTCATCATTCATGGGTCCACTTGCCAGCAAAAGTAGATTTAAAACATCAACGTCCTAAGATAATCCCATGTGACTAATTATCAAAGTTGTGACAGACTTATAAATTTTTAAAAACTCATAAAAATTCATATACACCCTAGTATTAATAGTGATTAATTCCAACCCGACCGATATAATGAAATGATTAAATAACCTCTAAATTTTTTTTATCATTTCTAAATAGTATCTCTATGGGGAATGATGAAATATAAAAATGTACATGAGTAATTTAATTTTTTTAAATTAATTTATCTTTATGATTGTTTATGAGAACCATAATGTCTACATAATTATATAATGACAAAATGTTTTGAGAATATTTCTTTAAATTTAGATAAAAATTTAATCTTGTGATGATAATTAGAATTTTGTGAGTTTTAAAGAATTTATACGTCTGTCTTAACTTTAACAATGATTTATATAAGATTACTCATGTGCAAATGGAATGAGATATTTTTAACCCATGAAAGCATTACCCCGATAGGACACGGTTTGCTTGACTGGCAGTATTCATAGTAATATTTAATTAATGGATATGTCGAGAACGTTCTAATTAAGAAATACTTATGATGTGTGGTGTGATAATGTGAAACATGGTTTGATGGGAGTCATGATAGACATTTTATCAATATGATGTCAGGGTGAGCACTCAATTAAAATGATTAAATTTCATTTTGACCAGTTTAAGTGGAATCTTAGAGATGTCAAACTAATTGTATGAATTAGTAATAATTGATATATGAATAGGTAAGGATTGATATCAAAAGAATTAGTATGAATTGCTTAATATTATAGCGATAGATAAATAAGAGGTTGGAAAAATAATTATGAGCTTGGTATAGATGAGACACATGACTAAATTACTATCAATGTCTATAGATGTTAATATCACTGATGACCTTAGGCCGGTTAGATGATTCCATGTGGTTGTAAAAAAAAAATCACAGTGATAGAAAGCAATCTGCTTGACTTGGACGTATTCATAGTCATATTTTATTAATGAAGGAATAGGAGTATGAAAGCTAAAGGCGAAATGTGGATGCCCATGAAGACGAAATGCAGATGAAGGCGAAAGGCAAAATCCGATAGGAGTGCGAAAGTGAAGGTATCTCAATCTTTCGGTCCGGTGGTTGCATGGGTCATTTGTGTCTCCTGCAATTATTGTATTATTTTGAAAAATAGGGTGTACGTGAAGAATGTGTGAGACATGATAGTATTTTTCATTAAAGATTGGGGTATTGCTTGCGCAGGAGTAAGCCGACTTGTAATTAAGGGGTGGTTTTTTAATATGTTTTTTCTACTTTAGTAGATCCCTCATCTAGCTACCAAAGTTTTATGTTTATGTATCCTGCTTTGAAAATATTTCCTTAATCAATAAAATTGTGGTCATGCCTATCATTTCATTAAAAAAAGATTTAATTAATGAACATGCATGTCGAGAATGTTCTAAGAAAGAGTGACTATATATACACTCAGTCAATTTTGCATCTCAGCTTATAGCACCATACAATATGGTAACATAATATATATTATGATATATAATACAATGTATAAAATTCTATCATAGTGTATGACGCATTTCAATTTTTTACAGTAAAAAAACATATAATATTTTATCTCAGTATATACTCTAATTTTTATAACATCATGTATTTCATGTATATCAACAGGAGAATGTATGATTATATATATATATATATATATATATATATATATATATATATATATATATATATATATATATATAGTGAAGCGGTTAGGTGCGGCGAACGGCGGGTGCGGCCGCGACACGAGCCGTCCGATCACGGGTCCATCGCATCCGACGGTCGATGTGAATCGCATTCGACCGTCGGATGCGATTGATCCGTGATCGACAGCCCGTGATCGTTGCTGCACCCGCCGTTCGCCGCATCTAATCGGCCCCCTCTCTCTCTCTCTCTCTCTCTATATATATATATATATATATATATAGTGAAACAATTAGGTGCGGCGAACGGCGGGTGTGGACGCGATGTGGGCCGTTCGATCACGGGTCCATCGCATCCGACGATAGATGTGAATCGCATCTGACCGTCCGACGCGATGGACCCGTGATCGCTGCCACACCCGCCGTTCGCCTCATTTAATCATCTATATATATATATATATAAACTATGAATGGGACATCAATTAATGCTAGACAACGATAGTTTTATTGATGTGATATTATAACCTGAAACTAGTTAGGTTCATGGTATGGTAGACAGTGAATTCAATGTTGACACTTCAAATCAATTTGATGAAGTCATATTAGAATGAATACAGTGGTTAATGATTAAATGATTATATTTTGATTTAAAAAACAAAAAAAAATGATTAAATAATAATTTTGATTTTAAACCGCATAGTTGTCAATGGTTGGTCTAAGATCTTATTTTCTTGTAACGTGCCAATTAATTGTATGAATTGGTACTGATTGATATCAAAAGAATATAAATAAATTGTTAAAAAGAGAATTATGTTATCTTCCCATTATATTTAAAATCGTCATATCAATAATATAATATATGAAATCAAATCTATATCGACCCGTTGATGTAGTATATGCTTATTAGAGACTAAAACTCTCAATTTGTGTGTGTGTATACTACAGTGAATACTGTAGGGGAGCTCAATGTGCCAGAATGACAAAAAGTTTTACACCTCTTAATTCTTAGTAGTTTTTCAATATGAAAAATTAAAAAATGAAAAATGCGAATGTCGTCTTACTGAAACTCTAATTCTTACATCTCTTCTCTATCACTTCTTCACAAATTGGAACGCCTGTGCGTGTATGTGTTCTTTTTTATGATTTTAGTCTGATAAATATTTGTGTTTCTCATGGCAATTCTTGGTTTTCTACGTTGTAAATGAAGGTAGGGTTTTTTTAATTTTTTATTATTATTTTATCTAGATAATTAATCTGCATGGACTCCCCGGCCCTCTGCATCATATGCTTATCTAGTTAAACTTGCTTGCACTATTAAAAAAAAATTTAACGGGACCACATTGTATATATGACCTCAATTATTAATAATAAACTATGTCAATTATTATTTTTAAAAAATGTGCTAACTGGGTTGATCAATGTGACAATATGATCCAAATTAAGATTCATCATACATCAAATATGGCAGGGTGATCACGTGTATATAATGTTTGGATCCATGTTTGAATTGAAATTAAGTTTCATAATCTCAAAAAAAGTCCAACACAGAATCTTAACACACATTTCACCCTAGATTTGATAAAGCATGTTTTCCACTTTTTGCATTCTATGATGGCTTTTGAAAAACTGTAGCTTTAATCTTTATTTTTAAAATCACACTCTAAGTGAAAAATTTTCATATCAGTATGAATTGATTAGAATCCCATATTTGGATGGACAACACGTGTCTATCAAAGAATTAAAAATCTTTCATTAACAAAAAAAAATCATTGTTATGATTCTCATTAATGCATTTTGATAATCATGTGTCATCTATCTAGACACGTACAAATGACAATCCGATCAATACGCATTGATATGAAAAAAATTTCATGTACAAACATGTTCTACAGCATGACACAAATCAAAGATTTTCATATTGCAAACTATTCACTACTAAACCATCAATCAAAAAAATTTCTATTAGACAATATCACACAATTATTGGGTTGGTGGGATGAAATAATTTCAATGTGCTTTAATCACAAATCATAAGATGTGTATCAGGAAAAACAAAAGGATATATCTGGACCATGCCTTTATTAAAGTGTACAACCAATAATTCTCTCTTTTTATGACTCACTTTGAGAGCTTTTTTTTTTAGGGAAAAAAAACGTCAAATCAATAAATACATTCAAGTTCACACCTAAACAAAATCTTTGACTTGTCAAAAATCTTAAAAAGTTCTTTTTTGTAAATTCCATTTTGCAATTAAATGATAACCTTTATTTGTTATTTTATTAGCATAAAATAGTTATAAAAGGACATAGAAGAATTCGATGATTTTTCATTTAGGTTACTGTTTAAGTTTATATATGTTTGGATTTTATTTATTTATTTATTTATTAATATATTTAGTTTTAAATGGAGGAATATAGGATAAGTTATTTACTCTCTCAAGTAAAACTATGACGACTGGTTTGACAAATAATTAAGATTTTAATGATAAATTATTCTCATTTTAAAAGATAAAAATCTTTCAAATTTATCCTTATTCAGATTTATAAAAATTAAGACAAAAATTAGAGATAAATTTTATTTTAACTTTTAGATGGAATTAAAAATTTACATTTTTTTTCAAAACAGGGATAACTGTTTGCACTTTATCACAATTATTTTTATACTGAACATGATAAGTTGTCATCTCTAATTTATCCGTATAATTATCCATTCATCCCACTTAATTATATTTTAGAGTTGATTTTTTTTTTACAATTTAGAGAATGAGTCATTTTTATAAAAAAAAAAATTGATTTCAAACTATACATAAAGGCCTAGTTTGGTAAATGGATAAATTTTTAGGATAAGTTAGCCTAATTTATGATGATAAAAAAATCATTATTTTTATCTAGATTTGCATTTGGTAATGCTTTATTATCTTCATTTTTTGTGTTCTTATCCTCAATTTTGTATTTGGATCAAATATGGGATAACTTTAAATTTTTTTAAAAAATATCAGATCTACACTTCTTATTAATGGAGCATTGATATTGTTTGGTGGAACACATTTTTTCTTTTTTTACATTTTTTTTTGGAAGGGTAGTCATAAATGTTATTTCAATTTTATAAAATAGGGATAAAAAATTGAGACAAAGTATGTTCCACCTTTTACCCAGAACAAATTATCCCCATTTTTTTATCTTAAAATGTGGACAATTGTTTATGCTTTATCCCATTTTTTTTAATGCCATATGGGATAAGTGATTTAACACAATTTTTTCCTTATCCCAACCCCTTATCATCATGCCAAACTAAGACAAGAAGTCTTTATATTAATGCTTAGCTTACAAGATGTGATATCCAAAGAACAAGAGCTAATACAAAACCAATCAATTAAGGACAATAACGCAATTTCAATATCATTTTTAAGACTATGGGATAACCAAAATAATGACCAACAAAAACTGGGGATTTTAGCATATTTTGGTTCCAGAAAATTTCATTCCTATTATACTTTTATCAATGAAAAGAATAAATTAATTTATTTACTTTTTCACATCATAATCCAGCATTTTATTATTTTTCTGCTTAGTAAACTTTTTTTTGGTTTTATGATTTTATTTTCCTGATCAAATCTTCTCCTACCAACACGATTGGTCTAACAATTATGTTTCTCCTACTATAAATGATTCACTCTTTATATATTTAGTTATTTTATTTTACAATAATGATTCTCAGGCCCCTATCACAGGCCCTATGATGTGGCAATAAAACATTACCTATTATACCCTCTAATTGATAATCACCTCTAAACAAAAAAAACGGTTTTGATTTATTCCTAGGATTGTGGAGATTTCATTAATTACTGTATTTCTTCTTCCTTGCATAATGTAAAATCATTAATTTCTATTTTATGTAGGTAACAATAACCTAATAATTTGTGAGCAGTCCCGAAATTTTAATCCCGAGAAGTTTGAAAAACTGATTTGTTATTTATCGAGTTGGATCTCCAACAATGTCTTCCAGATCAGGTTTATCAGTTATTTTTTTTATCATTTTTTGATCTTATCGAATGAAAGTCAAATCGAATTTGAAATTAAATTTTTTATGATCAAATATTCAATCTATATTACATGTTTCAATTCGGAAAATGAATTTTTTTTATGTTTTGATCACTATTTCACACTTTTTTTTTATATTTGTTTTGTTATAATTTCATAAATGTAACTTTTGATATTGTTATATTTAATTGTTAATGGTTCGTGTGATGTTTATATTTTTTTTTTTTGAGACAATGTAGGCATTTCCATTTCATAAAGAGGTGTACAAAATAGAAAATGTCCGAATGGGAGATGAGAGGAGATGAAGAAGTAAAAAAATCAAAAACAATAATAGAAGAGGTCCAGGTAGAGGAGATTTCGACCCGGCTGTATCCCATCACATGTCACTCTATCACTCGCAAATGATCGTTCACCACTCTAATAACCGGAGCTTCTGCTAGGGTCTCACCCCATTCTCATATGAAACCCCAGGCTCTCTCCCATAAGTTCTCAAAATAGAAGGTCGACCCCCTGAAAGTGACCGCATTACGTTCAAGCCAGATAGCCCATGTACATGCTGGAATAATGGATAGTCTGACCTTTCCCACCTTGGACCTATCCCCCTTTTTCTTCATGCGTTGCGCCGTCTCCCACAGTTCCTCCATCGAATGGAAAGACAAGTTCGTTTCTACGAGTCTCCCCGCAAGCACCCATAATCGATTTATTGTAGGGCATTCACAGAATAGGTGGAAGATAGTCTCCTCCGCCGTCTGACAAAACGCGCAGGATGTCGTGTGTAGATACCCCAATTTTGACTGTCCAGAGAGACAGAAATACTTCAAGTAACACACGGAAATATCCCACAATTGGACATCCAATAGAGAACCAAAAGTTCGGTAAACCGAAAATCCTAACCCTAGCCTTGACCTAAACCTAAACCGGAAACCCTAACCTTGACCTAGCCCTAAACCCTAACCTTGACCTAGCCCTAAACCCTAACCCTAGCCTTGACCCTAAACCATAAACCTAAACCAAAACCTAAACCCTAACCCTAAGCCAAAACCTAAAACCCTAGCCCAAACCCTAACCCTAAACCAAACCCTAGCCCGGACCTAAACCTAAACCTACCCTAAAACCCAAAACCCTAAAAACCTAAAGTCCCTGGAAAGGGGCGGCTAGCCCTAACTAGCCGCCCCTCACTGGGCGGCTAGTTTACACTAGCCGCCCCCCCTAACCGCCCCCTGGCCGACTTTGGATCAGTCCCCTGGATGGGACATAAAACAATATTAAATGCTGATCATTGCGGCGGGTCATGACCTTTAGCCGCCCTCTCTTGGCCGGATCAAACCAAGTAGCCGACCCAAGCCACCGCTTGTCAGAGATGGGACGTTTGGCAGGTCATGATAGGAGCGGCTACCAGGAAGTAGCCGCCCCATCCCGGGCGGCTAGTTAGCACTAGCCGCCCTTCACCTGGTCTCTGACAGAAGAACCAGAGAATTAATGAGAGGTCCAATCGAAGCCACCCACTCCATTACCCTAGGGATATTTCCCTGTCCCTTTTTTACTATAAATAGAGGGGTCCCAAGCCCAAATAGAACATCAACAAAAATCCACAAACAACCATTCCACACCAACATCCCACAATTCACATTCCCTTTCCACACTAGAAATCCCAAGAGAGAGAGAGAGAGAGAGCCTTTTTGTGAGAGGAAGAAACCATTCCCTACACAAAAACACCCTCTCATGCCACCCTCCAAAAGTCCGGGCTAAACCTAGCTTAGCCTCTGCCCAAAACCAAACCCATTTCCTACCAAACCTCTGCCCAAATCAAACCAGACCTGGGACGGCTAAACCCTAGTAGCCGCCCCTCACTAGACGGCTAGATCCAACTAGCCGCCCCCCCCCCTATACACACCCCATACTCACACCCCTTTGTCCCATAACTCCTTTAGTCAAGCCCCCGAAGCAGAATAGGATTACCTGTTTTTCACCTCTGTGTACGGTATATCTGTATCCCAGAGAGGAGACCCCACAAATTCCCCACGTAGGCGACCAAAATCAAACCCAACCTTTTCCTGCTTTTTAGAAAAAAAACAGGTGGCGATCACACAAACCCCTGAATCCTCTTGAGACGCTATCGGGCGCCTCAACCAGGAACGGCACACCCTCACCCCTTCCGAGAAGACGATCCGACCGTGCCCGTCAGGGCACGCATCTGATCCGAGTCCCCGAAGAACCCCCACACACGCACACGCACGCTCACCGCGCACCCCGCCGAGACATCCGCAACCGACATCCGGAGGCCTCCCCGACGGTACCGACAAAATCTGACGATCACGGTGGGACCTCCCTCGTGAAAAACAACAAAAGGTAATCCTCTTCTGCCCCCTTTTACAAGCTTGACTAGAATGCCATCAACCCTCTATGAAGGTTAGAGTTTCCCACCCCTCGAATCAGATCCTCCTCTACTTCGCATCACTGCATCATTTACTGCTTTGTAAGCCGCACATAGCTGCGCAATCCTTTATTGCTTTGTAAGCCGCGCACAGCTGCGCAATCCTTTATTTGCTTTGTAAGCCGCACACCGTTGCACAATCCTTACTGCTTTATTTATTGCTTTATATCTGCATTCGATCACATTTCACACGCATCATGGAATCCCACCTAGAGGAGGAGATACTAGAGGAAAGAACCCACCAAGAGGGTCAGGCCACGCAATTCCTGACCCATCTAGAGGAAAAGATGGCAAGTCTAGGATACCAATCCATAGAGGACATGTTTCATGACCTCGCCGACTACCACCAGGTCAAAACCCTAAGACAGGAGGCCCTTGTCGAAACACCTAAGGCTGTTCCCAAAACCCCGTTCACACCCAGTCACTCGGTCAACCCGAGCGTCTTTTCGTTCGCCCCCCCTTCCCTCGCGAATCCAATATTCCCAGCCGTTTCCACCCCAGGCCCTTACCAGGCCACCCCAAACCCGGGACCGCTAGGCAGCCCTCCCAGGGGAGAAACACTGGATGAAACCATCCGGAGAATCCTCTCCAAGACTGGTCCCTCAACCCCCAAGTACATGTCTCTACATAACCTGAGACAAATCCCGTCAGTCCACCTACCGGAGGGATTCAAAATCCCCAAATTCCGCCGGTATAACGGTCGTGGAGACCCAGACGTCCATTTAACTGCCTTTTATCTAGACGCCCGCCCCTTTCTAGATAATCAACATCTGCTACTTCCTCTTCCAGAAATCATTGGAAGGAGAAGCACTACAATGGTTCTCCACCCTCCCTGTAGATCACTTGTCGAATTTCTCGGCTGTAAGCGAGAAATTCTTGGGCCGCTATGGTTACCAGAGGATTAGAACCCCCTCTATTTCATATTTAACCGTAGAGAGAATGAGGCCTAGGGAGGAATTCGAACAATACGTGTCTCGGTTGCGCACGCTTGTCCACCGGACCAGCCTGCAGCTCACGGAATGTCAAGAAATTGACATGATGTTACAGAGCCTAAGTCCAGAACTTCGTACGAGCCTTTCGTACGGAGACTGTACTACGTACCAGCTTCTGATTGACCGCCACAACAGGATTTCCCGTTGTGCAGCCCCAGTAGTCCAAACCCAGTCCCCACCTATCAGCCATAGGGTTGGACAACCACCTCGCAAGGCACAAACCCCCACGGTAGAGGGGATTATTACACAAGTATCGGCACTCTACCCAAACGGAGCACGGGTTCCTGATCGAGGAACGGCCCCGAGACAGTACACGTCTGGTTCATCCGGGTATGCACCGCCTTGGCCAACCAATCAAAACTTTATGCCTCGATCAGTACCCGCCCCCGTGCCGACACGACTAAATCATATATTCCAAAACTTTATAAATCAGATCTCTGTATATGTAGATCCTGTAACGAATATTGGAAAGCAAAAGCTAGAACCTACTATAGTACCCTTGATGGAAGAACCAAAAGTCCTGACTAGGATCATTCCGGGCGGCCTAATCCTTTCAGTACCTTACCCAATACACCCAAACCCTATCAGACCCCTCCCCCTATACACAGAACAAGTACCCGTGCCCATCCTAGTTCAACCCATGAAGGGAGGTCCCATCCGACCATTGAACTATTCCTCCCAGGCACGACTTGATCAACCCAATGGCAATGCAGCCATTGTTCTTCCTGCATGCCCCCCTGCTGCACCGAGGACACAATCGTTTGTTCCCCGACAACCACCACAAAGGAAATACACCGCTATTCCTCCCCCATCGACCTATGAGTCTCCAGTACCTGAAACTATTTTACCCGTAGAATTTCCCAAGCAGGACTCTGATGATGATGAAGAGTTTTTGGCTAGAGAACTAGCAGAACCTTTTTACCCTTCCCCAATACAACCTGAATCTATCATCCAATCCATACAACCAATTAAATCTGAATACCCCTTGTCCCTACCTACTCAAGATCAAATCAAATCAATGCCCGTCGAACCTATCCTGGTGGTCCTGGATGACTCACCTTCTGACTTATCAGGTTCTGAGACTGATTCAGATCCAGTTCAACCAATTATGCATATCTTTGAACCAGAACTACTCATATTTAAAAATGCACAATTCGAGGGAGCAGTCAAGCCATCCAAATTGCCGGACTTGCCATCTCATCCACCTAAGGAGTTCTTTCCTCCAGATTCCCCCGCAATATCCAAATCAAATATTCTATATCAGATCGATAAGCCCCTGATTACTCCAGTCGAAGAGTCTTCACTCTCGCCATCATTAGAGACTCAACATCACGTTGATTCGTGCTCCCTTGCACAAGTTCAGTCAATAGTCACCCCCGTGACTTGCTTTTCCACATCCACATCTTTATTGATTGGCCCCCCTTTGAGGAAATATTATCTTCCTACTAAGGGTTTATGGCAGATCAAGCACCACTTGCATTTTCAACGACATTTAGGCTTTGATATTCGGATAGATGCTGTCAGAATAGACGCTGAACAACAGTGGTTGAGAAGGCGTCAAACGCGCTTCAAGATAGAGGAGAACGAATACACAACCAATGATAACTCAGAAAATTTAAGTATCATTCCCCTAAAGATCTTGCAATTTGAGCCTCCAATAGAGGACTCACCTTGCACCATCATTTCCTGGAGGTCACCCTTCAGTGCTATATACTATCTTTCACCTACTTTCCTATTTTCAAATGCTTCACATGCTTTCACAAACTAAAAAAAACAAAAAAAAAAAAAAAAAACCAAAAAGAGAGAACTACTAAATGAGAAAAGATTAAGAGCGGCAGACCACGCCCAGGCCTACCAAAGAAGAGTGGCAAGGGCATTTGAAAAGAAGGTAATTAAAAGAAAATTTGAAATCGGGGAATTAGTACTCAAGCAAATCGTGCCATCAAGACAGCCTCACCCAAGAGGAAAGTTACAACCCACATGGGAGGGACCCTATGTGATAACCCATGCCTATTCCGGGAATGCCTACCGCCTGGTAGATGCCGAAGGAGTCAAGGTTCCAGGTTCGTGGAATGCACTTTATCTAAAGAAATTCCATGCATGAATAGCTTTCAATACTTAAGAACTATTATTCTTCCTTCCTGTGATTTCCAGCGTTTAGTACTTGATGATAGAATTATAAGACTCTCGAAGATAAACTCGTATCTATTTGAATACATCTCCGCCAAATCATGCCGTTTCATTCACACACGTATAACTGGACGATCGATTTACCTGATAGAAGAGAAATTGCCTACCCCGTAGACTGGGATAATTTAAAACCCCCAAAGCAAAAACATCCCTTATTCCGCCCTACACGTATTAACCCTAGGTCAAAATGAGGAGTTACATAGACCTGGCATATGTCCCAAAACTGGCTCTGGCACTATATAAACACTTCTAGAGGGGAAGCATGAAAAGAATCGGGGTGAAAAACAGAAAAGCCCCCCCCCCCTCAAATCAAACAAAACAGAAAAAAAAGAGAAATCGGGCAAGGAGAGGCCAAACACCCAGGTGAACGGGTTAAACTCTCTATTTAGCAGGCTTTCACGCCTTTACGCACGGTATACGCTAGACAACGGCTATACCAGTATAAATCCAAACAACGGGCTGTACTTTCCATCTCAAAATAAAGAAGTGGTAAAAAGAAGAAAGCCAGAGGGACCTAGAAAGTAAGACATGTGCTAGACTAGGACAATTCTAAATATTGCCCAAAAGGAAGATATTACTCTTACCCCATTCTCCCCCTCCCCTTTTATTTTCGCGATGGGATTCTGAATTGAACTACGTCTGCCGGGAAAGGCAAAATTTCGACCAAAGATAGATCATGTCCAGGTTTACAAACTACACACACTCACATGAGTTCACTTAGAAACTTGTTTATCCAAGAGAAGCTTATTTGACTCAACTCTTGGTACACTCATGGATTTTTCAGCATGTTTAGAATAATACGATTAAGCATTTGAAACCCATGAACCTAGAAAAATCGACACCTAAGGCATATACCATTCAAAATACAATCCTGGTCCGGACATGTGTGACCACAAGGGCTCCTCCACGGGGACTTGATGGCATCGTTTACTTCAGAAATTCGAGAACATTGCCCTCTCACATGAAAAGCCATTGAAGAACTAAAATACCCCCTTATGCCACATATGCTTACGCATAAGCGTGCATTTTCTTTTTCCAAAACACCTTGACATCCGATTTTCTTTAAAATTGTCCCCACTTATTAAAATTGTCCCCACTCATATTAAAATTGTCCCCACACATTAAAATTGTCCCCACAAATATTAAAATTGTCCCCACTCATTTCGTACCCTTGCCGCACATACCTGAGAAGAAATTGTTCCACCTTTTTACACATACTTAAGAATTTTCTTCACTCACGCACTTGGAATCCCTTCCTTGCGCACTAAGGCATGGTCTCCCGCACGTTATTTTCTCGCATTACCTTTCCATTTTACCTTAAGATGGATTGTAGCCCTTGACAATTTCAAGCAAGAAGGGCTCGAAAGTCAGTGCAGGGGCGCAATCTGGACAGATTTAACTCTTGGTCCATGGAAAGAATGTTTTTATAGGTACTGAAGGTTGGAACGGTCACAAAGACTGTCAGCGGCAGCAGCAGACAGGAGCAGCAGGACCAAACTGCCCCAGGCAGGGGGCGGCTAAACTCGACTAGCCGCCCCTCACTGGGCGGCTAGTTTATACTAGCCGCCCCTGCCTTTTGTCTCAGGTGAGCATATCCCAGGCAGGGGGCGGCTAAACCTAACTAGCCGCCCCTCACTGGGCGGCTAGTTTACACTAGCCGCCCCTTGCCTGCACCCCTTTCAGTTATGTCAGTCCATATCCAATCAACTCTCCAACACTTCTTTACCTATTGAAATCAAATTCTTTCCAAAACCTGCATGTACACATTTCATACACATATTCATACGCAAAACCTGTATAGATACCATGCTAAAACGATTATTATCAAAACCTACACCCATCATGAATCAAACCTATAAAAATCCAGATTCATCTACACATACATACATATCCATGAACATCCATACTAACTTTTCCAAGAAGACAAAGGAGAATGATTAAATCCCACCCAAAACCACAAGCACTGTTTTTCTACAAAGGCATAAAAAAGAATCTTTTCCTTGACGCTCCAAACTCCGAAAGTCTTGAATTGTCCCACCCAAAACTTGAATTCACCTAAAATTCTTCCAAAACAAAAGAAGCTATACCTTAAAATCGTCGTCCGCTGGAGGCTGAATAGGAGGAACGTCACTTGGCTGAGAAGGGAGCGGCGGATGAGGAGAAGCATGGAACATCGGGAGCAGCAGGAGTCTCTTGAACCAAAGACGCGGCCCTCGCGTATATCCCACGATCCGAGACACCGAAGGATGAGAGGCACGGCTGAAGGTGGCCCCGGTAGCCAAGGAAGCCGAGAGAGAATGGTACTCAAGTGGAAGAAAAAGGTCCGCCTCTGTAGATACCCCAATTTTGACCGTCCAGAGAGACAGAAATAAAGTAACAACGGAAATCTCCCACTGGACACCAATAAGAGAACCAAAGGTTCGGTAAACCGGAAACCCTAAACCTAGCCGTGACCTAAACCTAAACCGGAAACCCGAACCTTGGCCGCCCTAAACCCTAATCCCAGCCGACCTAAACTAAACCGGAAACCCTAAACCTTGACCTAACCCCAAACCCTAGCCCTAAACCCTAATCCCAGCTGACCTAAACCTAAACCGAAAACCCTAGACCTAACCCCAAACCCTAGCCCTAAACCCTAATCCCAGCCTTGACCTAAACCTAACCCCAAACCCTAGCCCTAAACCCTAAACGACCTAAACCTAAACCGGAAACCCTGACTTGACCTAGCCCTAAATCCTAATCCCAACCTGACCTAACCCCAAACCCTAGCCTAAACCCTAAACTAAACCCAAACCCAAGCTCAAACCCTAAACCTAAGCCAAACCCTAACCCAGACCTAAACCAAAACCAAAACCCTAAAAAACCTAAAGCTGAAAAGGGGCGGCTATCCCTAATAGCCGCCCCTCACTGGGCGGCTAGTTCACACTAGCCCCCCTAACCGCCCCCTGGCTGACTTTGGAGTTCCCTGAACATAAAGCAATATTAAATCTGATAATTGCGGCGGGTCAACTGTAGCCGCCCTCTCTTGGCCGGATCAAACCAAGAGCCGCAGCACCGCTTGTCAGAGTGGGACTCTCATGAGGGGCGGCTACCGAAGCCGCCCCATCCCGGGCGGCTAGTTAGCACTAGGCCCTTCACCTGTTCCTCAGAAGAACCAGAGCATTAATATCCAATCGAAGCCAACCCACCCATTACCCTCGATTTCCCTGCCCCTCTTTTACTATAAATAGAGGGGTCCCAAGCCCAAATACAACATCAACAAATCCACAAACAAACCAACACACCCAACAAAATCCATAACAATCACCAATTCATTTTCAAACCCTTCCACCACAGAAACCAAGAGAGAGAGAAAGAAGGAGCCCTTTTGTGAGAGAAACACCCATTCCCCACATAAAATACCCTCTCATCCCACCCTCCATAAACCCAGGCTAAACGCTTAGCCTCTGCCCAAGACCCCACCCTTTACCTACCAAACCCCTGCCTAAATTTCCTAGACCCTGGACGGCTAACCCCGGCCCCCTGGCCGAGCTAACCCACTAGCCGCCCCCCTATCCACACCCCATATCAACATCCCTTTGACCCATAACTCCTTTAATCAAGCAGGAGCAGAATAGGATTAGTTTTTCATCTCTGTGAGAATCCGTGTCTCAGAGCGGGACCCCACAAACTCCCCACAGATCAAATTTGACCCAAACCCTCTGTTTTTAGAAAAAGTGGCGATCACAAACCCCTTGAATCCTCTTGAGCCGCTGTCGGGCGTCTCAAAGGAACCACACCCTCACCCCTTCCGAGAAGATCCGACCGAGCCCGCCAACGCATCCGATCCGTCCGAAGAAACCCCACACACGCGGATTTTCTCGACACCCACAGCCTCGGTCATTGAGCTCCCTCCAACCAATTTCCCCCTCATAGTCGCCCCCCAGAGACGGACCTGCTGCATGTCTCTGTCTCTCCTCTCCAATCTCTGTCGGAGGCGACTCTCTGTCCCTCTGGCCCGATCCTCAGCGGCCCTCAACCTCCCCTCCAACTCCCGCGCCCTCGCCTCCGACGCCCTGAGCGCCTCTCGATCCCTATCCCCGGCCGCCTGGAGAGAACGAACCAGGTCTCCCATCAAACCTCCAGGAACGCCCGCCAAAGCCTCCAACTCCGACACCCTCATCTGGAGGGAGTCCCTCTCACGGCCTAGGGTAATGAACCCCTCCTCTCTCAAGGCCACCATGGACCTCAGCCGGTCCGCCTCCTCCTCAGCCCGAGAAGCCCTGCCCCTCGCCTGGCCCAACTCCATCCGTATGGCCGTCAACTCGCTTCGGGCCACATCCAGCTCCCTCGTCAGTCCGAGCTCTCGCTCGGAAATCATGGAAGAAGGAGGGGCGGAAGAAGAGGAAGCACCGTCAGCCCTCGCTCTCGACAGAGCATCCACCTGAGCCTCGAGGACCCGGACCTGGTCCTGCAAGCGTCCTCTCTGTGCCCGCAAGGCCTCTATCTGCCTGGCCCGCGCTTGGAGGTGCTCATTGGCGGTCTTGAGCCTCTTCTCCATCTCATTCAACTCAACCTACAAAAAGAAATACCATTCGGAAGACGCTCAAGCAAGAGAGAACGAGGAAAGGAAAAAGGATTTTCAACTTACATAAGCGTCCGGGATCTCCTCCTCCATCGTCCCGAGGATATCCGCATACTCCCGACGATACCAAGCTAGGTATTCGTCACTCGAAGTCACCTCGGGACGACGCTCCACCAAGACACCTCGGCTCATCCATCCCGCCACATACGTCGCGTAGTTCCTCGGGAGATTCGTGTCCCGAGGAATCCCGGCCACTGGAATCGAGGGGCGCCGTGGAAGAGGATCGGGCACCCACTGATGGTACCCAAGCTGGCGGACGACCTGGCTGATCGCATGGAACACGACCTCATTGAAGTAGATCAGCCAGACGTCTCGCGCCAGGGCCTCGGGAACTTCCTCCGAGTAAGGCCTCCACGTCATCTAAAAAAACATCGAAAGATAGGAAGAGCGCTTAGTCAAAAGAAAACCAAATACAAGCCAAAGAAATTCAAAGAAAACTCATACCTCTTCCTCCGACAAGACGCGGAAGGCCTCTCGGAATTGGGCGAGGCGGTGCAAGCGGGAAGATCCCCGGGGTTCCCATCTCATGGCCCAAGGGAGGGCATGATCGAACGGAGCCAAAGTCGGGCGATCAATGGAGAAATGCTCGTACCCAAAGATCTAGCAAAACAAGAGGGGAATCGTCACGATCAAAGAGAGCTAAGCCAAAGAAAAGACATTTACCGCTCACTTACACGTACCTGAAGAAATGGCGCAAAGCCACCAAGGTTCTTTCCCCCGGCCCTCTTGACTTTCTTCGAGAGCTCCGCAAAGAGATGGGCGAGCATCGCCGCTCCCCAAGCATAGCGCCCCATGCCCTCCAGGTCCCTCATCAGCAGAAGGGAGTGCGAGGAAACCTTATCAGAGGCCGTCGAAAAGAGGACCCGGCCAAAGAAGTAGAGGAAGAACGCTCTCAACTCCCTCCGTGCCCTCTGTGGGCACGCGGCCGCCTCTCTCGCCTCGATCATCGCCCGCCTCCTCTCGAAGCTAGCTGTAGCTTCGCCCTTCTGGCGCTCTGTAAAGGAACCGAGGCCGTACTGCCCCGAAAGCCGCCCCAAAGGGATCCGGTTCAGCGTCCGCTCCCGCTCCACGAACTCCCATTCCCCGATCAACTCTCGGAAAAGCCCCCTGTAGTCCGCAAGAGTGGCCGCAATCACTGCCTCCCCCAAGACCGGAAGGCCGGTGATCCGATGGACGTCCTCGAGCGTCGGCATGACAGCACCGGTAGGGAGGATGAACGTGCAACTCTCCGGATCCCATCTCTCCGCCAAGGCCTCCACATATGGACGGTGGAATGGCTCGATCAGGAAGAAGGAACGGAAGCCCGCTCCATCCACCAAGCTCCTCTCCCCCTGCCCCAAGGCATCGTACCATCTCTTCGTCCCGTGCCATAAAGCCCTGATACGATTCGGCCTCTACAAAACAAACAAAGGGAACATGGGTTAGTTTAAAAGCGAGCGAGAGGTAAGAGTCCAAATCTACGAAATCATTTTAAACCATGCTTAGCAAAATAAAACTTCCACATGCTAAAAAGAAACAAAAGCATGAAAGAAAGAAGCTACACTCCTCATATGATCACGCATGCTAGACGAACATTAAACACATCCCACCGTGGTCACCACTCACACGCTTTCTTACATCACGGCCTATCGTACCAATATAGAACTCGAACCCATGAAATGCATGCATACACTCCCTCATGCTCTACCACGATCAAACACGTACGAAATCACATACACATAGAAAAGTATCGCATGCAAGCATATTAGCTATATCATTTCTCTCTCCTTTGTATGCATATAACAAACATGGATATATATATAGAAATTGTCCCCCTCCCTATAAAAACAAACCCATCTCAGCATACTTACACATCCCACCATGACAAAACTTATACACAAGCATGCCTATTTAAAACACACATACGAGTATAAATACACATATACGACCTGTTCATACCAACCAAAGCACATGCATATACACCAAAATAAAAGGCTAAGACTAAAAGATTAGGAACATACCACGGCCCGTGTGGACCCAGGAGCGTCCACCTCGGCCTCGTCGGGATCGTCCATCCCGTCGTCATCCTCCTCCTCATCCTCCTCGAACACGGCCTCCTCGGCCTCAACCCCAACACCCACACCAGCCTCGGCGGCCTCCCCGGCCCCGTCCCTAGCCTCTCCTATCCCCTCCACCCTCCCCACGCCGGAGATAAACTCCGCAAAGGCCCCCATAGCCCTACTCTCCTCCTCCTCAGCCCTGGCCTCTGTGGCCTCCCTATCCAACATCCCAACGAGGGCATCCAACGACGCCCTCACCTCCTCGCTAACTCCCTCGACCCCTACCCCCTCGGTTGCACCCTCAATCGATCCTCCAACCCCCGGAACCACCTCTTCGGCCACCACCGGTCGATCCCCACGCCTCCTCTTGCGTGTATAGCCTATCACACTCCCCCTACCTCCGGGACAGCCCCCGAAGGCAAATCCCCGACCTCACCCACGCCAATATCCACCGGCGGCACCTCCGTCGTACCCATACCCTCCCCCACGGCCTCGACCTCCGGCCTATCGCTCTCCGATGATGAAGAGCTCGGGCTACGCTCTCCACGAGCCACCCGTGGTCGTTTCCCCCTCGAAGCAATCGCTTTCGACCTCGTCATCTCCTCGGTTTGATAAAGAAAAAGGAGAACCCAAACTAGGGTTTCGAAATCAAGAGAAAGAGAAAGATTGAGGTCGAAATGGAGGAAGGAAAGGCAAAGAAATCAGGGTTTTTGAGTTTGAAACCGAAGGGAAGAAGAGAGGAGGGAAGAGAAACCGTTTTTGAAACGTATGGAGAGAGAGAGGGTCTTTTCGGTTATAAGGGACCCAGTCCAGGGGCGGCTACCCGCGAGTAGCCGCCCCCTCTCGGGCGGCTAGTTACAACTAGCCGCCCCTCCCAGTTTCTTTGTTTTGCTTCAAAACCCCTTTCCAAACTCTTCTCAGCCCTAAATTCCAAGGTTCTTCATACCAAACAGCCATGTATTGGTTTATTTCCAGACATTACTTGATCAAACACGACTTTCCCGAAGTTTCGCCACACTTTCAGTACCATTCAAATTCGAATTTCTTCAGTTCTGGTTCTTTTCCAGAGTCCTTATCCTTCGGATGATCCAATTCACCCAAATCAACTTTTACTTGCTTTCTGTCGGCGATATCCCCTCCTTGCTGAGTTTTCCCAAGCACGGGAACGGTAGGCACGAGGAAACTGACGCTGGGCTGCTCCGCGCACGATAGCTAAGAACCCCGACCGCGGGTTGGATCACTCACCATTTACTTTTCCCCGCCTTCCACCTGGATCATCCTTTAGGCTAAAAATTCTAAGTCAAGACCTAGCCTCTGACAGTCTAAATCAACTCCCCGAATGGTACTGTTCGTTTGGCATAACTTCTTGAAGGTCGGGCCGGCCAAAATAGGGGTCTCTTTCCTTATCATCGGTCGAAGTCTTTCTTGCTTCGCACAAAGACTCCGTCCGATGAGGGACAATTGTAGATACCCCAATTTTGACCGTCCAGAGAGACAGAAATACTTCAAGTAACACACGGAAATATCCCACAATTGGACATCCAATAGAGAACCAAAGGTTCGGTACACCGGAAACCCTAACCCTAGCCTTGACCTAAACCTAAACCGGAAACCCTAACCTTGACCTAGCCCTAAACCCTAACCCTAGCCTTGACCTAAACCTAAACCGGAAACCCTAACCTAAACCTAAACCGGAAACCCTAACCTTGACCTAGCCCTAAACCCTAACCCTAGCCTTGACCCTAAACCATAAACCTAAACCAAAACCTAAACCCTAACCCTAAGCCAAAACCTAAAACCC
The DNA here is from genome assembly GCA_030737845.1 of Acorus calamus. Taxonomy (NCBI): domain Eukaryota; kingdom Viridiplantae; phylum Streptophyta; class Magnoliopsida; order Acorales; family Acoraceae; genus Acorus; species Acorus calamus. The sequence continues at coordinate 19,782,948 of CM060872.1, forward strand.
TAGCCCAAACCCTAACCCTAAACCAAACCCTATCCCGGACCTAAACCTAAACCTACCCTAAAACCCAAAACCCTAAAAACATAAGTCCGTGGAAAGGGGCGGCTAGCCCTAACTAGCCGCCCCCCCTAACCAAACCTCTGCCCAAATCAAACCGGACCTGGGACGGCTAAACCCTAGTAGCCGCCCCTCACCAGACGGCTAGATCCAACTAGCCACCCCCCCCCTATACACACCCCATACTCACACCCCTTTGTCCCATAACTCCTTTAGTCAAGCCCTAGAAGCATAATAAGATACCTGTTTTTCACCTCTGTGTACGGTATATCCGTATCTCAGAGAGGAGACCCCACAAACTACCCACGTAGGCGACCAAAACCAAAACCCAACCTTTTCCTGCTTTTTAGAAAAAAAGCAGGTGGCGAGCACACAAACCCCTGAATCCTCTTGAGACGCTATCGGGCGCCTCAATCAGGAACGACACACCCTCACCCCTTCCGAGAAGACAATCCGACCGAGCCCGCCAGGGCACGCGTCCGATCCGAGTCCCCGAAGAACCCCCACACACGCACACGCGCGCTCACCGCGCACCCCGCCGGGACATCCGCAACCGACATCCGGAGGCCTCCCCGACGGTACCGACAAGTCGTGGACGTTGGTCTCCATTTTGTGCGATACACCCTTGTAACCAGTCGTTCTTGTAGTAGAAGCCAAGAGAAGCTCTTCACTTTGAGTGGAATCTTGGCTTTCCAAATCGGGGTTGCCCTCTGAGCCCTTTGCGCATCAAAAACACAGTCGCGAGCCCACCAGTCATAACCTGCATGCACCGAATAGCCCTCTGTCGGCTTCCTTGCCCACACCACCCCATCTTCTTCTCCTACCATCGGCCTCTGTCGCTCGAGCAATGTCAGTAATTGCGCAAACTGCTGAATCTCCTCCCCACGGAGTCCACGTCGCATTCGAGTGTCCCACGACTGTCCATCCCAGTAATCACCGATCGGTCCCTCCTGGCGTACCGCCTTGGACCATAGACGAGGGAATATAGACCGTAGATCACGCTCCGCACACCACCGGTCTTCCCAAAATCGGCATGACGACCCCTCCCCAAGTGTCCATGCAATCTCCTTCGTGAATTCCTCCCAAAGGTTGAAAAAACCTCTGCATAACTGGGAACAGTGAGGGCCCAAACTCGGTATCTGTCCTCCGTTATTGGGGGGTATCGCATATCGTTCCTTGAACACGCGGACCCACGCTGACTCCGGTTTAGCCACCCAGTACCAACACCATTTCGAGAGCAATGCTTTATTCATGATATCCAAGTTTAAAATGCCCAAGCCCCCCTTATTTCGCCTCATACACACAGTGGACCATCGGACAAGATAGGGAGTGTTTACCTCCGTCGACGCTCCCTTCCAGAAAAACCTGCGTCGGATTCGGTCCATTCGTTCTAGCACACCCTTCGGAGCCCGGAACAGCGATAGATAGAACAGGGGAAGCGACGATAACACCGCTTGCACCAGGGTCAACTTGCCCCCCACGATAGGATTTTTCCCTGCCACCCTTGGAGTCGCCTTTCCATCCTTTCGATTACCGGGTACCACTCCCGTCGAGATAGCTTGCCTGAAACCAGAGGAAGACCGAGATGGCGACATGGGAATTGTGCACGTTGACATCCCTCTATCTGTGCCAGCCTGTCTGCCATGTAGTCCTCCATGTTCATAGTGAGCAGCGAGCACTTTCCGAAATTGACGCGAAGACCCGATACTAACTCGAAACACCTCAAGATAAAACGCACGCCATAGAATACCTCCGCCCGTGGTTCAGCGAGGATCAAGGTATCATCAGCGAACTGAATGTGTGAAATTCTTTGCTCGGATCGGCTAACAGCCAACCCTTCCAACCACCCCGCCTCCTCGGCAGCCATGCACATCCTGCTAAGAACATTCGCCACTATTGTGAATAAAACCGGGGATAACGGGTCCCCCTGACGAAGCCCCCGATTCAAGTTAAAGAAACCATGTGACTCCCCATTCACCACCACCGAGGCTTTTGCCGTGCATAAGCAAAGTTCCAACATGCGTATCCATGGCGGTTCAAAACCATGCAAACTGAGGACGTGGAACAGGAACATCCAATCCACCTTGTCATAAGCTTTCTCAAAATCCACCTTGAGTAGTGCACCCATACGGTCCTCCCTATGGATCGCCGAAATGATTTTTTGTGCCACAACGAACCCCTCTTGAAGCGATCTCCCTGGGATGAAAGCGGACTGGGCATCCTCCACCAGAAAGCCACTCACCTTGCGTAACCGGTTAGCAAGCACCTTTGCCACCATTAGGTAGGCGCCATTAAGAAGGCAGATCGGTCAAAAATCATTCACTTCCGTCGCTCCATCCTTCTTCGGGATCAACACGATCGATGTTGCATTCAAGCACCCTATCCCTGCTGTTCCTCGGTGTAATTCAGCAAACACATTGATAACATCCTCCTTCACTAACCCCCAAAAGTGTTGGAAGAACCGGAGACCAAAGCCATCCGGCCCGGTCGCCTTTGCCCCGTCTGCCCCAAAGATGGCACTCTGAATCTCCTCCTCAGAGAAATCCGCTTCCAGCTCCGCAAGGCATGAGTCAGGGATTTTCCTTAGCTCCTCGTCATACCATTTTGGTCGCCAGCTTCGGTCTTTCTTGAACGCTGAACTGAAGTGCTCGACCAATCGCTTACCAATCTCTCCCTCATTTACCACACGTTCGCCATCCATCACCAAGTTTGCAATTCTGTTCACCCGCCGCCTGTGGGAAGCAAATTTGTGGAAGTACTTCGTATTGCTATCCCCTTCTTTGATCCATAGTGCCTTGGATTTCTGTCTCCATTCCACTTCCTCCTGTTTAAGAATGTGAGCTATGGTCGCTCGCGCCTCAGCATGCTGTGATCGGAGTGCCTCGTTGAGCAGACCGTGCTCTTCTTCGGCGTCGAGCGCGTCTATGGTTGCTAAACACAATCGTTTCCTTCGAACTTGGTCCTCCTTTACCCGTCTGCCCCATACCTTCAGACGCGACTTAAGACGCTTAAGTTTAAATGCCATTCGCTTAGCTCTTGTCCTGCCACCAGCATTAGCAGTCCATGACTCTCGGACCACCTCCGCAAACCCCTCCTCCTTGATCCACCAATTCTCGAATCTGAATTTTCGTGGCTTCCTGCGATCGGGTGGCGCAGACAAAAATAATGGAGTATGGTCGGAAAGGATTCGGGGCAGACCACTTACCTCGCAACTGGGGAACATGTCGTCCCAGTCTAGATCGAACATCACCCGATCGAGACGAGCTAGCGCAGGTTCCTCCCTCATATTACTCCAAGTAAACAGATGGTTGAGGATGGGCAGGTCCAACAGTTCCTCCTCCTCAATCCACTCGGAGAAGACGCGCATAGACGGAGATTCGCCCTCATTCCTGTTTCTCAACCCGCAGTGGCGAATAACATTTAAATCACCCGCAAGACACCAGGGGGCGTCCCACACCGCCCTTATCGCTGACAATTCTTCCCACAATCTTCTTTGATCCACTGAGCCATGGGGACCGTATACCCCCGAGAAGGTCCAGCACCGATCGTGCCCCCTTTCCCGAAACAACACCGAGAGAGAAAATTCACCTTCAAGGGAGTCCATGTTCTCCCATTTTGTGGAGTCCCATGCAATAATTATCCTGCCCAAGCAACCCACTGCACTTTTACACACCATCTCATCGAGTCGCCAGCCACCGAATGCAGTCAGATCGGAGTTCACTGGGCCTTCGATTTTTGTCTCTTGCAAACAAACCAACTGCGTCCCCGTGTTTCTTATCATGTCGGCCACCGCACATTTTTTTCGGGGGTCATGCATCCCCCTTATATTCCATGAGATGGCACGCATCAAGACCGAGAAGGGACCTCGTCCTCGACGTGGCTATTTCTCCCGCCAGGGACCTCCTCCGCCGAAACCTCACTTGATGCACTGAGACCCTTCTCCCTAGGCTCCTCGCAATCTGGAAAAGCACCTTCATCTTTGAAAGTATCGTCGACAAAAACACCGAATTTCAGCTTTTCTTGTGCTACTTGAATGTCCAGACCCAGCTGCACCGCCCGTTCCCCTGGCTTGTCGCACACATCCGGCAGTGTCAAGAGGGCGCCTCCTGCATGTGGCTCAGCGCGCATCCCTGGTACGTCCTCTGGTTGCCCACCGCTCCCGTTTCGTCCCTCCACCGCTGGTGTCACCGATCCCCCTGGGGCATGGGAGCACTCCCCCTTTAGAAGGCGCCTAGGTAGAGGAATATGTTTCCCCACTTTTGGAAGTACTGGAATGCTCGACGAAATGGATCCACTTGGACCCGAGTCCGATCCCAACGCGCCGTGTCCGTCCGCGAATACCCTCCTGAATAGGATAGAGCCAGTAGCCGGATCCCGACCCCAACGAGCCCATTTCCAGCCCATCTGACCCGAGTCCGGCGCCCCGTCCGGGGGTGTAAATGACTTCTCAGCCCCTCTTGGTCAATTACATTATGCCCCTGTGCTTCCCTCCTGCTTTTGTTTTGTCCACTGCTCCCTTCGTACCCATGCTTGTCACTTGCCCTTTCTCGAGACCCATCGGCCGTACGTGAAGAGATCAGCCTATTTGCCAGACACGCCACCGCCCCCAGTCCCTCTTTTTTTGAATTTGAAATCTGATCGCGATCTGTCACCGCCGCTGGCCAGCCTTGCGTGTTTCTCTGCATCTCGAGACCCACCTGATTTGACCCATGAAGACCAGTCCCATCAGGGCCAATAGGTAGTGAAGTTCGCCGGGTTCCGTTCGACACTGAGTGTCCTGGGACTGACTCGAACGTCGATCGTGCTTTCCCCCGCCGTCGCCTACGACGGCGCACTGCCCCGCCATCAGCGGATGAAATCGACGTCCTCGCCTCCGCCCACCCCGGCTTCTCCGCCGCCACCTCCGCCCACGATCGTTTGTTTGAAACGGTGGTCACCTTCTCTGCCATGATTTCAACACAGTAGGATTCTTGTTTGTGTGATACCACTATCGCCGGTGGGAAAGAGATGACATTTCCTTTTGTCGACACCAGGACCTCCCGTAATGTTCGTCTCATCTCGTCCATGTCCGATCGGACCATCTCCACGAACGTGCCCAATTGGGAGACGATGTGCTGGACACATCCCGCCTCCAGCCAGTGAAAAGGGAGCCCCGACAGTCTCAACTTTCATAACTGACTTTGGCTTGGTAGGGCCCCGAACTCTGGTTCCCATTCCCGCAACCGTATCCAACCCCCCTTCCATTCTATACCAGTTGCATCTAGTGCCTCCCTCCACAACTGTTCACTTGCCATCCGCACTATGAACACCCCTGGACCCACCCGGCGAACCCTCTCGACCGTGTTTGTACCCCAACTGCGTATCAGAGATTCCTTCAGCTCGGCCAAGGAGAGTGAACCCCTTTCTGAGGTGGCCACCACGCAGCTTCGCAAGTATGCCGCCTCCCTTTGCGAGGTAAAAGAGTCTGGTAATCTCATCTTCGTTGCTTCCGATCGAGAATCATCCACCCCCTCTTGCCGATCGGTGGGTTGCCGATCGTCGCTCGCCCGCCGATCGGTATCCTTCTTCGCCCTTGAATAGGCGAACTCCCTGTGCCCTGTACCACCGCATCGTCTGCAGACCATAGGCTCACGACAGTCTCTCCTCCAATGACCCGCACTCAGGCATCTGAAACAGTGACCGAGAGGTCGCCGTGGTCGTAACTGTTCCGTAGCACGTAGTCTCCTTCGCTCCCTCTTGCCTACAACCGTCTCCCACCCGCCTTCGCTCCCTCTCATCATGTTTTTTTTTATTACTACATATGTTGAGAAATAGTTATACATCACATAATGGATACTCATTTAGACACCCGAACTCGGATACTCATTTACAAAATTTTGTTTCATTCATAAATGTAACACTATGAAATGTAACATTATCTCATGTTGTGCATTTCTTTCAACAATGCAAATAGAAATAACATATAAATGTAACAGTGAAGTACATACTTTTGCAAGGGATTCTGATACATTTTCTTTGGAAGACAATGCACTAGAAATTGAAATAGATGATTTCAAAGAGTAAATATAACTGTTTGACATTTAGGTAAATGTAATTGTTTGTTTCATCTATGTAAATGTATTAGTTTTTATATAAATGTAACAAATGATTGTGATAGATGTAAACATTTAAGAAATGTATTTGTAACTACTAATATAAAATATAACTACTTCATATGTTAACTATATGTGTTTTTTTATTTAAATTTGAATACAATAAATACCTAGAGAAAATATGCCGTTTGAATGATTTTGATGATAACAATTTAGATAATTTTTAATATAATATAGGTTCGATTATAATTTAGGTAATGATTTCAAAATTCAAAATTTGAAATAGGTAAATGGATTTTAAGATTCACATGAAGGACTAATAGAGAAAATGGGGGGATTTAGTTAATGAGACAAATTTTTAATGAAAGACAAATTTATATTTTGTCATTGTACCATTTTTTTTGAAAAAATCAACAAACCAAACAAACTAACCAATGAGATGAAAACACCTCATAAAGCTTATGAGTAAGACTTAATTGTGGGGCCTGGATATTATGAGTGTTTATTTTATCATCAAGAATACCATCTCATGATTGTTGGGGTTGGGGGGGGGGGGGGGGGGGTTGGGGTAATCTTCTATCTCACCTATACTTTCATCCTTGACCTAAACTGTTAACTTTGATTCACTGAAGACACCCATCTATATTTTCAGAAAATAAAAAAATTCAATCAAAAGTTGGTCAATTTTGGGTTATTAATCATTTTCCCATTTGATATGTAGTGTGCGTATAAATGTGACGTGCCTTTGACTTAACATTTCTTTTAAAAGTAACATGTAAAATTATTCTAATTCATTGACATATCACATAAACAAGTGATTTCAGTCTTTTTGAAATTATTATTGGAACTTATATACATGCTAATTAAGGTTATCCAGGTATTAGCATACAAGATTTTATTATGAAAAAACAAAACTTTAATTTATTAATTAATTGTTTTATTTTTTATTTTTTTGTGCTATCAGAGCTCGTCGGGTGTTTTCCAGCATGTGTGCTACACAAACAGAAATTTATTGAATGGTTCATGTTCAAATTCAATAACATGCATCTTGTGATATGATCCATTCTGTAACCTCAAAAGCTCTTCCTTCATAACATCTGAGACTCCAATTAACATCAATGAAGCTCTTATGCAATCCATCAACCATGTAAATATAAGTTGATTTACACACACACACACACAAACATAAATATATTCACAAGATACAGCAATAAGGGTCCTGGTATCTGTGGGCTGGGGGCTGATACATGTAACTCTGAGGCGTCACGACCTGGTAAGGCCAGGTCGAATATTTGATCTTCGAATCCTTCTCTTTGTCTTTCTCATCCACCACTGAGACCGTTACGATCTCGACGTACTTCAGTTTCTTCCTGAGCAACTTCGCCAGGGCGACGCAATCGATCCCTTCCCCGATCACCACGACTTTGCTCCTGTCGTCGCCTTCCAGTCCAGCCGATATCACACCTATACATAACGTCAAAGCACATAAAATTAGGAATATTTGATAAACATAAATGAAAAGTTTAAGTAGAAAATGTTAGAAGCAGTCATTCCTGTAGTTACTTTTATGTGTTACTTTTATGTGCTCAAATGAATTATGCATTCCTTCTTATACTTTTTCTTATCGAGTATACATTAACGTAACTCGATTGGAGAAATTATATACTTGATTGATAAAGACTACAGAAATGAACTGAGTGTATCGATGCCAATGCAACTTTTAGTTTTGACGACCTGATGACATGAGTGAGTATAGACTATATGGTTATCACTAGAGGTAACTAAGTTGAATATGTATAAATTTTCATTCGAACATTAGAGATTAATCAAGAGACTTAAACAAGCGATTTACCTGGCGCCGCGACAACCGCTTGTAAGGCTTTTGTACGGCTCTTTGGACCGTTCATGGAGACCTTCATAACCACCTTTTGCTGCAAATGAAAAACATAAACAAAAATTCACATCTCATGTCACCTCTTAAACTGAATATTTTCCGGAATAGAATAGGCTTTACCTTCACCATCTCTTGATTAATTGGCTAATCTTACAAGAGTAGGGCAAAGGCTTGTGTGCTTAGACAAGATAATATTGTGAGTTGGGTTGAGATAAGTATCAGCAAAGTTTGCACTTTATATATAGACCTCTCTTTCCTGACAGGTTCCTAGATTAGTAAACGCACATTAATAAATTTCAGGAGAGGTTCCTGTCACTGAGGACTTTGATTAATCTTCATTGACTCATTAGATGATTGGGAAAAATCTATATAACCCCCTATAAACTATCCATAATCCATTTTATCTCCTGACTTTTTTTTAAATCCATATAACCCCCGAAAATCCTTATGTAAATCTATATAGCCTTTTGAGTTAAATTTTCTTTGGCAAATGAAAAATACTCTACGAATATTCTATTTGATTAATCCTGTCTGAAAATATAGTTTATCAAAAAACCCCTAAAATGTATAAAAAATGGATAAAATCCTCCGTAAATAATGATTTTACCACCCCAGATAATTATAATCTACTAAGAGAGATAAAGTTGTTATTTACATAGAGTTTTTCGCATTTTTAACATATTGGAGGAGTTTTTTTTACATATTTTGTTTATAATCAAAGTTATTAAACAGAATATTCAAATAATATTCCTCATTTGCTAATAAAATTTATCTCCGGGGATTATTGTTTGGATTCATAGGTATTTTAAGGGGTTATATGCAATTGAAGAAAAATCAAGAGGGTTATATAAATTTTGAACCGTTTACGTAGAGTTAATTATCTAGATTTTTTCCTAGATAAAAATATGTGTCTATGATCTATTATTGTGGTCATGGTTCTACTTGTCAATTGAAATATGTGTCTATGTACCTGTACCCCGTGGTTTGCTTGACTTGATTTAATTTGGTAGTCTTCACGTAATTTTTTTTTTTTTTGAAAAAAAAACCCTATATAAACGTCTAGATTGATGTAACTTACATGGTCAGATTTAGTGCTGGGCCTCCAAGTGATGTTTGTTTCTGAAATGATTAGACAGCCGGAAGAATTAAAAAAAAAAAAACTATGACTGTGAAAATAAAAGTTGACTGTAAATAAGTGGGTCTAATTTTATAATTCTATGAAATATGACATGCTTAAATATTTGGTGAAGATATTTTGGGTTCGTTGTTATATAACTGGCAATTCATCAATCACCCATTATACATCACAAACGATAATCAAGTGTCGTTTTACAACTATTAGAGTAAAGAAAGCCTAATTTATGAGCTTCTTGCATATCCACTGGGGTTGATTATATTAATTAATCTATAATTTGAGCCACCAATAAATTTGAACATCACACAGTTGAAGATTTTCATATTAATGGAAGCCAGCTATCCAATTTTACTAAATCATGTCTAAAATATAATTTGTGGTTGGCTGAAGCGAAATGATATCAAAATTTGCATTGAATTCATAATGCAAATGCAAGGTAATCCAATAAGATTGGGTAAGGCGGTGAGGCAGGTGCCAGATTGAATGTAAACCGTCCGATTTTGGTTCAGCGCATCGAGTGGTGGGGATTAAAAGTTCCAAAAAACACTGAACCGGGTACACTGGTGACCAAGGAAAATAAAAAACAGTCAATCGAAGTCCTCCACTCGATGTGAATCCCGTCTATAATATTTACCTTTTTATTTAAAAATATGGGTTTTTTTAATTTTAAGTCCTCATAAACCATATGATTTAGTGATTGATCCATCACTTTTTTATATTTTGATTAATTCTCATAGTTTTTGTTTTAGTCCGTGGGAGAGACCCATACCTAAATTATTTGGTTTTCTTTTTAATGCATGGGAGGGAGTAAAAAAGAATATATCATTTAAATCTGGGGGCTAAAACCAAAGTGTGAAGAAGTGAGAGATCGATCCCTAAATAGATATATTTACAGGACTTAAAACTAAAACACCCTAAAAATATATATGCATTCATCTATTAATTAAAGTACAAATTGTCATAAATAAATAAAAAAATTTAGGTCAACTAACATATTTTTTCTTTTCGCAAAATGAAAAATATTATATTTTCATAAAATGCGCTATTGAAGTATATAGTACCGCATTACCTTAGTATACACTCTAATATACGTATTCAGATATAAGGAGTTGTAAGACAAACTGAATGTATGTATTCCGATCTAAAAGAAGATTAACATTAAAATGCAAAAATATAGAAGGATTGCAAAATGAGGAGTTAATACATGATTAGCCATTTAGTTTCATGAACGAATATAAACATTAATTTGATATCATCAGAAAATTGCCTATTGAACGTACAAAGTATATTGTGAGTAAAAATTTGTCAAAATTATGAAATTTGAGTTGATTGTTAATAAGGGTCTGATTGACAGCAAGTGCAACCTACTTTGATAGTTTAATTAGGTTAGCTTTAGTTTAGTGTATTATGAAATAAGGAGAATATGCCCAAGATGTTAGGATGTGTTATTCAACGTCACTTTGGTTATCCTAACTATTTTAACACCAAATAGGCTTTTGAGTTGAGCAGAGTGTGATTTTTTTAATTGGGTTTTAACCTTCTCAAACACGATAAAGCTTATTTGTATTCAAGGGGTGTCAATTGCTTTGACATTTTAAAACTGTTTCGTTGAGTTTTAAAACATAAAAACCCATTTACAAAACATCTTATTATTAAATTTAAATAAAATAATTTATTCCAGAAAGGCCATTGTTTCGACTAGTTTTCCTGTAATAAATAAATTAAAGATAGTCTACATGACAATCCCACAAACAGTATGTCACACTTTTTGATGAACTCGAAGTGAACTCTTAAAATAGCCCCTCTCAATAAGTAGGGTAGTTAGCCCTTAAATTAGCTGGGAGAGATGGTTCACAAGCAAACTCTTAAAATAACCCCTTTATCTTAGCCTAGGGGTTATCTCATCCTCTTTATTTTTGTTTTGGATATATGTCTACTCTCCCTCCTTTCAGAATTTATAATTCGAATTCAGTAATGAAATCGGATAGCAAACCCCTTTATTCAAAGAAAAATATGTTTATAAGATTACTATTACAAGTTGAATAGTTGTTTTTAATTAAGGCCCCATTTGGTTCCACTTAATTAAAACGATTTCGTTTTTAATTAAGTAAAAAACTAAAAAGTGTTATGAAACGCATTCTAAAAAGTTCGTTTAATTAAAACGTTACTTTCAGTTTTTAATGAAAAAATGTTGATTTTTAAAAAACGAAAAAAAATCGTTTTATAAGAATTAATTTTATTTAAGCAATTTTATTCAAAATCTTATTTTTATACGTGTTTCAATTTCAAATCTTTTAAATTCTAACTGGAAAATCTCAATAAAAATAAATAACGAACATAATAGAAAAATATAAAAATAACACATATTTTATAAAATGGAGAATAAAGAAGTTTCTAACTTTTTCTTGCTAGGCAACAAAAGACATTAATGTGGTTTAATGCATGTCACTTTCCCTCGGTCTTTGGGCTTGGTTTTTTTTTCTCAAAACTTTACGAATGTTTATTGTAAAAATCAAACATCAACATCTACTAGAAGCTATATAAAAATCAATATCAACTTTATTTTTTATTTGGGCGCGTTACACTCAATGCCAATGTCATTTATGTGTTTTTTATTTCTCCCTTTCAGCTTTTTTCCTGAAAATAGCACCTCAAAGATTATGAATAATGTTGTAAACTAACTATAATACATGAACATAAAAGTACATAAACAAAGCACACAAGACATATAGAGAAGAGAGATAAAGAGAGATTTCTTATTCTTCACTTCTTGGTTGGTTGTGGAATACATTACAAACCCCTCAATTTATAGGGTCCATGGAGGAATCCCAAAGGTGGAGAGTTACAAGTCTATAGAGGTGAGGGGTAGATAGTGGGTGATTAATAGTGGGGGTTATGGAGTTGAATGAGAGGGGTTATGGAGTTGAAGAGTGGGGGAGGTTATGGCTTAGAAGAGTGGTGGTTATCCACTATTTTCACAACACTCCCCCTTGGATGACCACCACGCTAAGATAATTGCCTCATTAAAACCTTGCTTGGAAAACCCAGTGGAAAAAACCAAAGCGAAGGAAAAAAAGAGTACAATATACTTTATCTTAGATTGGTGTATGCGCTTTAACACTGCCTCGTTAAAACCTTGCCAGGAAAACCCAATGGGACAAAACCTAGGCGAAGGAAAAAGAGTACAGTACGCAAATGTCATCTAAAAATATACTCCCCCTCATAAGGGCAAAAAGATTGGTTACAAATACGTTGCGTCTGATGTTGTATACCACCTTTTTGAATGTTGATGTGGGCATGCTTTAGTGAACAAATTGGCATGGTCGCTCTTCCACTAAATCTGTAAAACATCGATTTCATATTCACAAGCTTCATAATGATCAACCTGTAAATAAAACTCCAAGATGTAGATACATAATGATCATTGTACCACCACATATAGATACATAGCCTGTTTGTGGGGATCTGAAAAAATATCTCAAATATGAACATGATATTCTTTCAACAAGTGACCATGAGTGGAATTCTTTGAGTAGAATAAACCAACATATGTTGTTTCACAAAGATAACAGAAAACGTGTTTAACATCATGTCAGTGCCTTCAAATTGGCGCAAATTTAAATCTGGCCCATAAATTAAATTAAAAATGCAACGTCATGTTTAGTACACTATATCAAATATAATATAGCACCAATTGCAAAAAGATATGGTACTTCAGGACCAGAAGATTTCGGGTCAAGTGATCTGATAATCATAGGAGTACTTAATGGATGACATTTATTCATATTAAAGCATTTCAAGATATTTTCAATATATGTTGTTTGATGGACAAGTATCTCTCTTGAGCTTCGCTCGATCTGCAGGCCGAGACAATATTTAGTTTTCCCAAGGTCTTTCACTTTGAATGCATTCATAAGATATTCTGCAGTTTTGTTGAGCTCTTCAGGAGTCTCAATTGAATTTATGTTATCAACATAAATTGTCAAAATAGCAAATCCCTTACTGGATGTATTTATAAGGACACACGAGCAAATGAGATTGTTTTCATATTATGCTATTATCAAATATTCACTAAGACGGTTGTACCTACTGCGTTAAGCTGTACAATGAACGTCTTAGCTTTATTGAGTACATACTCTTTCATTTTGCTTCAGGCAATTTATATCCTTCAGGGATTCATGTAAATTCTCATATAGATAAACTGTTACTTCATCCATTAGTCTCAGATCGAGTTTTTCAGAAACTTCGAGACTTTCTAGTTAATGGAACGTTATTGTATCCGTGACTGATGAGTATGTTTCTTCACAGTCAAATCCCAGGTTTCTGTAGGAAACCTTGTGCCACAAGACATGTCTTATATCTAGCAATTTTATTTTCTCATTTCGCTTTCTTACAAACACCCATTTGTAACCTTCAGGGTTAACATCTTTGGGGTATATATTATAGGTTCATATATACCACACTTTTCAAGAAAACTTAATTCTGCTTTAATAGCATCTTTCCACTTTGGTTGTCGAAATTCATTTATGCTGTGTGGTTCATTGTAATCATCGCCCTTTGAAATTTCAATAGTATGTCATCGATGATCATTTATTTGCGATTCCACATTTCTCTTATATGCATATAAAATACAGAGATCTCAATATTATTAGGTACCTTTTCCTCTTCAAGAGTTTGTCACTTCTGGAACTCGTTTCTCTTCAGGGATATTATACTCTTCTGGAGTTTTAGAGAAAGTGGATCTATTGTTCATAATCTCTTCTGGAGCATTATGTATAACTTCTTCTGGATCATTATTAGAGCATGATTTTTCATTTGATCTCCACTTCTGGGGAGCTGAATCTTTTGAACCTATTGATTAATTACGCTTCTGGCGTGCATTAGGAATTTGATTTTCACGTTGAGTGGTACGTGAGTCTAGATGAGACAGTGGATGAATTCCATGATATTCTCGTCGTTCTTTAGGAACAGATCGTACTTCAGGTATATTCTTCCCTCCCCCTAACGACGGGAATATTGTCTCATTAAAATGACAATCCGCAAATCATGCGGTAAAAACTATCATCGAGCAAAAGAATCTTCTGGTTCTTTAGTATATGCCTAAATGAATAGTTCAACGCATTATCGTGTTCCATGGATATCCGAGATGGTCGTGCCAAATCATAAAGATCATAGAACTTCTGGTTCATATGAGTAATTATGGATATTTATATTATAACCCTTAGGAGAGAGCATAAAGCTTTTCTAATGTATGCTTCTAGCATGAGACATTATTAATGTATAGATATTCCATAATTTTAAAATGGCATATGTTGATATAAGTATCTTCAGTAGACTTCTTCTGGATCTACATGAATACAACGCATCATTGATACAAAATTTTGTATCTTTGGATAACATGATATCTGCCCTTCTGGAGCATTCAATCAAGTTTGTAAAAAATAATATTATCATTTACATTAATTAATATTAAACTAAAAAAAATAAGATAAATATGAAAGTGCATTTTATATAATAAAGAAAAATAAAGACGTAAATATAAAATTGACAAATATCTAATCATATATGAAGTACATGACCAATAAAGAGTTTAAGCATACTTCAGGTATGCAACTAATTTAAAGATTTGGACGTACTTCAGGTAAGTGACCAAAATTATGTTATGAAGTACCACATAGATGACAATAATTTTCTTCTGGATTTTAGGAGTTTATTATGCAAACTTTTCCTTTGCTTTCATTCAATGGCATTCCACTTCTGGTGGTTTCAAATAACTTGTCATCTCTACTATTGTTGTGGTTATATAAACCATGAAATAACCCTTGACCATGTCCATTGCTCAAAATAAAATAAAATAAAATGCATTTGCTTCAGGCAACGATGCTGAGTTAATAGATCGGGTTTCATGATTTTTTTATTTATATTATTATCAAAGCTCATTGTTCAGCAATGAGAAAATATAAAATTTGATAATAATATTTTTGCTCTCGACATTGCTACTACTGGAGCATCTTTGAGACACAATGGTCGGTGGACCTTTCACAATGAGAATTTAATATTTAAATCCTCTATATTATGATGGTGAAAGCTAATCACAATTTTTACATGTTCCTACTGGGATACATGTAGCCACCTTTTTTATATGATCCTTCAGGGACCCATAAAAATTTCATAACTTTTGTATACTCCTACATGACTCAAGTAGCCATTAATTTTATATAATCCCTTAGGGATAATAAAATTGTATGTAGTCCTTAAGGGATAAAATAAAATAAAATTTTATATGATCCTTCAGGGATTTATATAATCATAATTTTTATATAGTCCTTCTGGGATAAAATGAAATAAATAAAATTTTGCATGGTCCTACCGGGACACATTATTCATAACTTTTGCGTGGTCCTTCGGGGATCCATGTAAACACAATTTTTTATTATTTATTTGGTCCTTCAAGGACCCAAAAAAATATATCATATAATTTTTGTTTGGTCCTAGAGGGACACGAGCAATCATGATTTGTGTATATATATCCTTCAGGGATAAAAATTATACGGTCCTTTAGGGACACATTCTAATAATATCTTTCACATGATCCTCCAAGGATCAATGTAATAATTTTTGTAATTCTTCAGGGATAATAAAAATTTTGTATGGTCCTTCATGGACACTTTTATATGGTCCTTCAGGGACTCATAAAATTATAAATTTTACATAGTCCTATAGAACTTATGACTTTTGCTTAGTTCTTCAGGGATACATCTGTAGCCATAATATTTGCTTAGTTCTATAGAGACACATGATTTTCTGTATAATCTCAAAGCCAAACTTTACATCAAACTATATATCTAAAACAGAATTATAACAAATAACTATAAGAAAATGTCAATTAATTACCCATTATCGGGGACACTACAAATTCCCTGTGAATGAAGAGAAAATGTTACTTTGCAACGGAAATATAATAATTGGAGATTGTGTTGCTAACCGACTTGGTTAAAAATTACAACAATATATTCAAATAATATTTTCAAGATGAAGTCTTTAAATAAAATCTAATATATATATTCAAAGGATAAATAAATTGACATCAATAAAAAAAAAAAACCGATGTTCTTGAGCTACATAAATTTATTTATTAATCAATGTACTGGTGTAATGGGATATTCATATAGACTATGATGGTGTAAATATCAAATATATACAAATACAGTGAAATGATCTTTTAATATGATAGCCCATCATATTAACAGATGAAAGCCAATAAATTTATAAATCTCATGCTTGTGTATATTATAATCATGCACACTGAATGTATATGCTACCACCATGGACAAATCATTTCATGAAGCTAATACACAATTATTATGCAGAGGTAATGTGAGTCATGTGACCGAATTAATCAATAGATAGTACACACTTTTTCATATAAGCATTGAGTTTGATTATAAATCATGGATTCATATGCATATAAATCACAAAGATGAGATTACATGGTTAAAACATTTTTTTTTTAAAATACTATGCTATAGAAAATGCATAAAGAAATGCATTCTTAAAACAAATCTATAAAAGAATATAACGCATGGATATATTTAATTATGTAGCATAGAGTAAGAAAACTAATTTTTCTTTATCAAAAAGAAAATTATAAAATTGTTTACCATGTTGTATACAAAATATAAGATAATATAAATCATGATGATTTGAATATCTCATAAACTCACCAAAATTATAAATATTTGTGAATCCTTTTTTTATTTTAAAAGAAAATATATAATTTTATGAACCCATCAAATACAAACCTTTGGAGATCCATTGAACTCACCAAATTACAAACCTTTTGAGATTTCTTTAGCCTCTTGAGTGCTTGAATCGAATAAGAGCTTATTCATGCTGATAACGTGTTGTAAACTAACTATAATACATGAACATAAAAGTACATAAACAAAGCACAAAGACATATAGAGAAGAGAGATAAAGAGAGATTTCTTATTCTTCACTTCTTGGTTGGTTGTGGAATACATTACAAACCCCTCAATTTATAGGGTCCATGGAGGAATCCCAAAGGTGGAGAGTTACAAGTCTATAGAGGTGAGGGGTAGATAGTGGGTGATTAATAGTGGGGGTTATGGAGTTGAATGAGAGGGGTTATGGAGTTGAAGAGTGGGGGAGGTTATGGCTTAGAAGAGTGGTGGTTATCCACTATTTTCACAACACACCTCAAAGAATATGAATAACAAATAATTATAAAAATATAAATAAATAAAAAAATCCTAAAATTTCACTGTATAAAGAGCACTATTATACACAATTTTTTTAAAACTCTAATCTAGTCATTATATACTTCATTAGCGTCATACACTTGCATATATATATATTTCGTTACAAACTTTTCACATTTTTACAAAATTAATCCATGCAATTTTTTAAAATATTTTTATTTTATTTTTATTAAGACATGTATCTTTTTAGATAAATATTATTCTTTTTAAAAAATCATAACATGTCGACTATAATTGAGGCTAAAGAAAGATATAAAAAAAAGTATCTAACCTTTTCTTTTTTGAATTGCCCTTCTTAGGCTTGTGTCCTGAGCTGTTGGTGGGCCTTATGTTGATTTGTGTTGGTTGTGGGCTATGGGATTTGTCCACATGTATGAATTAAAAGTCTTTTTGATAGTGTTGATACACCTGCAACGCGTAGTTATTCTTTCGATCTCTAATTCCAATCTCATATGCTTCGTTATCATTATATATTCAAATTAATCAGATATATGTTGCATTAATTTTGTTTTTACATTTTTTAAAAATACATTCATGCAATTCATTACAGCATATATTATATTTTTTTTTATAAAAATATGTATCTTATTAGATGAGATATATAATTTTTAGGAAAATCAAAACATGTGTGGACTGAAAATATGACTATACATAATATTTACACCAAACACAATATAACAATTCACCTCATGCAATATATACTCCATTATGTTAACAAATACTAGGTTATTTGTCATAACCAAGTATAAAAAAAAAAAACACTAAGCATGTGCAGCAAAAAAAAAAAAAACAATTAGGCTACGTTTGGTTCAGCTTATTTTTAGTACTTATTCTGCTTAATGCGGAAAATTCAGTACTTATTCGCTATGTTGGTGTTTGGTTCACACTCAAAGAAGTACTGAATACAATCCGCTTTCAGTTAAAAATAATCTTAAATATTCCGCAATCCAAATGTCACTTATATTTCCGCCTTCAGATTCCGCATTATTAGCGTCAACGACGAAAGACAACAATACCCCTCTCATTTCAAATATTTACAGAGGGTATAAAGCCATCATTTAGAGTCCCCTCTCTCTCCTCACCCCTCACTCAACGCCCCCTGAAACCCAAGAGAGAGAACGCCGACCATCAACGCCCCCCCCCCCCCGAAACCCTAGCTTTTTCACCGAATCTTCACTGCCGTCTCTATCTGCTTCACCATATGCAGGCCGATCTTCACCACACTGACTCTCTCTCTCTCTCTATAGATCATCTCTCCTCTTCGAATCTCCGCACCGGATCGACCTGAGGAATCACCATCCGTCGCACCAAGCCATCTTCTTCGAGTTAGAAACCGATCCAAGGTGAATATTCTTGATCTGTCAACAGTTGGCTTTTCTGTTCGATATATAGTTGGAAAGTTGAGGTTTTATGGGTGCTGGTTTTGGTTCACATAAATAGGTGGGTTTTGTTTGTGATCCACCTCCTCCCGACGCCATTGCGGACCACTCCCTCCGCCATTCGGAAACTTCCGAGCTCCGACCTGAAGGTAATACAAGTTCATTCATTTATATTCTTATTCCATTACATATGTGGGAAGAAGGGGGATTCAAGATGAAGGTGTGTGTCTATGTGGGGAGAAGTAAATTCAATTTAATGTAGTTTCTGATCGATTATTATTCCATTACATATATGTGATTTTGTTGTATTTATGATCAGTTTTTATGTATGTTTGTTTGAGGCTACAGTTTGGGAACAAATGAAATTTCTGAGACATCTTCGATAGGAAGAAATTTAGGCTGCGTTTGGTTTGGCTGAATGCTGAATTTAAGTCTGAATTATTCAGTGCTAATTATATAAGTGCTGATTGTTTTATGCAGTTCAATTTAAAAAATGTTTGGTTCAGCGGAAAATATAAGCACTTATACAAATAAGTGTGTTTGGTTCACCACATAACAGTAATGCTTATTAGAAGGATATTTTGGTCTATTTAATAAGTACTGAATGTTATTTTGATGTTTGGTTGAATATTTAAAAAACGTGCATATTTTTTAGTTATTTTAAAAGTATGGATTTGTTCTCCGAAATATATGTCTCACTTTAGAGAGAATATTTCACAAACTTAAATATTTAAAAAACGTGCTTATTTTTTAACTATTTTTAAGACATGGATTTGTTCCCCGAAATATATGTCGCACTTTAGAGTAAATATTTTACAAACTTAAACCCAATAGTATTCGTATAGCTGCAAATCATTTCATTCTACAATTCAAGTACTGATCATATCTTTTTTTCCCCTACTGATAAACATGGAAATACATTTCATCATATGATATCCAAACATTAATAAAAATTCAACCCATATAATGAAAATTGAATTTGATATCCTAAATCATATATCACCATAATATAACTTGAAAAGTCTCCTTATTGTCACAAAACAATAGTATCTCCAACAACAGTATCATGTTATCATCATTTCTGGTGTTCAAGAGTTGCATTAACAGAAGAGAACTAAAGATTTCAAAACGTTACAACAAAATTTATCAATCCCATGGGCATCTTCTCAATTGTAATGCCAGAAATCATTCTTTAAGCAGCAATGCTATCAGAATCACATTATTTCACATGGTGTTAAAAAAGAAAATATAATTTTAGATCAATGCACTTTTGATTTGGTCCAAAACAAAATTTAAGTGGAATCCAAAACTTTTCAAATGTTATTAAAAGTATGTGTAAACAGTAGCAACACAAGCTCATAATTAAAGTTAACACAAGATGATGGAAAAGTTAACACAAGGTATGTGAAGTCGTTTGAAGAGTCCCATAATCTACCCACATAAATCATTGAATATGAGACCATTCACTGCAATACCAGATTTCAGAAATAGTTGCAAATAAAGAAAAAAAATAGGACATGAATGTCATCAAACAACTATTACACCATAAAGCAGACTCAATGTAAAATATGTGATATACACTATAGTATATCACATATTTTCTTCAAAGTCTGTAAGTACATAAACGCATAAAGTTATATGTCATAAGCAAATAGTAATAATATATAACCACATTATAATTCACATCAACATATAAAACAACATGATTCATAAATACTTTTCTTATGGGAAAAGAGAGAGACATGTTCTAATTTGGAACTAAGTCACAGGTTTATAGCTATTGAATAAATATGGCTTCCATCAGTCACCTAAATAGGGAAGGGCTTAACTTGAGCTCATAGCTATTGAATAAATAAGATGCTACAGTACATCTTATGCATCCTCTCAACAACAACAACAACAGATGCCCAGAGACCGGAAATTCAGCAGCAACAGCAAAAGCAAGAAGGGGTCTTCATCATCAAAGGGGGTTTGAAATTCAGCAGCAACAGCAAAAGCAACAAGAGGGTCGCTGGGTATAAGGTGTATGCTGTTGAGGGGAAGATGAAGGAACATTCAGGAAGAGCTTCAGGTGGCTTAATGATAGATATTCTCAGGTGGTCTATGGGTGGTGGTGATTGGTTTTCTCTCCTTCAATTTCTACATCTGGGTATGCTTTTTTTAATCGTCACCCAAACTTCTGATCTGTTTTTTTATGTATTTTAGTTATGATTTTTTTGGATTTTTTTTTAAAATTAGATACACCCATATGCATCACATGCTACTTCACAAATAAATGTGTAACTAATAAATATCACCACAAACAGGAAGAGTACTATAGTAAAATTTGATCAATGCAAGCTTTTATAGAACTTCAATAAATGCTGTAACTCAAGGAATAATTAGACCATCACCACAGATAAATGAGATCATAATGGTAAGAAAAGTGAAATACATCTGTATACCTTTCTCTGTTTTAAGATTTTCAGAAAAACAAATGTCTTAGCTAAAACCTCATAAATAATTAAACTCCAGTGTCTATGTGATAGACCCATACAGTATAACGTCAATCAAGCACATAAGGGTCCTAATTACAAAAACAAAATCCCATCTAGCAATAAACATGAAAATAACACAGTGAAAAATAATGAGCAGAAGCATGATTTTCTCCATGTCTTTCGAGATACTTTACATGCTAAATTATTATTGTGGGATTGCCATGTTTCACATGAATTGGCTCACAAAGTAACAAAAATTCAAGGATAACTTTGGCCTAGTTACTGGTTGAATTGGTCAGTCTCTTGGACTAGCTCCAACTTGAGAGGGCCTATTTTCCAAAGCATATGCTGTTTAATACATTGTACACCCCCATCATGTGCAAAAACATATGGAGGGGGGGGGGGGGGGGGGTCCAAATCACCAATTGATTACCACTACAGACTACACCACACACAAAAAGGGGAATTCCAATTATTGTCTCAATTCTAATAAAAACTAGCAAGACAGATTCTGTTGTTGATTAAAAATTAACAAGACAGATTTTGTTGTTGAACTAGGAGCCTCCTGAAAAATATAATCATCATATCTAAAATAAGAGAACAAACACCTCATAACAGATTTGGTGCAATAAAAATCCTAATAAAATGCAAAAATCATTGATGTAGTGGAGTGACCAACAGCTAGAAGCATTGCCATTACTGAGGGTATCATTCTAAAACACATGAAACATATAAAGGTATGTGATTGCTATTATTATGGTCTATACAAATATTTTTTTTTTGATGGTTAAGTCTACAAATATTTTTTTTTTGATGGTTAAGTCTATACAAATATAAAGTATATGTGATTCTTATTGTTATTGTTGTTTGATTGTATCCATCAGAAATTAAGGCAATAGAATCTTCATCTAGTTATATTTGTTGTGCTACAAACTATCTCCAAGTAGGCTTTAATATAAAAAAACAAGGCCTGAATCATGAATATATATAAAAAAGTATCTGCACATTAGCTTTGATTCTCATACAAATACTATCAGATGAAACATGCGTCAATTGATTACCACTACAGACTACACCACACACAAAAAGGGGAATTCCAATTATTGTCTCAATTCTAATAAAAACTAGCAAGACAGATTCTGTTGTTGATTAAAAATTAACAAGACAGATTTTGTTGTTGAACTAGGAGCCTCCTGAAAAATATAATCATCATATCTAAAATAAGAGAACAAACACCTCATAACAGATTTGGTGCAATAAAAATCCTAATAAAATGCAAAAATCATTGATGTAGTGGAGTGACCAACAGCTAGAAGCATTGCCATTACTGAGGGTATCATTCTAAAACACATGAAACATATAAAGGTATGTGATTGCTATTATTATGGTCTATACAAATATTTTTTTTTTGATGGTTAAGTCTACAAATATTTTTTTTTGATGGTTAAGTCTATACAAATATAAAGTATATGTGATTCTTATTGTTATTGTTGTTTGATTGTATCCATCAGAAATTAAGGCAATAGAATCTTCATCTAGTTATATTTGTTGTGCTACAAACTATCTCCAAGTAGGCTTTAATATAAAAAAACAAGGCCTGAATCATGAATATATATAAAAAAGTATCTGCACATTAGCTTTGATTCTCATACAAATACTATCAGATGAAACATGCGTAGCTTCTCAAGTGCTAGTTTCAGTACACACAACCGACAGTGCTGCTCTGATATTGTATTTGAATTTTTAAAACTCTAGTAAGGTTGAGTTAAATCGAAATGTATAATATCTACACTACTGTTCAGATCTGAAGTCCAGGATTCTTCATTGATGCTCTTTCAATGGTTTTACAATCTATGGCAGACAAAGCCACAGTGTGACCGGTAACCAAGATACAAAAAATAACCTAAAAGATAATGATCATAGATCTTGATTTAAAAGTAGAGCAAGTTAACATTATATATTGTTGAGGGATGCAGAGAGATGGGAAATAACCCAAATACTTATATGTGCTAACATATATGTTCAATCAATTGGCCTTTGGGAATCAATTATTTCAAAGACATGAAGAAAACCTTAGAATATCACTGGAAACCATAACTAAAAATTCCACTAAAACCAGGCAAACAACAAATCCAATTAAGAAAATTCTGTAACACCCATTATGATATGAATGCACGAACCGCTCACAAACTCTCAACATCTAAACCAAATAAATGGTATCAAATTTGTGATATTAAGGAGATGTTCTAAAAAATAACCCTATGATTCATGATTTGGTTGAACTGAAGGGGGGGAAATGAGCAACATTTTAAATTTTCAGTGTGTGAAATCTTGCTAGGAAGTTACTAATCATTCTAAAACACATGAAACATATAAAGGTATAACAATAAGGCTGCGTTTGGTTCGGCTTATTTTTAGTACTTAAACCCTAGAGAGAGAACGACGACCATCAACGCCCCCCCGAAACCCTAGCTTTTTCACCGGATCTTCGCTGCCGTCTCTATCTGCTTCACCATATGCAGGCCGATCTTCACCACACTGACTCTCTCTCTCTCTCTATAGATCATCTCTCCTCTTCGAATCTCTGCACCGGATCGACCTGAGGAATCACCATCCGTCGCACCAAGCCATCTTCTTCGAGTTAGAAACCGATCCAAGGTGAATATTCTTGATCTGTCAACAGTTGGCTTTTCTGTTCGATATATAGTTGGAAAGTTGAGGTTTTATGGGTGCTGGTTTTGGTTCACATAAATAGGTGGGTTTTGTTTGTGATCCACCTCCTCCCGACGCCATTGCGGACCACTCCCTCCGCCATCCGGAAACTTCCGAGCTCCGACCTGAAGGTAATACAAGTTCATTCATTTATATTCTTATTCCATTACATATGTGGGAAGAAGGGGGATTCAAGATGAAGGTGTGTGTCTATGTGGGGAGAAGTAAATTCAATTTAATGTAGTTTTGATCGATTATTATTCCATTACATATATGTGATTTTGTTGTATTTACGATCAGTTTTTATGTATGTTTGTTTGAGGCTAAAGTTTGGGAACAAATGAAATTCTTGAGACCACCTAATCTAGTTAACCATTGAACTGATTATTAGCCCCTCAGCCAGCTCATCTTTTGCTAAAAGCATAAAAAATAACACTCCAACTGTGAGAAGTGCTGCACAAGGTAAACACTTCAACCCTCCAACTGTGAGAAGTGCTGCACAACTCATTTGTTTTCAAAGAGCTCCTAGTAGTAGTAGGTTCCCACTCTACCTACTAACTATATATATAATCCAATAATATGTCACATGTCACCATCGGTTTTGTCACAGTGATTTGATACACGACAAAATTGAACCACCATATTTCTCATAGTAACTAATTAAATATTTCATCTGTTGATCACATGTCAATAGGTAGACGAATCAACACATTAATTTCTAGATTAAGTCAACATATATAATATATCTATGGAACAGAAGGTTAAGTCAGTCCATAGATTATGGGGCCATAAAGATTTATTCGATCCTTTTTACAATCATATCTCTAATATAGAAACCGGTCACTTAGCCACCTATATTGTAATAATACAATATATAATATCGCAGTATATAAAATTATTTTTAATTTTTTTAGAAAAATATATATATTAATATATCTCAGTGTATATTTCATTTTTTTAAGAAAAAAAATATATATATAACCCCTTACAATATGTCTAATATTCACATAACACCATGTCTTCTTGTGAAATCCAAATAACCTCCTTCAAATTCTGTCTAAATCCAGACAAACCACTTAGCTTAAAAATTGCTAACAGAATTGTAATATTCGAAGAATATTCTGTCCAATTAATTCAAGTTCCTAAAATAGCATGCAATTAAGTCTTGTAAAGTGTGAAAAATATAGATAGACCCGGGCTAATGAGAAATTTTCCCTTCTTCACAAATAACCATCTTTCTTCTCCTTGTTTCTAACTCCGTGCATAATAGTGCTAAAACATTTTTTTTTTAATTTTTCCCATCAATTCAACATCACAACTTTTTTTTTATCTCTTTCTCTATTTCGGCTCACCATCAACCAACTATCATCCTCTACGATTTTTTTTAGGGGAATCATCCTCAAATATCAAGTCAAGAAAAGAAAGTGGTGTGCTTTTGCCCAAATTAAACTAGAAATTTGTAGAACAATTAATGTTCACTGATTTTGAAAATGAAGAAACAGATCAAATCCCTAATTCAAACAATGAAATGAAGAAGTGAAGGTGTCAAATAATTACATTTGTGTTTGATGAGTTCCTCTGGTTATTCACATTGAGGTCTTAATTGATTCGGTGGTGGGGTGCACATATTTCGTTAGTGATTATTTATCAACGATGTCATTTTCCTCAACAAGAAACTTGGCCTTTTCCAATGAACTTAGTCCGTTGCTTAGAGTTTACGCGACAGAGATAAGCAATTGGCATTGAGGGTGTCGCGAAAAGGTCTGCGGTGGACTAAGTCTGTCGCATTTCATATATTTAGTAACGGACTATATCTTCATAGCGACAGATAATCATCGTCACCGTCGCTAAACGTGTAAAGTCTGTCACCATTGATTTTTTAGCGACGGACAGAGTCTGCCGAGATAAATCTCACAAAAACTGATGATTTCCGTCGAGATAAATGTCACAAAAACTGAAGATTTCAATTGTCAGTTTTTTCTATATCAAAATCTGCATCCTCAAAAAATTTTAAAAACCAAATCATTCAACTAAATTTAACATGAATTTGAATATTCATTCCCATTCAATCCATTCGGTCACAAATTTGACGCAATTTCATAAAATAAATATGTTTGTTTCTTTTGATGAAACGGTAGAAATGCCCATTAAATTTTATTCCATAAAACAAATATTATAAATCAAATCATATATTAACAATAAAAAAAACATTAACAAAAGAATACTCTTACCTAGAGTAAATGTTGATCATTTCTATAAATACAAAGCTTAACTACTAATGTGTAAAATTTGTTCAACAAAGGCTTGATTTTCGTTTTCTTCTTTTCGCATTTGCCAAGTGGTCCCTTTATATACTCACATGCTAAAAAGTAAAGAACATGCAAAAAAGAGATTGTAAATCAAAGATATATATTTAAAAACTTATCATAGCATCCTAATAAATGATGTGAAAGGAATACAAGTTATAAGTTCACTCATTAAACAACTATAAAAAAAGAGCCTCATCATTAAGCACCCATAACCACTCCCATAAAGTTCACTCCTAGGTCCATCATTTGATGCACATTTCTAATTTATCATTTTTTTTACGCTATCCAATATGTAAGTTAAATAGTAATAGACAAAATTGATGAATACTTAACAAAAAAAGATGAGGAACATGTTAACATTCTTCGATAAGCCTTAGAAATGATTCCCCCCCCCCCCCCCCCCCCCAAAAAAAAAAAAATCTTTCTCCCCAAATTATAGAACCTGTAAAACAATAAACCACTTGTTACACTTCCAATCAATCCATGAAAATAACCCAGATAACAACAAAACCCAAATTCTCCCCAAAAAATTGAAAAGAAACATCAAGGAAGATAGATAGATAGATAGAGAGAGAGGTCAACGAAGACGGCGAGGCATGGGCTGCAGCAGCAGCGGGGCTACATGATGAAGACGGCAGATGCTCTGTGGCGATGGAGGGGAAGGTGGACTTCGATATCAAATGGTAAAGAAGGAAGAAGGGGTCGCATCTAGGGTTTTGACCTCACTCCCACTCCACCTTTACACCACGTTAAAAATGTACAAAGTCAAATTGCCCTTTTTATTTATTTACTTATTTTACTTTGCTGATGCAGTTTGTGATGGACTAAAATCGTCGGAAGTTAGGAAAGGATACAAGCCTCATCAAAGATGGATTATAAGATGTATATAATCCGTCACCGAAACCCCTTTTTTTAGTTGTGTTCACTACATATGAGCAAATAGTGATTTCATTTGGTACGTTTGGCATGTTCAAGCTCAGCTCATTTATAAACGAGTCGAGTCGAGCCAAACCGAGCTCACGAGCCTCGACGAGCCTAGCGTTCTTCTTCATTTTAGGATTTTTATTGGTTGAAAATAAAATTTTAGTCTAAATAGTCAAATTCATGAGTCTAAATGAGCATAATTTTGTATTGATTTAATATTCTGATTTTACAAAGAAGTTTAGTCAAGCTTTAATTAAGTTTTGTATACCACAAACGAGTTGAATTTGAACACAAAATGAAGTTTGATTCAGGTCTCAAGCCTAACCGAGCTTTAAAATTATTCAAGCTCGTTCATTTGTTTAATTGAACGAGCCTGAACGAGCTTAAACCGAGCCGAGCCTGAGCGGCTTGGTTCATTTACCGGCCCTACCTGGGAGGTACCTATTCCTAAATTATCATTTTAATGTAGGGACTAAAACCTAAATATGAAGAAGTGAGGGATCGATTGCTAAATCCTATAGTTTACGGGGACTTAAAACTAAAAATCACATTTATTTTTTCTGCTTTAGGTAAAATTATTTTTTGCATTTCTTATAGAATATTTATAGTTTCATATGAATAAGCATGAATAAATAATATTTATTTTCCTAAGTATTAGAGACCAGATTCTCAATATCAATTTTTTCTGGAAAAAACAAGACCACCCATAAATAATATCAATTGTTCTCAGTATCGATCGCAAAACCACCCATAAACCGCTGGGAAGTCAGAAAATATTTGAACGCGAGATCTATGAAGAACTAATTTTATAAATATTATTTATAAAAAACAATTATTTTTAAAAAATGGGTGTGAACTGCTTAAGGCAGCATTTGGTATCAAGCTTCATGGGCACGGTTGTGATTTGAAATCTCAATTGGGTTTAAATGCAAACCAAACAACATTTTTTCCTCGAGTTTTCAAAACCAGCCCCCCGTGATTGTGTGTTAAATTTCCCCCAAAAACCCGGTTTTGGAAAGTTCTCTAGATGAGCTTCTATGAATCGCTGGATCGGAAACCCCAAAAATTGTGAGGTGAAATGACTAGTATACCCATCTCCTTTAACCAAAATTTCAAACATATAAATACCGATCACCCCAAAATCTGTCCTCTCTCTCTCCTCAAAAACAGGCGCCGCACGTCTCTCTCACATCTACATCACACAAATGAAACCCTACTACAACTCCCTCCCTCTCTCTCTCTCTCTCTTCTCCCTCCCTCTCTCTCTCTCTCTCTCTCCTCCCTCTCTCTCTCGTCTCCCTCTCGCACATGCCTCTCTCTCATCTATCAGTTCGCACAAATGAAAACCCCCAAATCGAGGTGAAGCTGGGTGTCGACGAGGGCGGCGCGGGCGGCGCCTCTGGTGGGGGCGTAGTTCATCACCTCCGACGCGATCGGGTTCATCTCCTTTGTCGCATCGTCGATCCACCTCTTCTTCACAGCAGCGGTGATGATCCTCATCGGACAGCCGGGATTGGGTGCTCTCATGTGTAGGATCGCCGTCGACCGTCCGATCGGCGTGTCGATCCTGATGGGAAGAGGAAGAGACAGTGGAGATGGGTGATGGTGGATGGAGTTAGGGCATTTTAGGTTTTGAGTAGCTTCCTTTCCAAACAAAACATTGGGTTTGAAGGACTGATTTTGCATTTTTGCATTGTTTCACCAAACATGATTCCTAAAAGCTTGCTACAATACTTGATGATTGAAGGCTCCGTTTGAATCCGCGTTTCACCCGCGTTAGTGGTGGCGGACACTGACGCCCAACCAAACGAAAAACTGAGTTTTCGCGTTTGATTCTTTCATTCAGCGTTTCAAGCTAATTTTTCCTCGCCTCCCCGACGCCTCAAAAAAACGATTCTCGCGTTAGACCTCGCTTTCGCCGACGCGGCGGCCCCGGACGTGGATCCAAACGGAGCCGAAAACATATTCAAATCGCAGCTTTTGCCAAATCGTAGATTTACAAACCCGTTACCACACGCTACCTAAGTCCAATCCACTAACCCACAAGAGATAGAGGGCCCCCACAAATTGCTATGTAAATACGTGTGGCCAAAGCCCATCGAGTTGAAGTCTCAACTCGAAATGGCCCAAAAACACGACTCCATGTTCACATACAGCCCTACCCCACCTGTTTATGTTGGTGCGATGGAATCAGATCATTTGAATCGGCCCAAAAATATATGTATCCCATCCGAATCCATATCTAAAAATATTATTCATATCTAAAAAATTTCAAATTGGATTTGAAAAATATCCATATCCGAAAATATTATTATATCATTATTTAATTAATTATATATTTATATTTTTAGAATTAGTATGAGTTATTTATTTTTATTTTTACTTTAAAGTATATAATTTTTTATGTATATACTTATAATTTTTTTACATATTTTAAATATTAGACATGATAATATCTATATTATATAAATAACAATTTTCTTTGATAATATCTATGATAGTTAGTTAAGATTTCTTGATATGTTTTAATATAATAACATTTATATTTTCATGCCACATTAATATTTATAATCCACATAATTATATTATTCTAAGTTATATAAATTTATAAAATATAATTATCTATTTTAATTTTAAGATTAGATTAGGAGATGAAATTTTTTTTTTGGATAATATGGATTTTAATAAATTTGTTAGAGGGTAAAAATGTAAAATTGCTTTACATACACTTGAGAGGTGTGAAAATAAAAGTTGTTACAAATAACAACACATGGGGTTGGTTGAGACTTTGATTGCCTCATTTAATGTGACAAATGAGAACCCTGTGATTTTATTTGTTATAGTTTATTATCATAACCAAACAAGATATTATGTTTGCTACAGTTCAAATGAAAACTCACTCTTATTTGCACAATATCCAAATAAGCCGTAGAGATGCAACTCGGATGGTTTAGTTAGATTTTATAACAATATGAATTGAGTAAAAAGCGCTCATACATTCAGTTCGTTCTGTAGCTTCATTTGCATCCCTATAACAAAATGACAAAAAAGTTATCTTTTCAAAACGAAAAAATACTATTTTATCGTATTATATACTCCATGTATAACAATATATATTTCAATAGGAGGGTTTATATTTTTTTAAAAAAAAATTGATGTAAACTACAGATGAGACTGCAATTAGGGTTGGACAATTCATTTTCACCATGCCACAAGGTTTAGCATCATTGTTTATTGTGAGATGACCAAGCCAATGTTTTATTTGACCTTGAACCATCTCCATCAGTTAGCACAAAGCAATATCAAGAAATCTGGTTAGTTAACATGGAAGAAAGGTTGAATAACTGTTGGAATTTAGTGAACAAAAACACATAATAATGTGTTACAAATGTTTTAGAGATTCATTCACATATAAATATTTTATAATTGCTTACATGAATGGTAATTAATGCATGAGTTTCCAATGGAACAAATGCATGCGTTTCATCTTTTGGTCATTCAAATGACATTATGCTGCATCCGTTTTCACTCACCAATTATTTTAATTTACTTTTGGTTGGATTCCTGATGTATATAAACTCCATCATGCCTGAGTAGTGAGGTGAGTGTTCCATGTATATATTCACCTCTGGTGAAGAAAGGAATATACTGTGAGAAACTTTTACATTATAATATAATTCATCACTCTCCAAATTTCTCATCACCAACCCGTGAGGAGTTAATTAGCATTCCATTTTTCTACAAATCAGAGTTTTTTTTTTTAACAAAGTAGGCATTATCATTAATAGTTTGTAATAACAATGACTGAATGGAGATAAGAGGAGTAGAAGATAAAAGCAAAGCAATACAAGGATTTACACAAGCAAAGTAATTAAATAATAACCCGGGCGCGTGTCTAGTGGATGATCGGCCACCCACCGCACCTCCAATCCTTCCAACCGGCCCCTACTCCTCCAACAGAAGACGCTCGCCCTCGAAGCACACCAACGAAGCTCTGGCTAGTTGTGTGCCCAAAGTCCATGATGCAATTGGAAGCCGAATGCCGTATATTCTCGAAATAAAATCTACTCTCTACATCCACTAATTCCACTTGTTCTCTTAATCCGGACGTCTGAAAGGATTGTAGTTTATTTACCGTGGTTCTTTCATAGCTTGCACCTCAGAAGAATAAAACTCATTGTAATTGTATCTCTCCGTAGTAGGAGTCATTCAACGTTTTGCGTGGGAGGGTCTTATTCACTAATTCAAGTATTGTATACACCATTGATCCAATCTTTTGTGGGAACTACCCGTAATAACAAACTTGTAAAATGAATCTGTTTATCATAAAGGGATTCGCGTTGTTCCTGACCCTGCTTCACTTTAATTGTTATTTGAAAAAGGATGGAGTGTCTTTATTCGCTTCCACATTTTCGGATGCATTTTTCTAATCTCTAACTCCTTTATTACTTTTTTTATTTCATGTTTTTACTATATATTTTAGATAATACATGACTTAATATATGTTTGATGTTTATATTCTTGATGTGATCATTATAAAAATTTGTGTTTAGCGTCTCAACAATAACTACTACTATCATGTTAGTTTTAGCAAATACTCTTCTTGATTCTTGTTATGTTTCTGTGTTGAATTGATGATTTAAATTTCTATTCTTGGTTCTTGCCTTTTCTTTCGCAAAAAGAAAAAAGCCGCCCTTTTGGAATCGGCTAATGTGGTCTTCAAACTATGAGAAGTGATTTAAGCATTGAAACTATCCTTCTGTTTAGTGTAATAATGCCATAATTCTCAATCTGACAACTGTTTATTGTTAGCTATGCAATTATTTTCTATGGACTCATTGTCAAGCCCCTATTTGGGAATATCCCGTGTTGTCACTTAACTTATTGTTAAGCTTGACTTGGCAGTATTTATAGTAATATTTAATTAATAAACATGTCGAGAATGTTCTAAGAAATAGTGCTGATACAGATGAGTAATATATTTTACAACTCAGTTTTTAGTTTCTTACACTATGATAACACATTATATACTAAAGTATACAATTTTGAGTCTAAATTTTGAATAAAATTGAGACACATGTATATGATTTTATCAAAAAAGAAAAGAAAAAAAAATGATATGTGGCATGATTGACCCATCCATCCTTTATTAAAGATCAGATCACCTATGGCTAACTACATAGAGTTTTTTGTAGTTAGCGAATGAGAATGCGTCAACTGAGTCAAATGCACCATAAACAAATGTATTTTGATAGGTTCTTACCTGTAAGAGCCTTTTCGTTAGAGAGTTCACTTTTTTACCCTTATAGGTGGTGCATTCCTATTGTAGCCACATGTGATCCGATTCGCCTGTAATAAATCTTTACAAAATTAAGAGTTGCAGGAATTAAAGGTTCTTGATGCAGCAAGGGTTCACTTTGCATGAGCAAGGGTTCCTGTTGCAGCAATGATCCACTTTGCATGAGCAAAAGATCCTGTTGCAGCAAGGGTTCACTTTGCATGAGCAAGGGTTCCTGTTGCAACAAGAGTTCCTATTGCAGCAAGAGCATAAGCAAGGCTTCTTGATGCAACAAAAGTCTTTGCATGGGCAAGGTTTCTTCTCTTTTTCCTTCTCTTCCTTCTTCTCAGGTGGTTTCACGCTTTCGATCGTAACTATTTCGGTACAGCCGATTTTCTTCCTCAACGTATTGGCCAAACATGGGGCATCGATTCCTTCTCCGATGACCACCAGTTGGTCCTTGTCCACACCTTGGAGTGCCACCGATTCCACGCCTTTATTCATCATATTTTTTTTGGAAAGTAAGTGTCATTTGATGTGCATGATTGAATTCAAAATTTAAGAATATATGGAGTTCATCTTATTCTCTTTCTACCGAAATTCTAAAGTAATGACGTAAAAAAATTTCATTCCTTGTTCTCAAGGGATATCATAATTGGACTGAATGTTGTTGCGTTCAATTTTACGAGTTACCTCCAAAAGATGCAACAATTTTCAATGCCTTACTTCGACATTTGTCATGGCACATATTGACCTTCAATACGATCTTCTTCTGCGATATCGTGAAAACAAACAAAAAATTAAAAGAAGAATAACATTAGCACCATATTGGATATATACACAAAATGTACAATGTACAACATATATATATATATATATATATATATATATATATATATATATATATATATATATATATATAGTGAAATGATTAGGTGTGGTCGTGCGGTCGCGATCGCGGGTCCATCGCATCCAACGGTCGACGTAATTCGCACCCGACCGTCCGATGCGATGGACCAGTGATCGACAGCCCGTGATCGCGGCCGCACCGACCGCACGACCGCACCTAATCACTTCCCTATATATATATATATACCGAAATGAGAAGGTGCGGCGTGCGGGCGGGTGCGGACGCGACGTGGGTCGTCTGATCACGGGTCCATCGCATCCGACGGTCGATGTGAATCGCACCTGACCGTCCGATGCGATGGACCCGTGATCGACGGCCCGTGATCAACGCCGCACCCGTCCGCACATCGCACTTAATCACTCCTCTCTCTCTCTATATATATATATATATACTCGTGATTACGTGCGGTCGTGCGGTCGGTGCGGATTCGACGTGCGTCGTCCGATCGCGGGTCCATCGCATCGGACGGTCGGGTGCGATTCACGTCGACCGTTGGATGCGATGGACCCGATGCACAGATGATACAGAAACTGAAGAGAGAGAGAAAAAATATGTATATGCATATGAGTGAATTTTAGCTATATTTATTGGGGGGGGGGGGGGGGGGGGGGACTGGGAGAATGATTGGTTTTATTTTTTTGTTAGGTCGTAAACCGAAGAACAGATTCCTTCAAAGACCACATATTGAAATGAAAATAATATATTATATAAAACTGACAACAATGTGCACAATTAATCTAGGAAGAATATATAACTGGATATCTAGGAGGTGTTTATTTATTAATGATGTGCTTCATTTAATATATTCTTCTAGTGTCTCAACAAACATTATTTAATCTGTCAAATAAATCGTCTAACATATTCTACCATTAAAGTTACACATTTGAAAATTAATATTGTTCTCACATAACTCAATTCCAACCTCATATATATACTTGTATAGTTCCTTGACAAAGAAATGAAACCAAAAGGTAGGGTTGGCTGTATAACAATGTCTTTTAAAACTTCCATAGTCTCAACAAATTGGATCGAGTTTTAGCATATAAAATATTTTTTTTAAGAGATTATTGTAGGATGTTATTTTGCGAGAAAATTATGTTGATAAGGAGAGATACTGAGAAAAACATTATTTTTTAATAACGAATCTGCTCAGCTCCCTCTCTTTCGTTGTTATAACCAAATTACATAACCACATAAAATTTGTGTTGTTCCATTATATTTTAAGTTGAAGAATCTTATATGCAAAAGAACATCAACAAAAGTGTTTTCGTGACTGACATTATATAGTTTAATCCTTCAAAGATGTGGTTAAAAAATTAAAATGAATATCAAAACATGAGTGACAAGCAGAGCAGCCACAGCCATCACAAACATAACTAGCTGTAGTGGTATGGTAGGCAGTGGCGTAGCTGGATTTTACATGGGCAAATATCCCAAAGTACTTCATTAATGAAAATTTAAAAAAAATTTAAAAAATTAAAATAATAGCAACTCAAATGTAAAAATAAATAATAAAAATATGATTGATTCTAAGTATGACAATTAATATTAAAACTTACCACAGGTCTTATGAAATCGTTGAAGAATCTTCTCATTGTCGATGTGATCGAAAACATCATTTTCTATGTACATGATTGATTAGAAAATATTCAACAATTCATTTTCTATTCGATTATGTAATTTATTCTTCTTAGTATATGTATAGCAGAAAATGTTCTTTCAACTGCGGCTTAATAAATCATTTAATAAATAAAAATATAAAATCCTTATAAAAAATATGAAATATTAATTAATTATATAAAAAATCAATAAATTACAAAATAAATACAAGTATATAACTCATGCAATATAAAATTATGATTGATTGCATAAATTTTTTTTATATTGATGGCATACAAATTTCTAATTGATTATATATAATGTTTTAAATACATACAAGATTTATAATTCATTATTTGAAAATTTTCAATCAGAAAATAAAACTAAATAAATCAAAATTAATAATTTCATCCTTGTTGGTTACCTAGCAAGAATAGAAACACCCAAAAATTTGTTTATGTAGCTATTCTTCTTCCTAAATATAAAGTATATATTTAGAAATCAAAATCTAGAATAAAACATTAATAACATTATCTAAATACTAATAAAGAGGATAAGGGATGTACTTATGTAGTTTGTAGTCGTGTTTTTGGGACAATAAAAACGAGACGCTTTTTGAAATTTTGGATGTAATGGATGCACAAAACATATGTGAGGAGATAATGTTATTGTGAGGAAATAAAAAATGTTTATGTGAGGTTTGAATGTTCTATGTGAGGAATAAAGAGGAAATAAAAAAAATGTTGTATGTGAGGTTTGAATGTTTCAAACTTATGATAATGGGTTAATTTTAAAATCTTTAATTATTGGATGTTCATGTGGATGGGGTGGTGGTGGCTTTGGTTGGGTGGGGTGGTGGGGGGGGGGGGGGGGATCACTTGTATTGTGGATATAAACAAGGTGTTCTGTCTTTTAGCTTTCTCATCAGTTGGACTGGCTGGACAAACAAAAACATTAAAAACATTGATGCTTTTATTAAAAACATATAACAAAACACGTACTGACAGGAGTACGTGACGATATATATGAAATTTTCCGCAGCTCCCACTCGTCATTAGTTGCCTCAGCCAGTGAATAGTTTGGGTTATTCAATTTGAATTATATATGTTGGATGTGGAGTGTATACCTACTATCTATATATAATATATATATGTGTATAATCCAATAACACACTGATTTGATATACGACAAACTTGGACCACCAATATTTCTCATAGTAATTCCTGTGTTGGTCACAGGTTAATAGGTGGAGTAATCATAGATTAGGGGGCCCAGCAGGTTAAGTCAATATGTATAATATATCTATGGAACAGCGGGTTAAGTCAGTCCCCCAGCTACCGAATTGTGACCAATCCGTTTTACAATCATATATGTAATAAAGAAACAGTCCCCCAGCTACCGAATTGTGATAGTACAATATATATTATAAAAAAATGCATGAGAATTATTTTTTAGTTTTGTTAGGAAAATATATATACTAGTATATCTCATCCGCATATTTCATTTTTATATAGAAAAAATACATATAACTCCTTACAATATGCCTAAGATTCACGTAACACCCTGTCTTCTTGTGAAATCTAAATAACCCCCTTCAAATACTGTTTAAATCCAGACAAACCCAAGTTTAAAAATTGCTAACAGAATTGAAATATTTTGGTATATTTGAATAATATTCAGTCCAGTTAACTCAAGTTCCTAAACAACCATGCAGTTAAGTCCCTGTAAAGTGTGAAAAATTCAGATAGACCCCTGCTAATGACAAATTTTGCGTTCTTCGCAAATAACCATCTTTCTTCTACTTGTTTTAAACTCCATGCATAATAGAGCTAAAACATTTTTTTGATTTTTCCCATCAATTCAATAACACTATACCTTTTATATCTCTTTCTCTATTTCGGCTCATGATCAACCATCATTTAAGACATTTATTATTATTTTTTTTAGGGGAATCATCCTCTAAGATTAAAAAGTCAAGAAATGAAAATGATGTGCTTGCCCCAAATAAACAAGTAAGTTGTAGAACAATTGATGTTCACTGATTTTGAAAAGAAGAAACAAATCAAATCCCTAATTCAAACAATGAAATGAAGAAGTGAAGGTGTCAAATAATTACACTTGTGTTTGATGAGTTCAGCTGGCCATTCACATTAATAGCATGAGGTCTTGATTGGAATAATTTAAGGAGGTTGGATGGAGGATGATCAGTGGGATAATTGCTGAAGGCACGATTTGAGTTAGGTTAAGTTAGACTAAATGTATTTAAGAGAGGGTGGAAAAGGAATTGAATATAACTGTAGTTAAATGAACATAACCCATTGGTTATTCTGCCTAACGGGAGGGTTTATCTGGACATTGTAGAAAAATAGGGTGTTATATGGATGTTGGTTAGATTGTGGGGGGTTAGATATATTTTTTATTTTTATAATAGTATTTAATTAATTGAGAAAGATTTTTTTTAGAAAATCGGTAAGACTTGAACTGCGTATGGGCTTGCACACAAGGCTAAATATGTAATAGTATGAACCCTCTTATATTGAATTTAATATTTACATATTAGGATTGCATGATAGCTTATTATTATGCTCATTTTATTAATATCTTATACTTATGATCACGGGCTGAGTAAAAAATTAGAACAAGGGGGGCCAGGAGACGAATAGACTTAAAATAAGAAAAAAATGTATTTATAAAATAATGTAATTATATGACAATTCAGGATAATTAAAGTTGACAAATAATGACCGAGTCCTTGAAGTAATTGATAATTTAAATAGAAAGTTATTTTTTACTACTTCTTTCGCAGTTGAAATTTTTTTTTAAAATTTGAAATCTCATCATTCTTAATAATTTCAAAAAAATAAAACCATTATAGTTATGTCACTGATGCATTATGTAAAATTACGTAACACAATATATGTTCTACTATATCAATATATCTTTATACAAAAAATATATGTTTTACTATATCAATATATTTTTTATACAAACAAATTATAATTAAAACATATGCATTCAATTTATATGAATATCTATTTAATTTTTATGAGAGAAGATACTTAATAGCTAAGCAAATATTAAAAATTTGTGTGAGATACAAGCCGGATTGAGAGCCGAACTAAATGTAACAATTTTCAACTCCAATACTCACATAATATTTCAACTCATTTCATTAGGAGGCCCCCACATGGCTAAAATAATTAAAAACTAAATTTTTAAAAGGGTTTTTTATTTTTAAGTCCCATAAACCATAAGATTTAGTGATCGATCCCTTGTGTCTTCGTATTTTGGTTTTAGTTCCCAGATTTAAAAGATATGTTCCGTTTTGGTCCTTGGGAGGGACATATCCCTAAATTATTTTATTTTATTTTTAGTCCCTCCCAACATATCCTTTAAATCTGATAACCAAAACCAAAATACGAAAAAGTGAGGGATCAATCATTAAATCATATAGTTTATGGGAACTTAAAAATAAAAAATCTTTTTTAAAATGGTCTTTCCCAAGGAAACTTTTCCTGTGTATTATATATTTACATTGCATAGTAATACCTAACTTTTAGCTATGAAATATTGTATCAAGGATATACCTTATTAGCCCACTCCAGTCACTCGTTCGAGGTACATATCTCATGAATTTTTTTCACTTTTCAATAAATGATGTCATTAGAGTATATACATTACTTTTTATAAAAATAGATATCTTATTATATTAGATACATGATTTAAAAAAAAATAAAAACTTGTGTAGTCAACGTTTTAGACTGTAATGAGTGTAACATTTTCATTTTTCTTATTAAAAAAGAATATCCATATGAACTGCTTAAACAAGAGATAGAGGGCCCCCACAAATTGCTATCTAAATACATGTGACCAAAGCCCACTCAACTTGAATTGGCCAAAAAACAAACAGGGTGCCTCTAATTGCACCCCTCAAATTGGGGTGCACACCCCTCATAAACGGGTAATGCATAAAAGATCCGTTTATAATCAGACTGTACACACCCATATAATCGGATCCTTCGTGACACCTGTAGTGTCGATCATTGGCGTTTGTCGACAACGGGGGTGTCGCGGAGTTCAGAAACCTAACTTATAGCATCTGAATCCTTAGCGACACTATCAGTGTCAGCATTTGACATTTAAGTTGACAATACTAGTGTCGCGGGGTTCAGAAACTTGAACCGTAGCATCTCCATCAACCATGACACTATCTGTGTAGATATTTGACGTTTACGCCGACAATTCTTGTGTCGCGGGCTTCAGAAACCTGAACCCGTAGCAGACTAATATGTGTGTCGACATTATGTGTGTCGATGATTTAGCTATATGACGATAGTATCAGTGTCGATACTAGCAGACTAATCTTATTCTTCATTTTTTGAACGATTCAAACATTAAAACAATCAAACATATATCCAAAGAGCTGAATATTGAAATTTTACAAAATCACTTTCAAGCATTAACACAAACATTCAAACATTAAACATTAACCCAAACATACATGATTGAAACAACTTATAAACCTAGCAACAGCAAAATGTAAAACGATCTTGTTCAAAAAACGAAGAAAAACAGCCAGCGTGAATTTCTGAATATTCATTCAATTTTCTGGAGACGATCGACAACATAAGTGTCAACGAATGTGATATATCGTGACACAGAAAGTGTCATTACTAGCAGTAGGAGTCCATTCTTCAATTTTCTGGACAACTTCAAACAAAACTAATCATTCTCATATAAATCTAATCCTAAATCTTAATACTAAACATGAATTAAACTCTACACAACAATGAAGACCTATAAAAAAAAGAACCTTTAACACAAAACTCACAATATTATACAAGTTCAAACGAAAATAGAATATGTGACCCCATCAATAAATACATGGGATCAATCCATGAAAAAGTGATGAGATAGAGAGGGAGAGCACATAACGATACGATGAAGAGAGGTAATAAAAGAAATTATTGATTGAGAAGAGATGTCAACGAAGGGAGAGCATGGGACGACACGATGGTCGATGATTAGGGAGACCACCGGACGGCTCGGTTGACCACGGTGATTGAGAGTACCGGACGGATGAGTGTTGACGGCAAGAGGGGAGTGGTTAATTTCAGATATGGATGTTTTGAAATGGTTTTTGGGTGTGCACTATAACCTAACATCTTATTTATATATAAGAGGTGTTTAATGAATTGAACAATTTTTTATAGGTGTGCAAAAATTGGGGTGTACACCTGAATATGAGGGGTGCAATTAGAGGCACCCAAACAAACATGCTCCATGTCCACATACAGCCCTACCCGACCCATTTATGCTGATGCGATGGAATCGGACCATTTGAAACGGAGGGAGGCCCATAAACTATTAGAGGTGCAACTCAAACAGTTTGATTAAGTTTTATAACAATTTGAATTGAGTAAAAAACATAGATTCACTCAGCCTATTTTGCAACTCCATAAATTATAATAGCGTAGTATTTATTTTAGATTATCTAACTACATGGATTTATGTAGTTATTCATAGGTAATCCGATTCCGTCTATTATAAATATGTACAAAATTAAGAGTTTTTTCTGTTATTCATTTTAGGAAACATAAAAATAACATCTTTGTTTTGATTCACATCCGATAAATTAAAGATAAATGATGAATAAGAGATGAATAAACATTTATGAATTTTCATATTATAATTCTATCTTAAATTATTAACTATTTGTATTACTGAAGAGTCGTAATTCAATAATTCTTATTTTTTTAACCAAAACCATTTTAAACTCCCGATAAGATAAGCGGATATCTTGTTCTATCACTTTAGGTTGAATTGATTGACCTTATTAGTTGTAGCAAATTAAAAGAAGTTCAAGTGAGGTATGGTACACTAAGTTTTGATGTAGACAAGATTTCACTGGAGAGAGAGGTGGACCTCAAGTTGACCCTCGTCTTGTGGGGGTCTTTTCTTCTATCTCACCTATATTTCTTCCTTGACCTAATCTCCCTACTTATCCATGATTGTGTAACTTTGATTTACTTAATAGAATTCAAAGAGAGACCATTAATCTAACTATTTTCCCACAAAAAAATTAAAAATTAAAAGTTCAATCAAATTTTGGGTTATTAATCTTTTCTCATTTGATAATTATATGTGTATAAGATGTTTACATGTCCAGGAATTGATAATTCTTTTAAAGGTAACATGCAAAATTATTTAATTTATTTATGTTAATAAATTAAAAAAAACCATCTTGTGATATGATCAATTCTATGAACTCAAAAGCTCTTCATAATATTAAACTCCAATTAACATCAATGAAGCTCTTATGCAATCCATCAAACCACAACCTGCTGTATCATGTAAATATAAGTTGATTTATATATATGTATTTACATGATACAGCAATAAGGGTCCTGGTAGGCTGGGGGCTGATACATGTAACTCTGAGGCATCACGACCTGGCAAGGCCATGTCGAATATAGGTTCTTCAAATCCCTGTCTTTGTCTTTCTCATCCAACGCCGAGACCGTTACGATCTCGACATAATCCAGTTTCTTCTTGAGCAACTTCGCCAGGGTGACGCAGTCAATCCCTTCTCCGATCACCACGACTTTGCTCCTGTCGTCGCCTTCCAGTGCCGCCGATAACACACCTTTACATAATGTTGATCCACAAAAAATTGAGAATATTCGATAAACATATTTGAAAAGTATCAAGGAAAATGTTAGGAGCAGTCTTTCCTCTGGTTATCAAGGAAAATGTAATCCTCTTGAATTAATTCATTTTGGAGTATACAGCTGTCTATTGGAAAACATATTTTCAGAAAAATAATATATATACTAGTTTGATAAAGACTGCAGAAATGGCCTGAGTGTATCGTTGTCGATAATGCAAGTTTTAGTTGTGATCACATGTGTAAGACTATAAGGTAATCAATAGAGGTAACTAAGGTGAATATGTGAGTTTTCATTTGAACATTAGAGATTAATTAAGAAGACTTAAACAAGCGATTTACCTGGCGCAGCGACAACAGCTTGTAAGGCTTTTGTACGGCTCTTTGGACCGTTCATGGAAACTTTCATAACCACCTTTTGCTGCAAATGAAATACACAAACAAAAGATCAAACAGAAATTCACATCTCATGTGTCATCTCTTAAACTGGATATTGTCCTGAATAGAATAGGCTTTACCTTCACCATCTCTTAATTAATTGACTTATCTCACAAGAGTAGACCAAAGGCTAGCTTTGTGTGATAAGACAAGCTATGTTGTGAGTTGGGTTGAGAAAAATATCAGCAAAGTTAGCTCTTTATATATAGACATATCTCACTTTCCTCACAGGCGCCTCCTGGAGATCATGTACACATTAATAAATTGCTGGGAGAGGTTCCTGTCACTGAGGACTTTGATTAGGTTCATTGACTTGTTAGATAATTGGAAAAAAACTAATATAGCCCCCTGACTTTTTCTGAAATCCATATAACCCCCTGAAAACACTTATGTAAATTCAAATAACCCCTTCAGTTAAATTTTCGTTGATAGATGAGAAATATTATTAGATATTCTATTTAGTTAATCATGTCTAAAATACAGTATACCAAAAACCCTCTAAATGTATAAAAAATGCATAAAATCATCTGCAAATGATGATTTTATCCCTCCATATATGGTTTTATAATCTAATCGAAATAATTCGGTAAAATCATCATTTACAGAGGGTTTTCGCATTTTTAACATATTGGAGGGTTTTTTTGGTATGCTGGGTTTTTAATCAGGGTTAACCAAATAGAATATTACTCATCTATCAATGGAGTTTATCTCTTGGGGTTATGTGGTACTTTCAGGGGGTTATATGGAATTTAGAAAAAATCAGGAGGTTATATGGATTTTGGACGGTTTACATGCAGTTATTATTTCTATTTTTCCCTAAATAATTATATGGGCCATGGACTATACTTGTCAATGGTCCTACTTGTCAATTATACACTTGGCACCCTGCGGTTTGCTTGACTTAATTGAACAATCTTCATATCTTATACCCAAAAAATAAATCTATGAACATGTCGAGATTGATCTAACTAATTATGTGGTCTCATTTAATGCTTGGCCTCCAAACAATGTTTTTTTGATGTTTATGATAGTGATAATGTGATGTTTGACGGGTAACCGATGTGTTTCTGAAATGATTGGACGGCCAGAAGAAGTTCAAGAAAAAAAAATTATGAAATAAAAGCTTGTCAGCAAATGAATTGAGTCGATTTTATAATTCTACGAAATATGGCATGCCTAAGTATTTGATGGAGATATTTTGGGTGCAGTTGTTCTATAACTAACAATTCATTGATCATCCATGATAATTAAGTGTCATTGTACAACGATTAGAGTAAAGAAAACCAAGTTCATGCAATATCCACAGGGTTGATTATATTAATGAATCCATAATGTGTGCCATGAATAAATTAATTTGAACATCACACAATTGAAGATTTTCACATTTATGGAAGCTATCCAATTCTACTAATTAAATAATATCTAAACATAATTTGGGGTTGGTGGAACGAAATGACATCGATTACCACTTGTGCATTGAATTCAGTGTTCAAAGGCAAGGCAATCCAACATGATTGGTTCAATATCAAGATGATGAAAAACTAAAAGGATATTTTGCATGGTTGACACCATGTTTTATTAAAGCGTACAGCCAGTACTCTTTCTTTTCATTTGACACAATGATTCATTGATTCATTGAGATTTTTTTGAGGTCCCAAAAATGCCAAATCGATTGATTCATTCAACATATTTAAGTCCATCCGTTCATACCTAACCAGAATCTGACTTCTGAAAATATTAGCAAATCTGATTTATTATTTATTTATTTAGATATTTTGTATTCCATTTTGCATGTATTAGTATTAGAGGTGCAACTTGGACGGGTTAAACTCGATCTAACCCAATCCAACCCGGTTCGTGGGCGGGTTTTGGTTTAAGTTTTTACATGCCGGGTTCAACCCTGCCCAAACTTGAACTAACCCGAACCCAATTCGGTTCGGGGTCAGGGTCGGGTGTCGGGTTGGACGGGTTCAACCTGAACCCGGAAGCCCAATGGATATCAACAAAAAATATATGTCAAAATGATATGCCTCAATAACTTACCCAAACTAAAATAATCTAAAAAGTGAATCAAACCATTAACATGGTGCAATCTTGATCGTTCATTTCTAACCCTAAAAATGTTATTCCTCTCTTTTCACAATCCTCTCTTCCTCTCCTGGTCTTTGCCGTCACAGATACAAAGCCAAAAAAAGTCACCCAGTCTATGCCATCACAAATACATAGCTAAAAAAATAAACGGAGAAGCTTTGATTCTTTGAAGCACCACCACCACCACCACCACCATCCATCGTCCCTCGCACTCACACACGGATGATCTCTCTCTCTTTCTTTTCACAATCAGTTTTATATGTTTTTTTTAATCATGTAGATTTTTTTTCCTTTGATGATGTGGGATTTGGGCAACAAAATCTTGGAAATGAAAGGGGAAAATAAAATCGTGAAAATGAAGAGTTCGAATATGTAGAGTGAATCTCAATTTTAAGGGCCCGTTTGGATTGGTGATTTAACAGTTTTTGCGATTGTCAATCAAATGAAACGCAAAACTCT
Organism: Acorus calamus; assembly: GCA_030737845.1. Lineage (NCBI taxonomy): Eukaryota > Viridiplantae > Streptophyta > Magnoliopsida > Acorales > Acoraceae > Acorus > Acorus calamus. Next base: position 19,827,648 of record CM060872.1, read on the forward strand.
CATCCAAACGGGCATTCACGATTGCTAAACGAAAAATGGACAATTGTGCTTCATGTGTATTTTGGTGTAGCCCTCCACATTTCAACAAATTACTTTCAATTGTCCCCGACCCATAAAAACCTAAAACCACTTTCATTTCCTCATTTGCCGTTCCCTTTGTAACTCAAGAGGGGTCTCCACCCCAGCCACCCCATCGAGAACTGCAGATCCAGCATCTCTATCTATTAAGGTAATGTTAATATCACACATTCAATGCATTTAATCTTATCTATGAATTTGTTCTTCCAAACTTGCCTTATGTTTTTGTGATGTATGGATTCACCTTTTCTTCTTCATATGTCGACAGTTGAAGAGAATGACAAGCATGGCGATGGTTAGAGAAATTCGCGAGCTGACCTTGAAATCTGAGGAGGCCTGCGCTTGGAGATGATGCGGATGGAGACAATGCGGCTAGGGTTTCTATTTTTTAGGTAACCCTCCTTTTTAAAAAGACACTGGAGGGGTATATTTGTAATCGACCAGTTTTGCAAATTCAAACGCAAATGGGTATGCCAAACATGATTCCAAGATACTGAATAGTAGAATAAAAGCGGGCCACTTTTCAATTGGACTGAAACGCTGCGAATCAAAAATCGGTGCTTACGAATCGCCCATCCAAACGAACACTAAATAGTATTTCTTTTCACATTCTCAGCATAGTAATAGTCATGATTTATGATTTCTTTTGAAAACATGAATACATTTAAAATTAGAATGTCATATTTTAAAAAAATAATAGTTATGGTTTACAAACATGTTCCAGTGAGCACAAAATCAATCTCATGTTTTTGAATTATTTTCATTACAAAGGAACAAGATACTGGTTTTTTAAGGCAAATGAACCCGAGCCCGAGCTCAACCTGAACCCGCGGGTTGACCTTGGGTTCGGGCTCGAGTTGCACCCTTCGGGTTGAGGTCGGGTTCAGGCTCGGATTTGAGTTGGGCTCTCTACATTGCGGGTTAGGTTTGGACAAGCCTTCAACCCGACCCAACCCGCCCGAGTTGCACCCCTGTTTGGTATGGAGGTCTTGCAATTAAATGCATGGGGGTTATAGGAGAATCAAAAGATTTTTTGTGCTTCAATTTCTTTCTCTATTTGCATAATTTTTTTTTGTTTATATTATTCAAATATATTTATAGTTTTTTTATGAAAAACAACAGTAAGTTGTTTTGGCCTCCTGAGTTATAAGGTTTCTTTTTTTAAAGAAATGTTTCTCCTACATCCATTAAAAAATTATTTACTTTTATTTATCTAATTATTTATATTAACTTCTAGCCCTATGTCATCACCTGATATTATTAAATCACGATTCACACATATAGATAGCTTCAACTAGAATCTAAATATAGCAGTATTCATATCTCCAATGTGCTGCTCTAGCTTGTTGTTTTAGGCACAATATAAAAATACATCATCATATCCAAACAGTGGGGACATTATAGGATATCGATCTACTTATAATAATAAAATGACTTTTTAATTAATCTGTGCTTCTAAATTTAACTATTTGCATATGTGGGGCTATGGGTTGAATATTGCGCCATGCCTTCTCAAAGCCTTTGATTTAATTAAAATAAATAATAAATTAAGCATGATTTGGAGACTCCCAAATTCAATAAGCATATGTCCTAGATCCTACCAATGTTTGGTGAGATTTTAGTACAGGAAAATGATATGCCCAGCATATGTCATGTGTGCAATCCCGTCTGCAATATTTACTATGCCATTATATTTAAAATATATATACATTCATCTATTAAAGTACAAATTATTATAAAAAATAAAAAAATAAATTTAACTAAACTAACATATTTTTTTCTTTTTGAAAAATAAAAAAGCTAAATTTTCATACAATGTCCTACTGAATATATACTGCATTATCTCAATATACACTCTAATGAGTATAAATGATGGAGGTACCATTTTTGGACTACATATGAGATTGTAAAACAAATTGAATCTGTATCTTCAAAGATAAGAGAATATTAACATTAAAATGCCAAAACAAAGAAGGATTACAAAGTTAAGAGTTAATATATACATGATTAACCATTTAGTTTCCTGGACGTATATAAACATTAATATCATCAGATATATCATTGGTTTCTTGCTTTGATGTAGCATAAACAAATTGCCTATTGAGCCTACAAAGTAATATTGTGAAGAAAAAATTGTCAAAATGATGAAATTGGAGTTGATTGTTAACAAGGGTCTAAATGACTCCAACTGCAACCTACTTTGATAGTTTAATTAGGTTAGCTTTAGTTTAGTGTAAGGAGAACATACCCGAGATAGGATATGTTGGCAATGTTTGGCAATGTCACTTTGGTTATCCTAACTAGGCATTTTTAACACCAAATAGGCTTTTGACTTGAGCAGATCTAGTAAGTGATTTTTTTATTGGGTTTTGACCTTGTCAAACATGATAAAGCTTACTTGCATTCAAGTGGGTGGCAATTGGGTTGTGTCATGCGGAACAATCCGGCAAACAGTATGCACATGTTTTATGGGCCCCAACTGAATTTTTAAAATAGAAAAAAGATACACTCAGTTACGATTATTGACCAAAACTCAGACCTGAAGTGTTTTTAATTTTTTTAAAGTAGTAAACATCATATAATGAAGTATATGCTTCCATTAAAAGTGCATATCGTTCTATTTCAAATTGAATGAATCCATTTTTAACAAGTGTAAAAAAAATTCAATGAGATATATATATCATCTAACGAGGTATATACAACATTAAATCTGTAACGAGGTATATACGATCTGTGTTTTGGTTGATAATCGTGACTCAGTGTAGCAACACTCTTTAAAATAACTCTTGTATTCAAAGAAAAAACTATTTGTGATTGTTATTACAAGTTGAATAGTTGTTTTTAAGTTTCAGTTTCAATTCTTTTAAATTCTAACATATAAAAAAATCTTAATAAAATAGAAATAAAAATAAATAACAAATAAAATAGAAAATATGAAAATAACACATTTTTATAAAATTGGGAAATAAAGAAGTTTCAAACTTTTATTTGCTAGGAAACAAATGACAATTATGTGGTTTGATGGAAACAATTAAATTGCAATTTAAGGTCACTTGACCAAGGTCTTTTGGGCTTGGTAATTTTTTTATTTGGACAACGATATACTCCAAACGTTATGTCATTTTTTTTAACAATAATTATTTTTGGGCCCTAACTAATAGACTCCATCCCAAACCCCATGAGGTGGCACAATTGAATTACTCATTTTACCCTTCATATCTAAATGGAGATGTTTTTTTCATAAACGATTCCTTACATCTCGAGATGGTTACGATTTGGAATATTCTTTCTCTTTTTGAAGCAATCAATTCAATTGAATGCCAAAAACAAGATTTATATATTTTTTATACAGATTGATATGTGGAAATGAAAACAAATATAGAAGTTTTGGTGGGGATTGGAGGAGAAGATTATAATTACTTGTGTAATTTTTTTTTATTTGCGATCTGATTGTGGTGCAAACAATGGCGATCCATTCAAGTTAGATTTTTCGATCTGAATAAAACATATTGTTCTGATTTTACATTCATATTTGAATCATCATATATATTTTTGAGATCAGATTTAATTTAAATTCAAATACATGGCTACTGTATCTTAATTTTTAGCATTGCATGATCATTATTCGATACAATTTTTGAAATCTGAGTAAATACGAGTTGTATAATCATTTTTGTTGTTGTTTATATGTATAATTATGCATATAATTATGCATATATGATCATTATTCAACTCATTCAAATTCAAGATATATTTTTATCTAATGTGAAATTGTTAATTCAGATTTCAGATACACGTGTATCTAAATAATTACCCAACTCAATTTGTTGTTTGTTATTTTTGTTTTGATGGATTTGATTAATCTATATCTGAATAATATTTAATTATTTTTTGTCATCTATATTTAAAGACTTTTATTATTCATCTATGTAATGCCTCATTAGCATGTAAATCATAATTGTTATATTTTTAAACTCATTCAAATTCTAGATACACTTATATCTAATGTAAAGTTGTTGATTCATATTCCATATATAAGTGTATCTGAATAATTAGATAATCCAATTTGTTATATTCGTTCCAATGGATTTGATTAATATGTATCTGAATATTATTTAATTGTTTTTGTGATGTATATTTAAAGATTTTTATTAATCATATAAGCAATGCCTCATTAGCATATATAATTGTTTCATATGAATTTCAAATTAATATTATATTTGAAATTTGTATATGAAATTCTAGGATATTCATTTGTTTCTGTAGCTGTATCTTTAAAAAAATGGAGGTAAAAGTCGAAGGAGGTGAAGGTGAGTGGAGAGCTTGAAGGGTAGTCGATTCACCTCTCATATGATGGAGGGCGACGAGAGCAATCAAAGGATGGTGATGCCGGTTACCAGAGATGAGGAGGCCGGCCAGAATGAATTTTTGAAGTGGAAGATGCCTTATTAGGGTAAAAATAAAATTTTTAAATCGGGAGTGCTAGAAACGGTTATACAATCCCAATTAATGAGGGATTGTTTATTATAACTCAAATATAAATGAAGGAATGAAGGGTAGTATTGTCTTTGTTATTTTTACCTTTTAAAAAAGTCAAACAGGGAATCAATAAGATAATGACACCTATTAGGGCTTCTCAATGAGACTTAAATTTTGGGATCCATGTAGCAAGACCCTTTTTTTTAAATGTTTGTTGTAAAAATCAACATCAACATTATTTTTTATTTGGACGCATTACACCCAAAATCAACTCCAAAAATTTCATCATATAATGAGCATTATTATACACAATCATTTTCTTAACCCTAATCTAGTCATTATATGTTTCATTAGCATCATATACTCGTATATATACTTCATTCGAAACATTTCTTGTTTTTATAATTGATCTAAGAAATTTATTTAAGTATATATTTTATTTTTATAAAGACATATATCTTATTAGATAAATATTGTTATTTTTAAAAAATCATAACATGGACTCAAATTGAGACCGAAAGAAACAAAAACAAAACAACAGTGCTTAACATTATCCTTTCTTTTGCGTTGCCCTTCTTAATTGGGTGCCTCTATTTGCACCCCTCAAAATGGGGTGCACACCTCTTTTTTTATACACCCAACAAAAAACAATGAAACCCTTTAAACACCCCTTTTTTTTAATCTCGCGACACAATCACTGTCAACATTAATATCAAATATCGACACTGATAGTGTCGTGAATAATCCAGTGTAGCATAGTTTTCTGAACCCCGCGATACAATAACTGTCGACATAAATACCAAATGTCGACACTGATAGTATCGCGAATGATCTAAATTCTACGAGTTTAGTTTTTTGCACCCTACGACATAATCACTGTCGACATAAACACTAAATGTCGACACTGATAGTGTAGCGAATGATCCAAATGGGGTGTGCACATGATCCGATTATAAATAGATCTTTTGTGCATTACCCGTTTGTGAGGGGTGTGCACCCATTTTGAGGGGTGCAAATAGAGACACCCTTCTTAATTAGGCTGGGGTCTTGAGCTGTTGGTGGGCCTTATGTTCAAGAAACAGATTTTAAGTTAGTTGTGGGCTATGGGCTTTGTACATCCACTGCAGTAATTCTATGTGAATTGTCTTTTTTTATCTTGTTGATACATAGCTCTGTTACAAACACCACCTTTTCAATCCTTATTTTCTGTCTTTAGTCTTAGTCTTATATAGTGTCATATACTCACATTAAAAAAATATATGTTTCATTTGAAATATTTTATATTTTCTCTAAATACATTCGTACAATTTATTGACTAAATGCTTCATTCTTCATTATTTTTATGAAATTATGTACTTCGTTAGATGAAGTACATTATTTAAAAAAAATAAAATAAAATATGTGTGGACTAAAAATGAGGCCAAAAATAGACTATATACTCAAGTCATTTTTACAGCTTCAATTACATTTGTTATGTCGCTAATACAGTATATGAAATCGTTTAAGGCAATATATACTCTATTATATTAATAAAATATTTTGTTACCAAAAGGTAAAATTACAACATTGAGTATATATGATAATTTACATACTTCATCATTAGCCAAGTATATATTTTAAAAGATTGAAACCCCGTGTTTGCACATCTTTTGGGGGTGCAGAAAGCTGTTTTTCCTAAATTCGTTTTCAAATAGAAAAACTAAGGTAAAAAAACTACATACATATTAATGTGAAAACAGTGCCCAAAACCTTATTTTTTCAAGAGCTATGGGGAGACAGCTTTTTGCAAAATTTATTTCAAACCCAACTTTTATCTAAAATCAATTTTGTAATTGTGCAACCAAACACAACCTAGAACATGTTCGACCAACAAAAAGGACTACAAGAAAAAAAAACATAGAATGCCATTTTCCTTTTCAAATAATATTGTGCAATATTTTGCATGTAATCTCTTTAATACATTTATAAGTAAAAATAAAAAGGGTTTTTTGCATATATACCCCTGTTATGATCCTTAATTGCATAAATACCCCTGTTAGGATCACGAGTGCAAGAATAGCCCTACTAAACTAATAAGCAGTGCATCGGTACCCCTGTGGTTAGTCCCCGTGAGCTTTGGTTAAAAAATGGTCGTTTTGCTCCGTTAAGTACAAAGAAAAGTCAATAATGCTCTTCTCCTTCTTCTTATTTAGGTAGCTTTAGTTAAGGGTAAAATGGTAAAATACATATGTCGGTTAATAAATTAACTATGGTGGAGCCGTAACTGCTTACGGCGGGTAACGGAGGGGTACCGATGCACTGCTTATTAGTTTAGGAGGGGTATTTTTGCACTCGTGATCTTAACAGGGGTATTTATGCAACCAAGGATCCTAACAGGGGTATATATGCAAAAAACCCAAATAAAAAATATATTATAATAAATCAAACATTTTCATTTATGTTAAAGTAATTATATTTTACTTTTTTACTTTTTAGAAAAAACAACCCGCCATCGATCACAATTTGACATCTCAAAGAGCTTATGTAAGGTGCTTATATCCTGTGGCTTGTGTAGCAAAGCTCTTAAAAAAAAAAAATAAGAGACAGACTTTATTTGAGACTAAAAAATTCATTGTGCGTACCATTATTTTGAAGGCGCTAAAAGCACAAAAAAAGTGCTGGTCACCCAAGATATGAGTTGATTAATAAGTGGAAAATGCAGGGAGAATGCTTTATGGTGGGGTGTGCCACATTTACTAGAGTTATGTTGAAAGAAGATACTAAATCCAAACCATGTGGAGGAAGAATAGGCTTTTGATGACATATTGTCGTGCCATGACCTCACACTGCTATCATGATTCATGGAATTGTGATGTGCATGAAGAAGTTCCCCACCTCCAATTAGTTTACACATCATAATAATTTGCTTGCTTGTCTTCTATATGAAAATAACTAGGACAAACATGTTATAACATGGAGTCTGATTCCTGTACACTAACGTATTATTGGTGTTTTACAAAGTCAGATGGGGTCGTTGTGTATCTTTGTGTATTGATATTTATGTGTTTAATGATATGTTCTATAAAAAGCATCTTATGTTTTTTTATTAGACTCTAGAACTTTTATTTTTGTTGTGGACTGATCTCTACTGTACTCCGGATGTAGACAAGGTTTGATGCAAAGTTTGTCAAACCACGTAAATTCTTTGTGTTTTATTTGATTTCTCTAGATCTATTGGTTCCCAAGATTTTGAAATGATAATATGCAATTCGTGCGAACCACGTATATCCCTTATCGAGGCATATACATCGATAAATAATGCACATTGTCCAATGAGGTATATGTTTCAATATACTCTTATGCTTTCTTTATACGCGGTTCGCATGGACCGCACTATATCACTATGCGGCAGGTGTGAACCGCATATATACATCCGTTATTGAGGTATATGCATCGATAAAGAAAACATATTATGAAGCATATATCTTATTGGACTATATCTTTTTTTTATCAATGCATATACCCCTTTAAAGAACGTATATACGTGGTTCGCACTTGCTGCATGGTCTCATTTAATCACTTACATATATGTATATATTACTGATTCACCTATATTAAATGATAAATTATATATTTTGTTAATAGATAGATCTTGTGATCATGATCTGAATGATGGGATAATTATGTAGATAGTTTTCTTGTTCATTGAATGGGTTGTTTGGATTGAGGAATTGAGGGAGAGTATAGAGGGAATATGGGAGAATATGCCATAATAGATTAAAGTAAGCTTATATTTCTAATCGAGGTCTTCTATGAATTTTATTCACTCAACCGATTCCATTTGTATAAATGAACCATATGTCAAATCAACTGCTTTCACCTAATTCACATATCAAATCAATTGTTATCACCTCCTATTAATCAAAGGGTCCACAAGTGGAATCATTTTTTCATTTTTTATAAATATTTATCTACATCTTATTCACACTTTATTCACTACTTATTATGGTCAACCAAATATTAAAGATTCATTATTACATTTTTTTAACAAAAAAAAAACTAAAAACACAATAAAAAAGAAAATAACTGGTATAGTTATCTATTTCTAGGTAAGTCACAAATCCCATAATAATTTATATCTTTATTCAAATGACACTGAAAAGAAAACTCCTATGATCAAATTAGTAAAACATTGATCCCTAATCACTAGATTGCCAGCACGAAATGAATTGGGTACAATTGGTACATTACTTTTTTTCTTCTTTTAACATAGTTTTCCTTTGGATAAGTTCTCTTATATGTTTGTATAATGCATATGAAATAGCCTAGAACCATCATTATTGAGATCCAATAAGGGTACGTGTGTTTTGGTCACAGAATTATAACCAATTCAAGAACAAGAACCTAATATCTTTGAAAAAATAATGATCTCAATTAATTTCCAAAACGTGGACAATCATCCAGCTTCCTCACATATAGTCATATCATATTGGAATTCGGCTCCATATCCAATTTCCAAAACGTGGGCAATCATCCAGCTTTACTATAGGTGGAGTCTGAACTTAAAAAATAAATATGGACTGTATAGCTTTCACATGTTACTCTTCAACCTACTAAAGTGATTCTAGCCTGGGATGACAAGGCCTGCATGTGGCTCTTGGTACTGAGGACTAGTTTGATAATTAAATAAGATTTAATGAGAATAAATTATTCTAATCTTATGAAATAAAAAATTATTAATTTTATCATTATTCATATTTGTTAAAATGAAATTAGAATGAGAGATATATATCGTTCTAGTTTTTAGGTGGATCAAAAAATAATACTAATCGAATTTGCATTTTCCTTATTATTATCCTAATAATCTAGGATGGGATAGTCGATACGGATTTTGATAGATTTTTATGGACATTATTTAAGTGATGGACTTTCACAAGCTTTTGCATACTTTCACAGATTAATGATCATAAACTTTCACAACCTTCACAGACTTTTACAACTTTCACAGACTAACTCCCATGGATTTTTACAGACATTCACAGACTTTTATAGATTTTTACAGATTTTCATAGACTTTTATAGACTTTCACATAATGACTCTCGTGGACTTTCACAAACATTTACAGACTTTCACAAACTTTCACAAATTGACTCTTATGAAATTTCGTAAACTATTGTAGACTTTCCGTGTAGATTTCAATGTCAACTTTTTATCTTAAATTTTTTAAATAATTTATTTAGAATCATGTGATATAATGCACACCAAAGTCTGCATGTGCCCTCAAAATATTCAAAGATTTCATTGTTCTTATTAGATACCACCAACAAGAAAAACTCTTACATTTCATTAATCTTTTTTAAAAAAAATATCACGAGACTTCAATCAAAATTAAACATACAATAATGATTCCCAGACCCCAACTTCATAGGCCCCAAATCAGGCCCCATGATGTGGTAATAGGACATTGTCTATTATGTCATTTACTTAGTAACTACTTCAACATAAATCCCTATGATTGTGGAGTATCATTTAATTTTGAAAATCCTATATTTATTCATTATTAATTGATTCTGAAAATCATGCAGTAATATTAATCGATTTTGATTTTTGGAACTGATTTTGTTTATGAAGAGCACATGGGAGCAAATCTGATATTCTATTTTTGAGGTTTTGGAAGGCATGAAATCGTTTTTTTTTTTAGATCTCACCTCAATGTCTCTCGGATCAGGTTTGATATTATTAGATTCGTAATCAAATTGTGTTTGTTTTTTATTTTAAATATTTGAACATGAATTTATTTCATGTATTGAATATCATTTTCCACAGTTTGATTTGTTTTTATCTCAATATCTAAATGTAGCATTCGATATTGTTATATTTTTTAATGGGTAGTTTGTTTAATAAAACTGCTACATTGTTGACAATGTAAATAGTCATTTTTTTAATCTGTGTTATTTTTGTTACATTCGTAAATGTAACAGTAAATCGCATGCATGTATTGATTTATATTTGTTATATTCATAAATGTAACAATCAACTACATGCAAGAGATGGTAGAGCTGTTATATTCAAAAAAAAAAAAAATGAGGCACTGTTGCCCAGATGGTAGAGTTGTTCTTTAACATGCAAGAGATCAGGGGATCGATACCCGGCATTTTCATTTGTTTCACTTGCCGACCTGAAACCCTAAAAGCCCTTGCTGATCTGAAACCCTAAAAGCCCTTGCCGCCTAAGGGCGTCGGAGATGCCGGACCCTCCGACACCCTTCATCACTATTCCCCCTCCCCTTCTCTCTGGGGAGGCTGGATTCCTCCCTCCATCCGGATCAAACCCCCCTCCAGCCGCTACCTTTGCCCAACCCTCCTCTAAATCATCTATAGCTTCCAATGCTCGGCAGATCTCTGGCCCCGCATCGGGTAAGAGCCTTGTTCCCATCACTGGAAATGAATACCCCCCCACTCCCTCCTCCTCAACGGGGACGCAGCAGGGGCCCTGCAGGGCAGACTAGGTCGAACAGGGGGAAAAGTAGAAGTTCTCCCCCTCCTCCACCTCTCGTGGCTAAATCCCCTCTTCGCTGGGATGCATTATTCTCCAAGCCTCCAGAGGTGGTTCGAAATCCCCCTGTCCCTTTTTTTGTGCCAGGAGAAGAATGTGGTGAAAAAGTGGCTGAAATTAGCGAGGATGACCAGGCCGTGGCGGAGGAAATGTGGGCTAACTCCATTGTAGGCTATGTGGTTGGTAAGATCCCAGTCTATGTACCCTTTCTTCAGTTTCTACAGAAACTATGGAAACCCAAAGGAGAGTTCAAGCTCCTCCTACAAGGAAATGGCTTTTTCTTAGTTCAATTTATCTTGGAAGAAGATATGACTGCTGTTCTTGAGGGGGGGCCCTGGACTATGGCCAACCGCCCCTTCATTATTCAGAAGTGGCATCCTGATGTTCGTGTAGAACAAGCAAAATTAACATCCATACCAGTGTGGGTAAAGTTCCCAAATCTACCTCTTCACCTGTGGTCACCATCTGCATTAGGAAGAATTGCCAGTATGATTGGCATACCCCTATTCTTAGACACGGCCACAAGGAGGCGCACTCGTATCTCCTATGCCCGAGTTTGTGTAGAGGTGCAAGCTGGTGATCCTCTCCCAGACTCAGTATGCGTTAAATGCAATGGAGATAAGGAGCATTTTCAAGTCATGTACGACTGGAAGTCGAAGGCGTGCTCGTTGTGCACTACATATGGGCATGATGATGCCATGTGTGGCAGAAAAACAAAAATCAACACAATTCTGAACAAGGAAGCTGCAAAGGATCCTCGCCAAGGGTCACCAAAAAGCCCGTGGCCCGAAAGCCCGGCCCGCAGGGCCAAAGCCCGGACCGGGCCCGTTCGCGGGCCGGGCCTGCCCGGCCCGTTTTCAGGGAGGGCCGGGCTTGGGCCTGGTTCATGGAGGGTGATCCATTGAACTAGTAACATGTAATTTTTATTTGAATTGTGGTTGAGTTATACAAATTATTAACATTTATATAGGTGTTAATCTAGTTAGGTACATGTAATTATTTATTTTTGTAAGTAATTAATTCATTTAATATTTTTATTTTAAAAATTAAATAGATATAAATATTTTTTTCAACATTATACTTTAAATTTTGTGTTATTTTAACATTATATACAAATAAACAACGTAAAATAAAAAAATAAAATGTTTTGAATTTAGGCCCGTAGGCCCGCCCGTGGGCCCAAACCCAGGCCCGGCCCGTGAGGCCCGTTAAGGCCCGGGCCCGTGGGCAGGGCCTGGGCCCTGTTTTTTGCCACGGGCCGGCCCGGCCCGGGCCCGTTGGCCAAGCAGGCCCGCGGGCCTGGGCCCAGGGCCGGGCTTGGGCCCTGTTTCAACGGGCCGGGCCGGGCCGGCCCGGCCCGTTTCCGACCCCTAATCCTCGCTGCTCTACTGCAGGAGCATCAATGTCCCCCATAGACCAACCTAAAGCAAGCAAGAATGACCTGTCTTTGACTAATAGAGAGGGCAAATCCTCAGACTTATCACCACGCCTTAAGGCCTCTAAGGTTCAGCAGGAAGTTCACAGGGAAAATACACAGGCACCAACCCAACCCCCAAAATCCCCTCCAACTGAAGCCAATGGGACCATCCCCCATTTGGGCTCTGTGCCCTCAGTCTCTGAAGAACATCTCCCCATCATGGAGCCATCTCCCCCAAGCAAAGCGACAGGCCCGAAAGAATCAGATGAAAATAAGGAGGCTCCCACATCGCTTGTCCCCCTAGAAAAGGAATTGGAAGATGGACTCGTTGTATTATTACCTATCTCTGAAGTCTCAGAGGAAAATTATACATGATCACCAAAGATTCAGCAAGCAAAATCACACAAGAAAAAATATCGAGGACCCAACACTGTGAATGCTGAGAGAAGTGAAGAGGACTCCATAGCAGATTCTGTGCACCACGAGATGGACAAATTCATGGTCAAAGGAAAAAAGACTAAGAATGATGGAACGAAGAAGGATGATCACAAATCTGGGTGTCAGCAAGCTGGACCCAAACACCCAATGAAGGGCCCTTGATGAGGCCTTACCTCAATTTCTGGTATCTCGCCCCCCCTCTCCGTATATATTTATCTCTATGTTTGACATGTGTATTTGGAATGTTCGAGGTCTTAATAGTAGAACAAAGCAATTCGAGGTGAAAAGATTTCTTGATCAGAGACACCTCCCCCTATTCGCCTTATTGGAAACAAAGGTCCCCTCTTCAGCAAATGAGACAGTCATGCGCAGACTCAAGAGGGACTTCGGCCTAATCACCAACCAAAGCCAGTCATCCGCAGGAAGAATATGGGTCTTATGGGACCCTACTGTTGTCACTGTTCATCCCATCCAATTTTCAGAACAACTTCTGCATTGTGAGGTCTCTACATTGGACTTCTCCAGGCGTTGGCTAGTAACCTTCATATATGCCTCCAACTCCGCCTCAGAACGAGCCCTTCTCTGGTCTGAAATTGAACATATTTCGATGGCAAGCCAGACCCTGCCTTGGGTTGTCACCGGGGACTTCAATGAAGTCCGTTTTAGCTCAGAAAAAGTGGGGGGCAGACCTATTCATCCCAGAAGAGTATCCAAATTTAACAGAATGATTGCACGAGCATGTCTAAGCGATGTCAAAGCTACGGGACACTGTTTGTCTTGGAATAATCAGCAATTGAACAGGGTTGCTTGTCGCCTTGATCGCACACTAGCTAATGCGGGTTGGTTTAATTCCTTCCCAGAGGGGTATGCCCACTATCACCCCCCTGGGACCTCAGACCACTCTGCAATGGAGATTATTCATGCCCCAATCGTTCAAAGAGGTCCATCACCATTCAAATTTTCCAAATGTGGACGGAGCACCCCTTTTTCACGATCTTATTAGCGAAGCTTGGAAGATGCATGTTCATGGTTCGGACATGTTCATACTCTCCGCAAAACTCAAGCACACGAAAGCCATATTAAAGCATTGGAATTGGACAGTATTTGGTCCAATAAAGCGTAGGTTGAAGGAGGCTAAAGCGGATCTCAACCTAGCTCAGACTGCTCTAATGGCAAACCCCCTACAGCTGGATCTCATGGAAGAGGAACAAAAGTCCAGGAGAATATTTCAAGATCTATTGAAAACAGAGGAATCATTTGCCCGTCAAAAGTCAAGGGCAAACTGGCTTCAATTGGGGGACTCAAACACCAAATTTTTCTATTCAGAGTTTGCACAGCGCAAATCTAGAAATGCTATAAGGCGCCTAAAACTTCCAAATGGGTTGTACTCCGAAGACCTGCAGGAGATCAAGGATGCTGTGGTGGAATTTTACTCAAAGCTTCTGAATAGGGAGTCCTTCCTCCAAATCACCCAAGAAAGATTCAACACCCAAGTCACAGTGGAGGAGAATCAACAACTAGTACAGGAGGTCACTGAAGAGGACATCAGACGAGTCTTCTTCTCCATGAAGGCCTCCTCTAGCCCGGGACCAGATGGGTTCAGTGCGGCATTTTACCAAGCTTGTTGGCCTGCGGTGAAAGGTGAGGTATGCAAAGCCATTCTGCAATTTTTTCGAACAGGGCATATATTAAAGCAATTATGTACCACCTTTATAACTCTCATCCCCAAGTCTCTAGAAGCGGACTCCATGGAAAAATTTAGACCAATTTCTTTGTGCAACTCTATGTATAAGGGGATTACCAAGATAATTGCAAATAAGCTTCGGCCAGTCTTACAAAGGATCCTCAGTTTGAACCAAACTGCATTTATTAAGAAACGAAAAATCGGCCACAACATTCTCCTTGCTCATGAGCTTCTTCGTTTCTTGAATCATCCTGCTATTGAAGGAAGGGCATGCATCAAGATTGACTTGCAAAAAGCTTTTGATAGTCTCCATTGGCCCTTTCTTTATTCGGTTCTAGAGAACTTTGGTTTTCAGAGCAATTTTATTAATCTGATCAGGCAGTGTGTGGAATCACCCCGATTTTCAGTCCTTGTTAATGGATCCCCGTGCGGATTCTTCAGATCTAATTGTGGTCTCAGACAGGGAGACCCACTCTCCCCGCTTTTATTTGTTATTGCATTGGAAGGTCTTTCTCAAAGACTCGAAGCAGCTATTAGCACTAAGAAAATTGGGTCATATTTAAAAGGAAAGCTACAAATCAGCCACTTAGCATTTGCAGATGATCTCCTTCTCTTCACGGATACTTTCTCCTCCACAGCGACAAACCTGAAACAACTCTTTCATGAGTTTGCATTAGACTCAGGGCTGAAGGTTAATCGTATGAAAAGCCAAGTATTCATCAACCCAAGGGACCCAAACAGATCTGAATTTCTAAACATTCTAGAGATTCCGGAAGGGGCTATCCCGGTGAGGTATCTCGGCCTTCCAATGATTAACGTGGCTTTAAAACATGTCCACTGTGAACCCTTGCTAGCTAAAATGAGAAAGAAACTTCTATCATGGCAAGCTCTCCTCCTTTCTTCGGCTGGACGTTTGGAACTTGCTTGAACTGTGCTGAACAGTATTCATCTGTACTGGACAGGGGCTTATTCATTGCCAAAGAAAACAATCAAAGAAGCTGAGAAATTGGTCCGTGACTTTCTCTGGAGGGATACCCCTCAGAAGCGAGCTGCACATCATGTCAACTGGAGTTCCGTTTGCACTCCTGTGGAGGAAGGGGGGCTTGGCATAAAAAGGATCGCTGATTGGAACTTGGCAGCCAATGGTGTCCACTTCTGGGACATTGCCATTCGCAAAGAGAGTCTATGGGTGAAATGGATCCACAGTTACTATCTTAAATCAAAATCAATTTGGGAAACTGAACCACGTCCCTCGTCAACATCTCTATGGAGGAAGATCCTTGCCTCTCGGGATTGGATAAAGCCCAAAGTCAGATATATTATCTATGATGGGGATAACATCAATTTGGCTACTGATCCATGGATCAGAGGAGAAGGACTCAAAGCACACCTTGGTGACAGATTCTCTTTACTCTTTGGATGGAGGAAGGACTCTAAAGTAAGCAACCTCATTGATCATGACCTTTGGTGCAAACCTCGGAGATGGCCACGTGAGCTAGATCCACTGTGGGAAGAGATCACACAGATTGATATTGGGGGAAATGGCACCGATGAACTAATATGGAGTCCAAATTCCTTTGGGGTTCTAAATCTTCATGAAGCCTGGAATGCGGTTAGGAGGAGAAGGCAGGAAACAAACTGGTCTAATTGGGTTTGGCAATCATCCCAGGTCCCTAAACATGCTTTTACGCTTTGGCTAGCATGCTTGGATCGGCTGCCTTCTCTGGACAGGCTATTCCGTAAGAACCTCATTCAAGACCCCACTTGCCAACTCTTAAACTCCATGCCTGAAACAGCTCAACACATCCTCTTTGAATGTGCATTTTCCTCCTCTGTTTTGCAATCTCTTCTCCTCAAAGCAGGGATTAGAAAAGGAAGGTGTACGTCTATCCTCACTGAAATTCAATGGCTTAAGTCCACCTTTAAAGCGGAGGTTCCAAAGACCATTCTACAGGGGATTCTATCCACAGCGGCATGGCACATTTGGCAGGAACGCAATAGGAGAATCTTTCACTCCCAATCGAAGGAATGGGACTCCATCTGTAGGATGGTATTGCGTGACTTCAGACTGAAATTTCAGAGGATCCCCTTAAAAGCCACTCTAACTCCGGACCTAATATCGATGAAAGATGGGCTGGGTATCTCCATCACAGAACCCTCACTCCATCTGTTTGAGGTGGTTTGGGTACCCCCATCTTTACATTGGGTGAAAGCGAATACAGATGGTGCCAAATCGGATGACAGAGCTGGTTATGGACTAGTCCTAAGGGATCACCAAGGTCAACTAATTCAAGCTGAAGCAGCCCGGACTGACACACATTCCATCAACTACCTGGAGCTCCAAGCAATTAGTGCGAGTCTCAAACTTGCACAGTCACTTGGTGCCTCAAAACTGTGGGTAGAAAGTGACTCCAAGACAGCAATTCACTGGATCAGCAATAGCATAACAGTTCCATGGAGGGTGCGTAAGCTGCTTCAGGATATTCGGGTGGATAGCACGTACTTCACCAATCTTCATTTCTCCCACATATATCGTGAAGGAAATGCCACGGCAGACATGCTCGCTAGTTGGCAACCCAGATTAGGTACAACCAGATTCCTCCCCACTCAAATCTGGACTGAATTTCAGAATCTTCTTGATCGGGACTGCAGTGGAGTCCCTTTTGTCCGAGAGAAACTCAAGTGATGAAAATGGTGTTCTTTTTTGCTCAAGAAATTATGTAATGATGGGAGGTTCCTAGCTAAAGAAAAGCTGGAATCGTACCCCTGTACATTTTGTCTATGATAGAAAGGAATAAAACTTCGTCTTTACCGACCAAAAAAAAAAAAAAAAACAATCAACTACATGTAAATTTTTTGACAAAAAAAATGTAACAGTCAACTCATTTTTTAAATGTGTGTTATTTCTGTTACATTCGTGAATGTAACAATAGCTATTTGAATGATTTTGACAAAAAAAAATAATTTAGGTAAGTTTTGGTATAATTTAAGTAAGATCTAGGTATAATTGAAATTGAAAATTGAGTTACTAAGTAAGGATTTTAAAATTCAAATTTTGAAATACATAAATTTGGTGTAAATATGAAAAATTATTAAATGACTAGATAAAAAAGAGTGATTTTGGTTAATGGGAGAGATTTTTAATGAATGACATATTTGTATTTTGCCCTTTTACCTTTTTTGAAAAGTTAACAAGCTAACCAATGAGATAATGACACCTCATGGGGTTTGTGAGTGGAGCTTATATTTTGGGGCCTAGGTATCATGACTCTTAAACATAAATAAAAGAACCTTAGAATAATTATTGCTTACCCACATCTTTTGCTATTTTATTCTCAACTATTCCTATCAATACAAGTAAATATTTATCTAAATAAATCAAAGTACTACTTATTCAATTCTATTAATTTTTTTCCCTTATTTTAGAGGAAGGAATTGATTAATAAGAACATAATATGTTTGTTTGCTAGGAATAAGTGGATATAGTTATATCAAAATAAAGAAGAACAATTTGATATTGATATTTTATGTCTTACCTGGAATTATTTTTATCCATCTAATCAATTCCACTTGTATTAGGGGAACTCACATGTCAAGTCTCTTGCCATAACTTTCATATAAATTAGGAGTCCATGTGTCAAATTATTTTTTCACATTTTAAAATTTGTACTCACATCTTAGTCGTATTTATCTACTCCTTATCCATGATCAATTAAACAATAAAAAAAATATTATTGTTTTTTTCGAGAATAATTAAAAACATAATCAAACAAAAAATGTCTATTCCATATCTATAAAAAAATAATTATCTATTCTATAATAATTTATGTCGCTCCAAATGCGAGCCAAATTTTTGTCATTAATAAGAAAGTGACACACATACTTTTTTAATAGATAACAATTGATCAAAGGTTTCTTGTAACCCATAAATTTATCAATCCATATATTAAACCTAAATAGCAAGATCATCCGAGGCAAGCAACAGCATAAACCGATGGTCGATTCTAAGGTCACATGTGAGTTTATTTAATATATTGAGGATTCATTAAATATGGCCTAAAATCATTGTATGTACATCTCATTTTAATGTCTTGAAAATTGGGAGTGATATTCGTAAGGAAAAAAATGCATGCATTTCCTTGATTTTTTTAATTAAGCATTTCGCCACTTAATCCACTTAATATTCATATTTTTTATTATATGATTAATTGCAAAACAAATAAATTCATCGATATCATATATTCATCAAATTATCGATATTTTATATTTTATATATCTTATATAATTTTCAAACGTGATAGGACAGTCATCTAGCTTCCTCACATATTGGAATTCGGCTCCATTTTGAGTTCAGCTTTACTATAGGTGGAGTCTGAACTTAAAAAGAAAAAAAAAAGAAAAAAAGGATTGTATAGCTTTCACATGTTTAGTCTTAAGCTACTAAAGTGATTCATGCCTGGGATGACAAGGCCTGCATGTGGTTCTTCGTAATGAGGACTAGTTTGATAATGAAATAAGATTTAATGAGAATAAATTATTCTAATCTTATAAAATAAAAAATTATTAATTTTATCATTATTCATATTTATCAAAATTGGAATAGAATGATATATATATATATATATATATATATATATATATATATATATATATATATATATATATAGAGAGAGAGAGAGAGAGAGAGAGAGAGAGAGAGAGAGATTTTATATGGATCATAAAAAAAAAAATTGACTCAGGGTGACACCTGAGTTTATTTAATATATTGAGGGTTCTTTAATAAGGCTTAAAATTACTGTTTGTACATCTCATTTTGAGGTCTTGAAAATTGGGAGTGATATTCGTAGGGAAAAAAAATGCATGTGCATTTCCCTTTTTTTCATTGAGCACTTCGCTAATTAATCCATTGAATGTTGATATTTTTTTATGAAATGATTGATTGCAAAATAAGTAAATTCATCATTCTCATATATTAATCAAATATATGAGTTGATATTAATATTTTATACATCTACACATTCATTAAAAAAATATGATAAATAGAGAATTTATGAACAAATTTATGGAAAAAAAAATATAAAAGATATGAGATAATTATCATCCATAAAAAAAAATTGTTAAAAAGGAAAAAAAAGAAGATATTTACAATACTAGAATAAAAGTCTATGAGAATCCCACCCATTCGAGAAGGATTTTGAAATAACTTTTTTATTTATATTTCTCTATCTAAAGTCCACAAAAGTCCATCATTCGTGAAATTCTTCTCAAATTCTGTTTAAATTGAATAGCACATGACAAAATGTCTACTATGAAAAGTATCAATCGATTAACACTGTATTTTTTGTACATGAAATAATATCTCACAATTGAATAATGTTGAACTTTTTGTCCACGAAATAATGTTTCAATTGAATAACACTGTAATTTATGTCCACGAAATAATATCTTAATCGAATAACACTAGATTTTTTATTTATAAAATAATGTGTCAATTGAATAATACTGAACTTTTTATCTATGAATCAATATCTATTTTATTTACTTTTTATCAAACATCACAAGATTTACAAATCTATTTTATTTATGAAAATACTAAACGACCACCCCCTCCCAATATTAATGCCGGTTGCTCGGATGAGCAAGATTGCTATATTTAAGATAACCTCTTTTTTCTTGTCCTTCTGATAGAATTCCAGACCACAGAATGATATAATTGTTTCATTGGACTTTTTTATCAGCCACAAAAGCATGGGGTGAGAAACATCTCCCATGTTGGTTTCCATGTACTGCCGGTCCGAGAAAAGCTTTTCGTATTTTATTTTCATATATGACAAAGTCAGCTCTTCATAAAACAAAGTCGTTCCCATAGACGTCAACGGAATATGATAAACATATATATTATATATCATGTCATAATTGTTACATCAGATCATATATTTATATACAGTAAGAGATAATATAAATATCTCCAGCCAAATCCTTGAATTTGTTACGGAGAAACATCTCATTCATTAATCTCAATATTTATATATCTAAAAGAAATGAAGAATTAATTAAAGCAAATGAATTTTGTGAATATTTAATATTACATTTCAAATATATTGATATTGCAATTTTGAAGTAAGATGAATATAATATTATACAATTTCATCATTGGCTAAGCCTGTAAATTTTCTGAAAAAAATTCTAATCCGATTCGAATCCGAATTTGAAAATAAAAAATATCTGATATTCGAAGATCCAGAATGTGGGCATGGATATGAGTGTATCTGATATGAAAAATTTATATTTGTTATCTTGTATGATTTATCACAATCACGATATATTATATTACTGTTAAATTTTCAATATATGATATCTGAAAGGGAATAGACCTTAAAAACTCAGTTTTAATTTTCATCTCTCTTTAATATATCATTTGAATTCAATTTAATTTTAATATTTAAACATGTTAAGTGTCTGAAAAATATTCGTATTCGATTTGTATTTGAAGAGATCCGAAAAATCAATATCCATGGCCGAATCCAACAGTTAGGACATGAATATTAACATATTTGATTTGTATCCATCTAATTGATGACAAGTTTATCCTTGCCCTTATTCTAAAATCAAAATTCAATAAAGATCTTGGGCCACAAAATATATAATTAAAAATTAAAGCAGAATTTAAACCATCTACGTAACATAAGTATTACGAAATATTTTTAAACTGTAATCAATATCAGATAATGTAATTGTGTATATGAAGTATACACCTTAAAATAAAATAAAATAAATCAAAATACCAGAAGACTAATATATATAAATCACTTCAGACAAGAGCATGACCGACAGTTGCTTTCATGACTTAGTTTCTTAATCCAAATAAAGTAAATATTAATTAATGAAATCAAAAGTTCAAAACCACTCAGAACAGCTATAATTCAGGCACCCATTTGTGGATTTTCCCATCAAAAAAGTTGATATTTAACAAACAAATCATCCAACCCAGGAAACGCAAAAGCTTAATGAGAATGACAGAAAACATATGATATAATGTATCACACACCAACTTCAACAACATAATTAAAGATACATACAGTGATATATTCAAAGAGCTGAACAAAAACTTCACCAAAGAACAATCAAAGAAAGAAAAATCAACATGAAGTGATGATCACATGATGGAACAGATTGGCTGAGGATCATAATCGACGGTGTAGACGGCCGTCGGAGGGCACTGCATGCAATAAGGGTTCTTGCATGGGCAAAGGTCAACCACCTTGATTTCATTTTTCTTCTCTTCTTCCTTCTTCTTCTCTTCCTTCTTCTTTTCTTCCTTCACTTCTTCAATCGTAACTATGTCGGTCCAGCCGACTTTCTTCCTCAACGTCTCTGTTAAAGATGGCGCATCGATTCCTTCCCCGGTGACCACCAGTTGGTCCTTGTCCGCGCCTTGAACCGCGATCGATGCCACGCCTTCATTCGTCGTATTTTTTTGAAAAATAAGTGTCATTTGATATAATTGATCGAATTAGAAATTGTTGTTGATTCTCATTCTCATTCTCCTTCTTATGGGATTCTAAAGTAACGATGTCAAAAAATTCTCACTTCTCATTCTCAAGGAAACTACTATAGCTGGATTTTTGAGAAAGAAGAATTAAGTATTCAATTTTATGAGTTACCTTCAGCCGATGCTGTGATTTCCAATGCCTTTTTTCGACATTTGTCACAGCTGATCTGCACCTTCAACACGATCTTCTTCTGCAATATTGTGAAAACAAACAAAACGAAAAGCAGAATAAGATTAGCACCATATTGGATATATTTTCACAAAATGCACAATGTACAAGTAGTACATGTATATATATGGTCAAAACATGGTATAGGATTGAAATTTTAATAGATACTCATGTTAACTAGTACTCCAATAAAAAAATGTTTTGGTTTCATTGGGATCCCAAAGAGAAAGAACAAGAGAATGAAAAACAGATTTGGAGAGATATGATATACCTTCATATTGAAGGAGGGCTTGCACTGATGTTAAGAAACTGAAGAGAAGAGAAAAAATTTATATATGCCATATATGAATGAGTTTTAGCTTTATTTATAGGGGGCTAGAGAGAGTTATTGGTTTCTTTTTTTTGTTAGGTCGGAAACAGAAGAGAAGATTCGTTCCAAGAACACGCATGGAAATAAAAATCATGTCATATGAAACTGACAACAATGTGAACAATTTGAAGGGTTGGTATGAACTTCTGATTTAGGGGACCATGTGATGAACCTCAAAATATGATGAAAATAAAGGAAACCATGACTGTGACCAGCGCAACGACCTTGTCCAAAATCAATCTAGGAAGAATAACTGGATCTTGGAGACTTGGAGTTGATTAATGATATATGTGCTTGTAGTAGTTCAACAAACATTATTAAATTGTCAAACAAAACTGCTAATATATTCTACCATTAGAGTGACACATTTGAAAATTAATAATATTCTCATTATCTAAGCCAATCACAACCTCATATCTAAACACACTAAAAAAATGTAACGATGCTGACAAATTTTTGTCCGTTTCTGGGCAGGGTATTTTTCATATCAGCCCCCAGGTTTTATGTATTTCACAAACACACCCTTATCTGTGTTATAAAAAGGTCCCTGATATTTATACTCAGCTCCTTAACAAAAATCGGCCATTTTGTTTTTTCTGAGCTATTTTCAGATCCACCCCAAGACTCTACCAATTTCACAATCAGACCCCTATATATTTATGCCCACATATCCCTAATAAAAATCGGCTAATTATGTCCTATTATGTGATATTTGTAGATTGACTTCCTACCTGTGTTTCTAATATAGATTTTTAGATATATAATTAGGTCCTTCATCTCAAAACATAACTTCTCAAATTTCAAATTTCATGAAATTTCATAAAAATTATAAAATGAATCGAACTCATTTCAACCCATAAAATTATTGATGAAACTTTTCCTTTTGAATTTAAAATTTATTCTGTCTTTTGTTTTTCCGGATTAATTTTAAATCTATACATATCATTGTTTCTTTGAATGTGAAAATAAATATATTTTTTTCTTTTTACAATATTTTTATTATTGATTAGATTGTTTATTAGATTTTTTTTAGGGGAGTAGAGTGCTGGAAGTTTAAAATTTGGTATGATGATATGTCCCTCCACTTTGCAGATACCAAATTTTATATCTGTCAAGTTTGGTTCTTTGATATCTTTTTTATCTCAGGTTGTTATTGACTGCGTTTTTTTTTGGGTGGGGTATGTGACTTTGGTTAGATTGATTTGATGATGGGAAAAATCAAACTTTTGAATTTGAATTTTTTTTTATTGATTTGTGATGAAATTGCAATATCGTTTAGTTTCATTTATTTGGTTTACAATAATTTTGTAAACATGCGCATTTGCACGTGTATTTAACTAGTTTAGTTCTAAAAGCATGTATCTTCCAAAACATTAAAGCTGTATAACATGTACCCTCCAGATGAGGTTATATACTTGTATAGTTCTGTGATATTTAGATATGAAACTAAAAAGTAGGGTTAGCTATAACAATATACTTTCAAAACTTCTTGTATCTCAAAGAATTGGGTCGAGTTTTAGTATAAGAAAAATATACTTGTTGTACAATGTTATTTTGTGAGAAAAATATTATATTTTAATAATGAGCAGCTTTCTTTTTTCCACTGTTATAAACAAATTAAATAATCACGTAAAATTATTATTGTTTTATTATAATTTTTTAAGTTGAAGAATCTTAGATGTTACACTGCATCAATAAAAGAGTTTTTACAGTGGCGTTAGACTACACATTTTGCAGTTTAACCCTTCAAAAGTGAGGTTAAAAATAATAATGACTATCAAAACGTGAGTGACACGCCGAGCAGCCACAGCCAACACAAACCAAACTAACTGACATGGTGGTAGGGTCATTCAATTGAATTATTATATATGTTGGATGTGGACTGTATACCTACTAACTTTTTTTATACGTAATCCACTAATAATATATCACCCATCGGTTTCTTACTGTAATTTGATATATGACAAACTTGGACCGCCAATATTTCTCATAGTAACTAATTAATCTGTGTTGACCATAGACTAATCTCTCACAGATTAATTTCCAGACTAAGTAGACTAACTCAATATAATATATATCTATGGAACAGCAGGTTTCGTGCAACAAGTCGGTCCATAGATTAGGGGGGCTCAAAATGATTCTCATGTACACAAATAAGCAGAAAAGTAGACATCTTGTTTATTGGCTACACTCATCAATCTTATATAGATTTAGCTCATCTGTGCAATCTCATTTTCATTAATGAGGTATATACATGCATGTTTTGATATACACCTTCATAAACATATAATATATATTTCAATAAATTATACATATTTTTTTTAATGTAAAATATAAAGATTTGTATGTCTAACCAAACATATATCTTGTTGGTGAAATAATACTTAAGTAAAGGATGCATAAATGGACTATATCATATATGTACCAGGCGCCCATCATATTAACAGTAATATATAATATATAATAAATCATTCCTGACCCTTTCAATGGTGATAGTCGTATAGACATTGATGGTTCTCTTTGATTAATCAAAGTTTGGTGTGATATTAACCTTCAATAAATTAAAACAGGGAAAAGTTAATGATCTCCCTACCTTCAATTCATAGGTCTAATGACAAAATTCCAAGTATACGAAGTTGATAGTTCTTTTGAAAAAGGTAGATGTTTGCCGTCCGATTTCATTACTAAATTTGAATTATAAGATCTGAATGTAGCGAGAATAGAAGACTAAATCATCATAAAACGAAGTAAAATATAGCAAAAGTAAGCGCCGGCTTAGGTTAGAAAAGCTATCGAACCGATTCCGCGGTGCTCCCAACTCCGCGCTCACCCCACGATCCGCAACCCCCCTCCTCGAAATTGGACCTCGTTTGCCTTGGTTATAAACCTTCCCCAGTCCCGTATGCATCCACTGAACATCTCCCACATGTTCACCTGGTACACCCACGCCCACATGTTCTCCTGGTACACCCACGCTCCATTGAAGATGTTGTCATTTCTCGTTTTCCATATCGTCCACGCACCCGCCGGAACTATAAATTGCGAGATTACTACTGCCAAACTGTTATCATCAGGTCTCATCAACGCTTTTCCTGCCGCCCACATCTCATCCAATGTGTGAAAGTTCGTCCGCAGCCCGGTCTGCCTTCCCACCTGATCCCAAAAATCCCGCGCAGCCTAGCATGTACAGAACAAGTGTGTTGCGGTCTCTGGGACTGCCATACATAGTAAACATTCGGTAGGGTCTCTTGGTGACCATCGGGAACTATATACGAAGTTGATAGTTGACATTGGAAATGTTACATCTTCTCTAAAATAATGTATTGATGTGCCTAATTTTTTTGTGATTATTTGACATTCAATTCTAATGGACATTAGTATCAGAGTCCTCCATATATAATTCTGCAAAAAAAAAAATTACAAACCAAACGAGACTAATGAAAATACGAGCGCTGATACATTTAATTTGTTTTACAGCCCATTTTATGTATCCATATACTATGATAGTATGGCCCTCTCTTTGCACATATTAATCTTTCTTTATTTTTTTCAATCTGCGACGGTTATCCACCGACAGAACCATTGCAGCTCCGACATTCCGGCCACTCGAACCCTCTCACCAACCCTCTCACACTCAAGTGGTGGGTACCCACCCAACACTCTCTCTTATTATTGTTGAAAATAAATAAGGTTTTCATCTATCCCAACTTTAATGTATATATTACGAAAAAAAAAAACTTCATGTATATATCTTTCAAATAAAGATGTATGAAGGTGTATGCTTCCTCTCTTTGCTGTTATCAATAAAAATGACCATCAAAATGTGAGAGACGAAGAGCCACATCACAAACAGAACTAGCTGTAGTGGTGTGATAGGGGCCGGGTCATTCAATTTGAATTATTACATGTTGGATGTGGACTGCATTCCTACTGACCAGTGTTCCAAAAAGCAGGCCTAAGTGAGAATTAATCGCTCGTCTAAGACTGTTAATCCACTATTAAATCAACTGTCACAATCTCTTGTAAATCAATTATTAAATCAACTATCATTATTTTTTCACTTTTTTAAATCTGTATCCACACTTTATTCATATTTTATCAAAACGATAAAAACTTTATTATTACTTTTTCCTTATTTATACTAGAATAGTCATAAACCTCATGATAGATAATTAAGTTATTCTCTTTTGTTATTATTTTTTCTAGTTTATGTTACACTATTTTTCGTATTTATTAGTTTTTATAATTTTATATGGATAAGCATGAATAAATTATATTTACTTCCCTAAGTATAGTTAATGGGGCCTTTTTTTAGTGACAGAGTACCCCAATATTATTTTTTCCTACCCGTTTGGATGCAGAATAGAATTTATTCTTGGGTATTTATTTATCCTAGCATAAGTAAGTATAATTAAGGATAAAGTGATTTTGTGTTTGGTTGTGTTTTGAATTATTCTCGTTAGGAATCGTAAGAATAAATGTTTTGTTGTTTGGGTAAAATGTGAATAAAGTATGGATAAGGATTTATAAAAGGTAAAAAGTAATGATAGATGATTTGACAAGTGATTTATAAGAGGTGATGACAGTTGATTTGATGGTGGACCCACTTATTCTTTGAGTGGAATAACCTAGGATAAATTTTATTCTAGGGGTTGATTGAAATCCATATACCACTTTATATCAGTTTATTCTGGCACACTTTATCTATGTTTATCCGAGCTTTTCAAACGACATCTAAATTTTATCCGGAGTTTATCCGGCATCCAAACGGGGGCATAATGTTGGAAAAGCCATAGATGCACAAAATCACCTATAAATTGTTGTGCATCTAGAAAGTCAAGGAATATTTAAACTCGAGACTTATGAAGAGTTAATTCATGACTCTAATCAAAGTGTTAATCCCATGTGGGTTAACAATGCTCATTTTCTTAAAGAGCTCTGTTACACTAAGATATTTTTACAATTCAAAATGCAGTCCCCTTCATTTATTATAGTGAGGTATATACCTCGTTAAAATTTTTTCACATTTTCAATATATGATAATGTCATTCAATTCATTGGATTATATATTTTACTTTTTTATAAAAATATATACATCATAAGATGAGATATATGATTTAGACTGGAAAATATGAAAACATTTGTGGTCTGTATTTTAGACTGGAAAATAGATCGAGTGTCTCTCACATTTTGTATGTTGTATATGAAAAGCTGATTGTGTTAACACTCTATTGAAGTGATACTATTTGTCTAGTTCTTTTGGTTGTTTGATCTTTAATGAATGTATATTTTATTTTCAAAAATTATAGACAGATTATTTTGCTATACTAGTAAATTTATTGCCAAATGCTATGTTTTATTGGGAAAACTTTTAAGTGTTGTGTACATATATACATTTATAATGTGCCCAAATTAATTAACAATGTACTCAGTATTATTTGTTGTTTGATGTTTAGAAGATTTAAATAGTGTATGTGACATTAATATTGTATGTAATGCATTCATACTATTCGGAGACTAAACATATGATTTGTTTTTGCCGAATATTTGAGTTTATATATGGATTCCTTCATAGCATTTTCTTCTTACAATTGATAAGCATTGAAAATTCATATTGGTAGAATTACGTCATATTTGGATATTGTAAGTGAAATATATGTATGATAGAAGTTCGATGCGTCAAAGGTTCTTTTAAAGTATGACATTTCCATTCAAACGAACATCAAACCACTCTTGAGAACAATAAAAATGTGCTCAGGGGAAGTTAGTTTGATTTGAACCTATAACCTATGGAGAGTGAATTCATCACTCTACTCAAAATGTCAACCCCGCATGAGTTAATAACATTTAATTTTTGTGTTACACAGTTTTTTTTTCTATCTAAATTCTAATTTTATATACGTCGATAGAAAATCACTAGAACATATGCTCAAATTAATGAAATATAATTTTTTTTTTACATTTTCTATAAATGTATTAGTGCAATTTATTAGATGAGGTATATTATTTAAAAAAAACTAAAACAAACACAAATTGAAATCCACTAACCCACAAGAGATAGACGGCCCAAGTCCAATCCACTAATGCGCAAGAGATAGAGGGGCCCCTGATCCGAAGTGTGAACTTTAAAAGGCCAACAAACATAAAACTCCATGTCCACAAATAGCCCAAACCGACCCGTTTATGCTGGTGCAACAAAATCAGATAACTTGAGGGAATACAGAAGGATGGGTTTAATTGCACCCCAATCTTCACCCCTACCCCCACACGCCTCTGTCTTTCTAAATCCCAACCCAAATAAGTTGAGTGTTTTAAACACCTTAACCCCTATTTGGGTAGAGAATAAAGGGTGGATAGGGGAGAATACAGTAGAATAAGCCCAAACAGCTGTTTGTTTAACAAGAATAAACATTGATAGTTATGTTTTGGATAAGTTAGGATAAAGCCTGATAACTATTCTAAGAAAATGGTGGAATTGCTTATCAGGGCTTATCTATGCCAATGGATAAAAATATCCTTCTCTGTCATTTTAAAATATTTATCTCACATAACACTCTCTGCACACATTCCAAAAACTGTCATATCTATCATATCACACTCATATCTCTTATATTTATTCCCAAACACAAATAATTTATGCAGGGGTATAATTGTCATTTAAAAAGTCATAAACCTTTATCCATCACTTATCTACCACTTATCCTTATTTTATTCAAGGTGAATCAAACAACAAAAAGATCAATTTTACGTTTCCCAATGAGAATAACAGAAAAGACAACAACAAAAAAATGTACTTATTTTGCATGGATTGTTATCTATCCCAGTATAGCTATCAAGGACAAATAATCTTATGTCACACTGCAAACGAACCCTAAATAAATAGTACGCAAAAACATTTATGCAAGACAGTGGGGTTGGGGCGAATGACGCAACTGGGCCGGGTGGGAAAGATGCCTCCGAGAAGATGTGTCAAACTGTTTAATTAAAGGGGGTGCACCATATCTGATTATAAATGAATCTTTCAAGCCACATCCATTTAGTAGAGATGTGCATTGAAAAATAAGGGGTGCAATTAGAGGCCCCAACGAGCATTAAACAATTTCATTGTCCAACACTTTCATGAGGATCTAATCTTTTTATTTTAGTGTAATTAAAATATTTTATAAGATTTTAAAAATAACACATTCTTTCGTATGATTTAATTAATTCATGTATATAAAAATCAAATAGTTCACAGTAGATCTTCAACTCAAATCCCAACACCACCCCCTCTTCCCCACAAAACCCTGCATGGGATGCACGCAACCCCATATCAACCGTCCACGTGTCCCTCCACGTACACACCACCCCCCAAAACAAATACCAAAAACCAGCCAGTCAGCCTGTCTCTCCCACTTCAATCGCTCCCCCAAAACCATGGACCCTATCCCCAGCACCCCCGGTGAAGATAACCCCTCTCACCTCCACCCCACCACCCCATCCACACCGTCCACCATAACCCCCGTCCCACTCCCCCACCTCTCCGATCACCTCTCTAACCTCACCCACTACCCCAACCCACTCGACTCCAACCCTAACTACCACCCCTCCGACGGCTTCTACATCTCCCCCCATGACGTCATCCAGTCTCACATCCTCCACGACCTCTCCGCCGGCGCCGCCGAAGCCGCCTCCCTCGCCTACCACCGCGCCGGCCCCCGCCGCCAGATCCACTTCCAGCCGTCGGAGGTGGTTGCGGCGATCGTCACGTGCGGGGGACTCTGTCCGGGCTTGAACACGGTGATCAGAGAGCTTGTGGTGGGGCTTTGGGAGCTGTACGGGGTGAGGAGGATCTACGGCGTCACGGCCGGGTACAGGGGGTTCTACGACGGGGAGGCGCCGGTGAAGCTCGATCCGAAGATGGTGCACGATTGGCACAAGAAGGGGGGGACCTCGCTCGTGACGTCAAGGGGAGGGTTCAATCTCGGGAGGATCGTTGACGCCATCGTCGATCGCGGGTTCAATCAGGTTAGGTTTAAAAATAGAATCACTATATGTTGAGGTTTGTTATTATTGTTAATGATGTCTTCTTTTGGGATGTTGTGATTTGTTGATTTGGGGATGTTGTGATGGAGGAGTGAATTTTAGGGAAGTATGGATTTTTGGAAGTTTTTTAGGGTAAAATGGATATGCACCCCCTGAAGTTTATGAAACCTGGAAGATCACTCCCTATGTTTTAAAAATATGCACTTACACCCCCTACAATAATTTAAAAATCGTGACTGTTTGATGTCAAATTATCGAATCACTATGTTGGGGTGTATCGTTGTTATGTATGGTTAATGCTGTCTTCTTTTGGGGATGTTGTGATGTGTTGATTTGGGGATGTTGTGATGGAGGAGTGAATTTTTGGAAAAAAATGGGTTTTTGGAAGTTTTTTTTTAATGGTGAGTTCTCATGAGGTATTCAGGTGCAGATCAGGTTAGGTTCAATGGGCATTGGACAATTTGATTGTTCAACTCGCCCATGACTATCTGATCTTGTCACATTGTTGTGATTGAGATATTTTATAAGATTTTGAAACTAAAATTAAAATTCAATTAAATTATGGGGAGGGGTGATTGTGGGTTTGGATTCGGAGCATTTTTTTAATATTATTTGTTGCAGTGGATGTCCAAGGAAACACATTATTTTATTATGTTTCTGACCATGTCCATCAGTTAACACTTGATCAATGTTTGGTTGGAAATGGAATCTAAGTGAAAGGATGTTTGGTTTGGTTCTATGAAGGTTTCCTAGATACTCTGTTTTGATGTTCATGTAAATTTTGGATTCTTTGGCACAACAAAGGCTTTCACAGATCATGCGTTGTTGTTTCTATCTTTAATCATTGGTAGCCTTTCTCGTTGGTAGTCTTGCTTAGATTATCTATATGTGATATTTTCATTCATCCTTATGGTTCTTTTTTTTTAATGGACGTAATGATATTAATGTCGGCTGACATATTGATTCCTCTAATGTGTGTTTTATTTTTATTATCCTTGAATCTCCTCAGGCTAACATACTAGCATGCAATGACTACTTGTAATTAACAACACCAACTTTCTATAAAAGGGGATAGGTTGCAGCATCACCATATGAATCAGATCTCCATGGGCCTAATTATTCACCACCACTCTGTTATATATTCTTTAATTGATAGTAGAGCCAGAGCCCCCCGCTGGGGGGAAAACACCAGAGCTAGGACATCGACAATATGTTTGGTATTTTCATGTTGCTTGTCTTTCATTTATCATTTAAGTCCCCTAATATTGACAAGCAATCCTATACTGGTGCTCTTTGTTTGGTACTTTGGTTAAAGATGCTCTAGGATGTACTACTTCCACTGTGATATGGTCAGTGAAAGAAATTGTTCAGGAGCAATAACATTGCTAGTTGAGTTTAAATTATAGTCTTAAAACGAATGTTTTTTATTGTGTTGATAAATAGAATGATGTGGGATCCATAATGTTTGCATTTATATGGTTTCTCGGTTCAATTTTCTATTAATCTAGATATCAGGGTTCTAGTTAGACCAAGTTTAGCACCATTGGTTATTGCAAGTTGACCAAGCCATTTTTCTTGTCTAAACATTGAACCATCTTCATTAGTCAGCTTAAAGGATGCCAGTTGTTGAAGTTGTTTAGCTTTATTTGTGGATATATTGCATGTAACTCGTTTAGTGTTATAGCCAAGGCCTTCTCTTAGAGGTGCTCTCTTTTTTAAAAGTAATGTACATATGGTGAGCTCAACAAGAAAGCAATGTTGAGTCAGTAACTACTACTATGATGTTAGTTTTAAAAAGACATTAATTGATTCTCTTCTATCTATATTTTTTGTTTCTTACTTTTTTTGTTTGTGTTATCTTGATGCTTTGAATTGCTGTTCCATGCCCACGCAGAATTTTGAGTACTTGATTTCCCCTTTGCAGTTGAATAATGTGGTCTTCCATTTTAAAAGCAACAAGTATTTGCATTTCTCACCTAGATTACAGTTACAATGCTATAATTCTCAATCTGTTTACTTTTGGCCCTGCAATTATTTTCTGTTGTCTCATTGTCAAGTCCTAATGTGTTTAGGGAATTGCCCGCATCATTGCTCAAACTTTTTGCCCATTTATAACACATATCAAGAAATCTAATAACTTCCAGCTTTAGCATTCAATAGTGTCAAATTTCTTATGCCATAGAAATTTATTATATCAAAATGTATTGCGGTTGCAAAGTTTGCTGTCCTGTTACCACCTTGTTGTGATGTTCGCATGATTTGTGATGTGACAGCGTGTGTGAATATTTGTTCTGAATTTCTCTTTTCAATAATTTTGCTCTCTATGCCTGGATAATGTAGTGCACTCACCTTTTGTTCATCATCTCAGACATCATCACCTTTTGATTCTGAAGCTCTGAGCCTCTTTGAGTTTTTGCACAATTATAGTGTTTTGTTAATGAACTACTCTTTTGATATATGTGGGGCTTTCCGCTCATTGTCATGCTTATTGAAATGCATTTCTTCATTGTGAAGGTCAAGACAGAACTGCAGATGCCTCATTCCATTGAAAATTCCTGGAAGAGAATTGAATTCTCCATTCATTCTAATGCTTGTTTTCTTTTTCATCCTTGTTTTTCTGGACTCTTTTCGAAGGCTTTTTCTTTTTCCTTGTGCTTTCATCAACTATCATCTCCAACTCTTCTGCTATAACGACCAACCTCTCTTCATAGATTGAAAAATTCTTCTTCACTTCATAAATGGACGCTTTCCCCTTTTTTTCTCTCTTTCAGAATCTCTGATGTGGATTATCTATTTAATGCGCTTATAACTTGCTTTCCAACATGTCATGGTCCTTCCACCCATGTGATATAGAATTAAGCTTTTACGCAAGGCCTTTTCTAATTGGTCACCATTTCAAATGCCATGGCTGAATGGATAAATTCTCTTTACCTTTTTGTAAAGCTAACCATTGCTTCAAAGTGTCATCTTCCCCATGAAAGCCAAACCAAAAGACAGAATGTACTGAAATTCTGTTTTTTCCAATAGAACTATCATCACATTTTTTGAACTGTCTGATGTTTATTAGCAAAAACTTACACACACTCTTCAACAGCTCTTCACATTCTCATATTAATTTCCTAATAAAAGCAGGTAGGAATCAATGCCCATACTTTTTTTCTGTCCTCCAGAATCACATCAGTAGTGTTTCAGTGTTTAAAGAGAGCTTCAACGAAGCAGAATCCTTTTCTCTGCTTTTGTGCACTCAACAAATCTTCTGTAACATTATATGTAATAAAAACAATTTTATTTTATGCTTCCTCACATGTCAATGTTATTATATACAATTTTTTTGGCATACGTATCATCACATTCTGTCCTCCTGATATGTATGTAAAAGTTCTCTTATCATATTTGTTTCCCACGCAGATCTACGTGATAGGCGGCGATGGCACAATGAGGGGAGCAGTCAAGATCTTTGATGAGATCCGCCGTCGCAAGCTCCATGTATCCATCACTGGCATCCCCAAAACAGTTGACAACGATATCGGGGTCATTGACAGGTCCTTCGGCTTCCAGACAGCAGTTGAGATGGCCCAACAAGCCATCAATGCGGCCCACGTGGAAGCCGAGAGCGCCGTCAATGGCATCGGCCTCGTCAAGCTGATGGGCCGAAGCACGGGCCACATCGCCCTCTTTGCCACGCTTTGCAACCGTGACGTCGACTGCTGTCTCATCCCCGAAGACCCGTTTTACTTATATGGCGAAGGTGGGCTCTTCGAGTTCCTCTACAAGTGTCTGAAACAGAACGGGCACGCTGTGATTGTGGTCGCCGAGGGTGCAGGCCAGGACATGATCCCGAGGAGCCCGGCGCAGAAGGAAGAAAGGGACGAGTCGGGGAACCCGGTGTTCTTGGACGTCGGACCGTGGTTGAAGTCCGAGCTGAAGAGGTGGTGGGACAGGGACCACGCCGGGGAGCTGTTCACGGTGAAGTACATCGACCCGACATACATGATACGGGCTGTGCCCGCGAACGCGATGGATAGTCTGTACTGTACGTTGGTGGCGCACTCGGCGATACACGGGGTGATGGCGGGGTATACGGGGTTCGTGTCGGGGCCGATCAACGGGAATTATGCGTATATTCCGGTGCAGGAGGTCGCGGAGGCGAAGAGCGTGGTCAACACCAAGGACCACACTTGGGCGTGGGTCAGGTCGGTGACGAGCCAACCTGACTTTGGTAAGAATTAAGGGAGGGTTAGTTGGGAGTGTTTAGTATTTTTGTTCCAATTTAGTGCTTTTGTTGTGTGTGTGACTGGGTGGATTTGGGCTGGGAGGATTTTGGATTGATTTGTTTTTGTAATGAAATTAATTTCGGCTATGTCTGAAATTAATTTGCACACTAATCAACTATGATATTATATGATATTTTTAATTTTTTAAAATAAACTCAAATTACATAGTTATTAAAAAATTTCAGATCATACAAATTTGTACTAGATTTAATAGTTTAAGGGGTTTTATTGAATTTATTGATATCTATCTTTGTTTAAAGTAACTATATATATACACACACACTCGTGATTAGGTGCGGCGAACGGTAGGTGCGGCCGCGACATGGGCTGTCCGATCACTGGTCCATTGTATCCAATGGTCGATGTGAATCGCATTCGACCGTCCGATGCGATGGACCCGTAATCGCTGTCGCACCTAATCGGTTATATATATATATATATATATATATATATATATATATATATATATATATATATATATAAATTATTACGTGCGGCGAACGGTGGGTGCGGCCGCGACGTAGGCCGTTCGATCGCGGATGCATCGCATCCAACAGTTGATGTGAATCGCACCCGACCGTCCGATGCGATGGACCCGTGATCGACGGCCCGTAGTCTCTGCCGCATCCACCGTTCGCCGCACGCAATAACTCCCCATATATGAAAATTATTATATATATATATATATATCAATTTTGAGTTGGGGGGGGGGGGAGATAATTTAGTGACTGCTATAAAAAAAATTATAGATAACTTTAATTTTACCCACTCTAACAAAAATCTTTAGCCCCCGTTTGGATACAGAATAAGATTTATTCTTGAGTATTTATTTATCCGAGTATAAGTAAGTATAAAAAAGGATAAAGTGATTTTGTATTTGGTTGTGTTTTGAATTATTCTCGTTGGGAATCGTAAGAATAAATGTTTTGTTGTTTGGGTAAAATGTGAATAAAGTATAAATAAGAATTTATAAAAGGTAAAAAGTAATGATAGTTGATTTGACAGGTGATTTATAAGAGGTGATGACAGTTGATTTGACAGTGGGCCCACTTATTCTTTGGGTGGAATAACCTATGATAACTTTTATTCTAGGGGTTAATTGGAATCCAAATACCATTTTATACCAGTTTATTCTAGCACATTTTATCCGGGGTTATCAGGGCTTTTCAAACGGGACTCAAATTTTATCCGGGTTATCCGGAGTTATCCGGGGCTTATCCGGCATCCAAACGGGGGCTTAGTGATTTAAAAAGAAAACAATGTAGTTGTTAGATAAAGTCATTTCTTATAAAACTCGTATGGTTGGTGATGTATCATCGACATGTTTAAAATGATGACAATATCGAATATATTTAATGTATATAAAAATGATGATTTTAAGATATTATTAATTAACATTTATATTTTTTCATTAATATTGATATGATTTAATAAATATTCATTTATATTTATTTTTGTCCATAAGTATTATTTTGGTAGAAAATGAGATATTAATTGGTAAAATATTTTTCAAATAAATTAGGGATGTAGACGCGCGTCTTAGTTTTATTCAAAGAAAAAGAATGCTTAATCAAAACAGGAAACCAACCACACACATACAACATAGGAGGTAGTAGAAGAGGTGTCTATTGTTAGTTCCTATGGAGGAACAAGGCAGGCTACTCGTTAATACAAAGCAACAATAAAAGCATTTTTCTCCCCCGCACACGAGACCCGGTCCTTGATGGAATGAATCACATACACCCAAAAGTTTTCCATATAAACCTACGTGTCTCTGAAGATGAGATATTTCTAGCTATCCACATAGCCTATGCAACCGTTGGGGTGAGCACCTGAAAGACTTTGAAGCACTCAAATATGTAAATAGTGTTGAGCTATATACTATTAGAAACAGTTTCAAAAATATTTTTGATATTTTGTTCTATAAAAAAAATCCTTTAAAATGAAGTACATCATTGGAGATGATTTTACTATTTTTTTTTTTAAGAAAGAGATGCTCTTATCATTATGTAATTAATATTAAATAAAACCAAATTTGATTAAAATTTTAACTCAAATCAATAAAATATGACAATTCAACATATATGTTATACTTTAGAGAAGAAAGAATAATGAGACATAATTCATTAAGAAATTGACTAAGCCATTTATATAAATGTACATGACCCAATACACGTGTAATACAGTAATACATGTGTAACACAATAATAATACAATATATATGTAATCTAACACCCCCACTCAAGCTCAAGGTGGATCAAATAGTGTGAGTTTGCGAATGAGAGACTGAAATATAGGAACTGAATGGGACTTCGTGAAGAAGTCCGCAATCTGTTCAGCAGAGGAAATGTGCGAAAGCATAAGTGTGTGAGCAAGGAAGTGTTGACGGACAAAATGACAATCAATCTCAATATGTTTAGTCCTCTCATGAAAAACCAGATTGCTGACGATCTAAATAGCACTCTGATTATCACAGTAAAGTGGAGTTGGACTTGTAAAATCAACTTCAAAATCGACCAAGAGACGTCTAAAATGAGCGATCTCTTTTATCGTGATGGCCATAGCTCGATACTCGACTTTTGTGCTGGAAAGAGAAACAATATCTTGTTTCTAACCAGGATATAAAATAATCTTCAAGAATTATGCAAAAATCAGTAGTGGATCGGCGAATAGTTGGATCTCCCGCCCAGTCAGCATCAGTGTAAGCTCGAAAAACAAGAGATGAAGATGATGACAGATAAGTGATCTAGTAATAGTCCCACGTAAATATGTGAGGATTCTCATGAGAGCACTATAATGAACTGAACGAGGAGAGGAGACGAACCGACTAACGATGCTGACTGCATGAGCAATATCAGGTCTGTGATGCAAAGATACAATAGCTGACCCACAGATCTGTCTGTATCGTG
The DNA here is from genome assembly GCA_030737845.1 of Acorus calamus. NCBI lineage: Eukaryota > Viridiplantae > Streptophyta > Magnoliopsida > Acorales > Acoraceae > Acorus > Acorus calamus. Next base: position 19,865,578 of record CM060872.1, read on the forward strand.
TAGGATCTGGGAGAAGCTCTCCATCAGTAGGACAGAGCTTTACATGAAGCTCAAGGGGAGTGTCAGCATTGCAAGTGTCAGATATAGCGGCACGATCGCCGGCGCGGACAGGTGCGGCGCTTGAGTACAATGAGGTGGCGCTCGGGCACAAACGGGTGCAGCGACGAGGTGGCGCGCGACGGACGACGCTCGCACACGGACAGTGATGACAATGCTTCGTTGACAACTCAAATAAGATGATGGCACGAACAACAACGCAATGACGATGATAATGTAACGAACGTTGAATCTTAATGAAGATCCTAAATGAAAAAAATTGAGATCTCAAATGGACTCTGATACCATGTTAGACTCTAAAGAAGAAATAATAATGAGACTTAATTAATTAAGAGAGAGACTAATCCATTTATATAATAGTACATGACATAATACACGTATAACACACTAAACACGTGTAACATAATAATAATAATATATATACATGTAATCTAACCATATAAAAGTTACGTTACAAAAGTTATAACTGGATTGACACAACTTTTTTTTTTTTAGTCTAATGACACCTTTTGCAAGGAAAGAGAATAATTAAATTTAAAAAAAAAAAGTGGCACAGATGTGAAGGTTGGGATGGTCCGGTGGTCGGTGTCGGTCGTTTTGTCGTAGCAAACATTTTTTATCTGATATTTTGTTTTTTTTGTGAAAATGAGGGTACCCGACGGATCGACTACAGAACGTACTTTATTTTAATAAAATTATATTTTATTCATTATACGAAATTTACATTAAAAAAAAGTTTTTAAAAAGAGTTAAATACATATAACCCGCTCCTTTGTGATGTGGTTAAAACATTTAGCCCATGCCCCTTTAATTAGTTAACTGTTAATAAAAAAAACAAAGAAAATGCTGAGAATATTTTGTTAGTTAAAGTGGGAGTTAATTCACATATGTTTATGGGTGGCTTTATTTGAGCCCATCTGATTTGTAAGTACGCCCCCTTAAATGAATTTTATTGTTAAAAATCTATTTAAATTTTCCTTATAAATACGCCCCCTAATAAATAAGTTCACCTTTTTTTTAATTTTAATTAACATTCTTTTAATAAGCATACCCTATCTTGTGTATATATAGGATTTAAATTTTTAATTTTTTTAGGGTTTAGGATTTTGAGGATTTGTGTGAATATATGAAAAAACAATGGATTTTCATATTCTTTTTATATTTACATTAATTTTTTTATTAGAATATGTTAATTAGGATTTTGTAAGAGGAGAGAGGTTTTGATGTGAGAGGGCTTGTTATTGTTTACATATGAGGTTAATATATGAGAGATTTGTACATTAAATGATTAAAATGTGAGGGGCTTACTTACAAGAGAGACTTACTTACAATTTAGAGAGACTCAAATAAACCACCCTATGTTTATAGCCTCTTAATTTGTTCAAAAAATTTAAAATAACACAAATCAAGTGATTTTTCTAACCGTTATCATGATTGTTGATTTTCTTCTTTTCCCCTTGTCTCCAATCAATCATCATTTGTGTCAATTTTTTTTCTCTTCCTTTCGCTTTAAATTTGAGTCTTCAGTGATTTTTCCTTTTGGTATCTTGTATTATCATCCATGGCAGCATTAACCATACATACATGAAATAAAAATAAAAATAACATGGATACCATAGTCTGAAGTAACAACTAAAGAATAACATAGCTGAAGTACACATCAATGCAGATCAATTTTATAAACGTTGTGATGCAATGACTCAGACGGCGTGTTATTTTGTTTGAGTTTGGTAGAGGTGATGTGTTTTGGGTTTACAGAGTGTGATATACATATTTTTTCACAAGTCAAGTTAAATTGATCAATGCAGTGATTTGATAGGGTAATAGAAGGGTGTTATGTGAATTAAAGCAACAAATGAGGGGTTATATGGATATTTTATGAAATGAGGGGTCAATATGGATTTACTTCAACTTAAGGTGATTGTATGCATTTTTTTTTTTTTTTTTAATCCAAGACCCGTGAACATCAGATACAACAAGACTTCGACATCCTTAACCCAAGAACAGACACCTCATATAAGGGGTTAGGCGGGATCGACTCCCTGTCAACCGCATGAAGCGGGTACACGTCAACCACCTTGTCAGCGAGGGGAGCGTGTAAGGTGATTGTATGCATTTGATCCTTAAAAAATACATAGATCCAGTTCCATAATGTCTTTAATGAATGAATAAATAAATAAAATCCATTTGCAGATTTGCTACGTGTAGAGATTGTGTTATGGAAATTAAGGCTTTGTTTAAAAACTAATATAAAATTCAACTTTTCTCATAAAATTGGACTTCAAAATGTGTTTGTAAAAAAATGACGTGACTCTTGTCCTTAATTCTTTAAAGAGTGATGAAATGTGTACATTCAGCCTATTTATAGTCTTTTTTATATTCTCATGCAATATGATAACGTAGTATATATATGCTGTATTATTGTAGAGTATCAAGTTCCATCTTAATGTATATAATAAAATAATTTTTAATTTTTTAAAGAAAAAAATATACTAGTGTATCATAATATACACTTCATTTAATATAATAACGTGTATTTCAATAGGAGAGTATTTAATTTAAAAAAAAATAGTGTGAGCTGCAAATGGAAATACAAAGGGTTTGACATATCATTTTCCTTCTTTGTATAGACATGTAATGTCTCTATCTCTCAGCGGTTATCATAACCTACTAAGAATGGAGTTAATTTCTTAACCACCCGGACTTCCTGAACACTGTCCAGCAAGCTTGGAATATTTATGCTCTGGGTTTGGCAATGTTTCAATTAGTTTCAAAACTCACAAACACCAAAAAGAAGTTAAAATATTGGAATTGGAACGTTTTTGGTCCCATTCAACGAAGTCTACAAGAAAGGAAAAGAGCCCTTTCTGAGGTCCAGGAGCTTCCCTCCACTGATCCTTTAAATCATCAACTCATTGAACGGGAGGAAGAATCCAGACAGTCCTTTATGGAAGCTCTTCGAGTGGAGGAGATCTTTGTTAGGCAGAAGTCAAGAGAAAACTGGCTTAAGGCAGGGACTCGAACACTAAGTTCTTCCACTCAGCTATTGCCCAAAGAAAATTGAGAAATTCGATTCGTAGACTTCGACAGTCTGATGGCTCGTACACAGAAAATCCGGACAACATCAAAGACATTATTGTTGAGTATTATCAGAATCTTTTAAACAGGAAACTGGTCTCCCAGTTCCTCAAATGCATTTCCACTCCCAGGTTTCTGCCACTGAAAATTATAGCCTTCTTGCAGAGGTTGCAGGGGATGAGATTCGCTCCACAATGTTTAGCATGAATGCTTCCTCGAGTCCGGGACCCGATGGTTTAAGTGCTGGTTTCTTCCAAACATGCTGGACCATAGTAAAGGAAGATGTTATAAATGCTGTCCAACAGTTTTTCAGGTCAGGCTTCCTCCTCAAACAGCTCAGCGTTTCCTTCATTACTCTCATTCCAAAATCACTCGAGGCGGATTCCATGGAAAAATTTCATCCAATTTCTCTTTGCAATACAGTCTATAAATTGATCACAAAAATTATTGCAACCGGATGCAACCAATTCTTCAGAGAGTCTTATCATTAAACCAAACAGCGTTTCTCAAGCAAAGAAAGATTGGGCATAATATCCTCCTCGCTCACGAATTGCTCAGATATCTCAATCTTCCATCTGTCAAAGGAAGGGCCTGCATAAAAATTGACATCCATAAAGCTTTTGACAGTCTGCGGTGGCCATATCTCCTCTCAGTTCTAAAAGGGATCGGCTTTGCTGATAATCTGATCAAATTAATTCAACAATGTGTGGAATCACCTCGATTTCTGTTTTAGTCAATGGAAGTCCATGTGGGTTCTTCAACTCGAGTTGTGGTTTAAGACAAGCTGATCCACTATCACCACTTCTTTTTGTGTTGGCTCTTGAATGCTTCTCTCACATGCTAGAATCAGAAAAGGCCCAAGGGACTATTGGTCCCTACCTAAAAGGGAAGATTGACATCAGCCATCTAGCCTTCGCAGACGACCTCCTTCTATTCACAGACTCATCCCGCACACGGCTAGAAATTTGAAAAAGGTGCTCTCAGATTTTTCCATAGCGTCCGGGTTGCATGTTAATCAGGCTAAGAGTCAGGTATTCATTAGCCCAAATGATCCAAACAAAGCTGAATTCCTCTCAATTCTTGGCATCACTGCTGGATCTTTACCAGTCCGGTACCTGGGGCTTCCCATGATCACATCAGCCTTAAAGCATGCTCATTGTCTTCCCCTTCTTGAAAAGTTGCAGAAACGTGTCCAATCTTGGCAATCTCTGCTTCTCTCTGCAGTGGGTAGACTTGAGCTCGCAAGATCAGTGCTTAACGGAATGCATCTTTATTGGACAAGTGCTTTTTCACTGCCCAAGAGGACAATTAAAATGGCAAAAAAAATCATTCGAGATTTCCTTTGGAGGGACTCACCACAAAAGAGAACGATGCACCTGGTGGCTTGGTCCTCTATTTGTCTTCCAAAAGAAGAGGGAGGGCTCGGCATAAAGAGGATCACAGACTGGAACTCTGCGACACTAGGTGTTCACTTCTGGGACATAGCAGCAAAAAAAGATAGTCTTTGGGTCAAATGGATATATGAAAGGTATTTACACAGGTTTAGTGTGTGGGAAGTGCAGCCAAGAGTCTCAAGCACTTCAATATGGAAAAAAATCCTATTGGTCAAATCCTGGATACAGCCAAAAGCCCAGTTCCTCATCTACAACGGCCAACATATCTTCCTTAACTTGATCCGTGGATTGAAGGAAAAAGTCTAAGTGAGATCCTCGGTGATCGGTTCTCACTTCTCTTTGGACCAACACATAGGGCAAAGGTTAGCACTTTAATATCTGAAGGAACATGGACAAAACCTCGTAGATGGCCGTGGAACATGGAGGACTTATGGAACACTATAAAAGCAATGGAACTAGGGGGTCATGGTTCAGATGAGCTTATTTGGAGCCCCAACCTCTTAGGGTCTCTCACTCTCAGTGGTGCATGGCAAGAGGTCAGATTCAGGGCTCCATTACCTGATTGGGTATCTTGGGTGTGGCAAACCCCTCAGGTACCGAAGCACTCTTTCACTCTATGGCTTGCTTGCCTGGGAAGGCTCCCTTCAATGGACAGATTGTTCAAGAAAAATCTGATTGTAGATCCAACTTGCAAACTGTGTAATTCTGCCCCAGAAACCATAAACCACCTTTTTTCCAATGTGGTTATGCTTGTTTCATATGAAAATCCATTCTCAGATTGGCGGGATATAACAGAAGGCCTCATTCAACTCTGTTGGCTGAAATAAATTGGTTGATCCAGTCTTTTAAAGCTGATGTCCCGAAGATAATCTTGCAAGCTGCCACTTTTACTGCTGTGTGGCACATTTGGATTGAGCGTAATCGTCGCATCTTCAAGGACAAGGCTCAGCATAAACTGGCCATTCTGACTAATCAAAAGGGACATCAAAGTGAAGCTATCCAATACCAAACTCAAAGCTATTCTAACATCTGAGCTATCCAGGTTGCAAGAAGGTTTTGGAGTGCACAGTGAAGTGCCCACCCTTTGTATCAAAGAAGTAAGTTGGACCCCTCCCTCCACCACACGGTTGGTTGAAAGCTAACTCAGATGGGTCCCTCTCAGAGGACAGGGCCGGATATGGTGTATTGCTTAGAAACCAAGAGGGTCATCTTATACAGGCTGACGAAGCTCGGATAGAGGGTCGTTCAATCAACTACCTAGAGCTACTAGCAATTGGACAAGACGTAAAAATGGCGGTCTCCCTAAATTGTCCTAAGTTGTGGATTGAGAGCGACTTAAAAATTGCTATTCACTGGCTTCTGAGCAAAAAACAAGTCCCTTGGAAGGTAGACGATTAGTCCAGGGCATAAGAGCGAATCTGAGTCAATTAAATGAGTCCTTTTTATCCCATGTATACAGAGAAACAAACACTCTAGCGGATCATTTAGCGGGGCATCGCACCCTCCTTGGATCTACCATTATTTCACCTTATCAGGTATGGAGTGAATTACAGAGGCTACTAGACTTCGACAAAGCTGATACCATATACCGTCGGGAAAAAATCAAATAGGTTGATGCTTCTTGATGGTCTTTTTTTGTGCCCAATTACATCATGAGGGCCATCTTTCATGGTGATTTTTATGTGTATTTCTGTTGGAATGAATAGTTCAATTCTGGGCTGAGAATCTCCTCCAGTCTAGGGTCATATATTGAACTGTTGTAATTTTGTCAATATTATAGTGGAATACAATTTTTGACTTTACAAACCAAAAAAAAAAAAAAATTTCTTAACCACCTCCCATTCATTTCTCTTTTTCTTTTTTTTTTATAATGTGGACGCTAAGATATTAATCAAATCAAACATGTCCAAATATCCAACATTCACATAGAAACACATTACTTTACACATACGTATTACTTCAACCTCATCGCATCCACGTAATTATGTAACTCTCGGGATCTTTTCATCATATATATCTTCAAAAATCATTTAAAGCATACAAGGATGTAATCGTGGCCGTAACGGATATATAATCCAAATAAAATAAGTTTTGTCCTATTGAACACGTATTATTAGTAGTCGTGTCAGTACTGCCTTATCGAGGTAAGGATAAAAAAAATGAGGGAAAGCTTTTTTAAAAAATAAACTTTTGTGGTATTCCTCGTAATTAAAACCAAAACCAGTGGCATTTACACTCCTCCACACTACTTTCCCTTTCGTCGGTTGCTATTGACACTCCCTCTTCTCCCACTCTCTTCCGCCATTACCAATCACCTTCACCTCTCTCTCTCTCACACTCTCTCTCTCACGAAACCCCAAACGAATCACTCCCTCGAAAACCCAATTGAAAGCTCTTTTAAACGAACCTGGTATCTCTTGAAATGGTGAGGACCCACTTGTCTTTTCTCCTCCTCGTCTTCACCCTCTCAAACGGGGCTTTCATGGTGGATTCCGCTATTGGGGTCAACTGGGGCACGATCTCGTCTCACAAGCTTTCGCCTTCGGTCGTGGTGGAGTTGATGAGGGAGAACAAGATCGGGAAGGTGAAGCTCTTCGACGCAGATCCGACGGTTCTGAAGGCGCTGATGGGGAGTGGCATTGAAGTGATGGTGGGGATACCCAATGAGATGCTTGCGCTTCTCTCGTCGTCGCCGGCAGCGGCGGATTCGTGGGTTGCTCAGAATGTCTCGAGGTACGCCGTGAAGAACGGCGTCGACATCAGGTTTGCAAGTCCTTCTCTTGATTTCTTTATTATCTGATAAATATTCTATTTTTATTCTGTTTTTTTGTTGATGTTTGGTGAATTATTGAATTTTATGATGAGTGGGTGTTGCATTATTTGATATTTGTGGCTTAATTTCTACTTGTTCAGCGATGCTTTCCATTTTGGTTGGTGTTTTTTTTTTCAGAAATATTTCCTTGTATATCCAAATTGTGTGTTTTGGTTACTTAGAGGCATAGTAATTGCTTGCGATTGTCACATATTGATGTTTGTATCTGTTCACTAAGTCACGTGATTTAGTTTGCTTCTTTGAGATATGAGGATCGCTTTTGACGCAATTAAGAATTTTGATCTGGTTAATGAATAATATTCGGGTAAAATGGTATGGTCAATTTTTTCATATAAAAAATTGACTTTCCAACATCTGTGGAAGAGAATGTCAATTTATCACCTTCATAAAGATGTTCTGCATCCCTAGGATCCTTGGTAGGAGAGAATATTTCTACAAGAAAGGGATATTAACTTGTGCAACCACAAACTTGATTGTGCAGTTGGATTTGGGGCAAGAGAATCTCCAATTAAAGGTTTGCATTTGTTTGCTTTTGGAGAGAGAAACTTTTGAGAAACTGAAGAAATTTTAAATTTGCAGTTGTTAGTTATTCTTGGGGGTCCTGTTGTGAGAAATGTTTTTAGGAGTATTACTATGCGTCCTGTTTTTGACAGTCCACCTCTTTGTACTTGTCCAAGTGCTGCATGACCACCTAGATGTTGAATAGAATTGATCATTAGATGTCCATAGCTGGTTTTATGAAAGTCAATATATTTGCATTTGGAAGAACTTTTTTTTAGCGCTGATGCACTAACCCTGTTCCGAAGAATATAAGCAAAGAAGAAACTGAATCTGGTTTCCAAAATCTTGGTACCATATTAAGTCATTTGTTGACCGATCTGCTTAAAATAGCCTTTGAAAATATGGGTAGTATTTTTTTTCTTTTTTAACTTTTGGAGTTTGGTGATGGAAAAGGAATGATGGAGTCTGTAAAATATGGAAAATCAATATTCGAATCTCAGTCCTTCTGGAGCAATGTTTTGATCTTGATCTAGACTTCTAAGTTCAGAAGATTCCGTGTGTTGGAGGAAATATATTATAACTAATTAGTGTAGATTTGGAGAATGATTTATTGAATCGATGCCCAAGTGGCCGATTCAACACACAGGTTTACTACTACCTTCCACTGATTCTGGTTTTCTAAAATGGGTAATTCAGGTTTGCACCCATTGGGCTGTGTAGTTCTGTTAAGTGCTGAATTGCTCACTAATCAAACTACCCTTCAAAAGTTTTGGATTCCAAGCACAACCAAAGGTAATTCCCTTTGAACATTAGATTTTTTAAAAGTATGCTGACTAATCAATGAAGTGAAGTTGATTTAGCTCTCGGTTAATGTCCAATTATTTTTCATATATTTGATAAATTTCCAGTGTATGCATGTTTTGTTTTATTTTTTTGATTCTTGGTGATTTTTTAAAGATTTTTTAATTCTAAAATTAATCTGAGGCAATATGATATATAAGGATGGTTTTTTCCATCTTCAGTCTTTTTACAAAGTAAATACCATATATGGAGGTGAAATAAAATGCTCTGATATGAAATTCCCCATTTTAAGCATGAATCACTATCTACTCATCGTGCATGACTTTGCATCTAACATGGGCAGAGGACATGCCATCCTTGGTTTTCCTTCCTTTTTTTTCCCTTATATTTTTCGATTTGGTACAAATAAGAATGTTTCAACATTTCTGCTGCTCTCTCTAGCTTATCCTTCTGTCTACTAAATCACAATCTTTTTAGAAATATATACTGGTCCTATTTTGCAGACGTGTATGCGATTTTAGACTGTAAGACAATTACATAACAGGTACATATTATATCTCATAAATGATATAATCAGTGAACGTTTTGTAAATGCCTTGTGAGTTGCTGTTGGTTAGTCTTCCATTGCCTCAACAAACAGAATATGACACAAAATCCTAAAGTATAATCATATTAACAATTGAGTATTTTGAGTAATTAATTTCCTCTGTTTTTTTGGGAATCCTAATATAAACAGGTATGTCGCAGTTGGAAATGAACCCTTCCTCACCAGTTACCAAGGGCAGTTCCAGTCTTATGTCTTTCCCACGATGCTCAATGTTCAACAATCCTTAGCAAGAGCAAACCTTGCTAACTATGTTAAACTTGTTGTCCCCTGCAATGCTGACGCCTATGAGTCTTCTAGCCTCCCTTCACAAGGTTCCTTCCGTCCTGAACTGACTCAGATAATGACCCAAATTGTTTCATTCCTCAACACCGATGGCTCACCTTTTATGGTCAACATCTATCCCTTTTTGAGCCTTTACGGAAACACAGATTTCCCACAAGACTATGCGTTCTTTGGAGGCTCTTCTCACCCTGTGATGGATGGGCCAAACGTGTATTATAACGCGTTTGACGGAAACTATGACACATTAGTTTCTGCTCTGAATAAAATCGGTTATGGACAGATGCCGATAGTGATTGGAGAGGTTGGTTGGCCAAGTGATGGAGTTTCTAGCGCGAATCTCACTGCTGCAAGGGCCTTCAACCAAGGCCTTGTAAACCATATTTTGAGCAATAGAGGAACTCCTTTAAGACCTGGCGTTCCTCCCGCAGATGTTTATCTTTTCAGTCTACTAGACGAAGAACAGAAAAGCGTACTTCCAGGGAATTTTGAAAGACATTGGGGGATCTTCTCTTTCGATGGACAGGTGAAGTACTCATTGAACCTTGGAAATGGTGTTCTGAGAAATGCGAAAGATGTCCCATACCTCCCTTGGAGGTGGTGCGTCGCTGACCCTTCAAAAGATCTCTCCACCGTCAACAACCACATCAAGCTAGCTTGCAGTGTCGCGGACTGTACGACTCTTTCGTATGGAGGTTCGTGCAATACGATAGGGGTGAAAGGGAACATATCCTATGCGTTCAATAGTTATTACCAGTTGCAAAAGCAGGACTCAAAAAGCTGTGATTTTGATGGGTTGGGGATGGTCACTTTCCTTGACCCTTCAATGGGTGACTGCCGCTTTTTGGTTGGAGTCAGTGACAGTCGTGGAAGTAGAACCAAAGGTGGGAGTTTTCGTGAAGTGTTCATGACAGTGTTGCTGCTGCTGTTTTTGAGATTACTTGTTTAAAACTGTAATGTTTGATATGGTTTCTTAAGTGGGCTTTTATAATGCCCCTTTGAAACCTGTTGTAAGCCATAGATACAGAGAGAAAATGAGTTACCATATGTAAAATATATTATTTATTAATCTTTTGCAGTTTGATATCAGAGTAGTTCAAAGTTTAATGTAAGCTTTTATGTAATCCACGTTTGATGTGGTTATGAATTTCTAGATGAGTGAAAAATGAAATGCTGCTACATTTGTTAGGATTTGTTTATTGAGGAGGAACTCTGCTTATTCCAAATGAAAGAAGTTCTAGTTTGATAATTTTTCTCATTCTGTTTCTATTGGAGCACCCAATGTCTCATTCATGTGGTCATTCTTGTGCAGTTAGGTAAAATTCTATTATTCCTCATTTCTTTAGCCCATGTTTGATTCGAGAATTAAGTTATTTTGATGTTTTTGACTATTCTAATATAAATAAGAATTAAATGATTTTTTGTTTGATTGTATTTTAAATTATTCTCATTAAGAAATATAATAATAAAATTTTGTTGTTTGAATAAAATGTAAATAAAGTGTGGATAAAGAATTATAAAAGGTGAAAAAATAATGACAATTGATTGATAAAGGTAATGACAGTTGATTTGATAGTAAACTCATATGTTCTCATTTATTTCAGTTATCCAAACGTCTACAATGAAATTATTCCGACTAATTCCAACTTATTCGCAGTCTATTCTAGAATTTATCAGAATTCAGTTCTTCAGGAATCCATCATTATTGATGAATGTTACGAACTGGTCCTGTTATGTTTAGGACCTAATCCGAGAGATTGTTAACATTCGCATGATACAAATGAGAAGTGGATATATGGGAAATGCATGATGGATTGGAGGGAAATGGAGTTTTGTTGAATGAAAGGTTGAGTGATTTGGGTGATGACAAACACCTTGTTTTTTAAATTATGACTTTTTTTTTTGTAGGTATTTGGATATGCAGGGAAAAGTTAAAACTGTGTTTGATATGGTTTCTCAAGTGGGCTTTTATAAATTATAAATTATAATGCCCCTCAGAAACCTGTTGTACGCTATAGACAGATAAAAAAGAGTTATACCATATGTAAAATATGCTATTTATTAATCTTTGGAAGTTTGATACCAGAGCAGTAGAAATTTAATGTAAGAAGTTTTATGTAATCCGTGTTTGATGTGGTTATGGATTTTCTGGGAGGCAGTGATCCACTCCATTAGTCCTCACTCTCAATTGAGAGGTGCCATTTTTGTTAGTTGATTTCATTGTTTCTTGTTGATGTGAAGGGAAAATGTAGTACTTGAATGTGAGTTTAAGAGGCTGGTAGGGATTGAGTCTCATTGATGTGAATGGAGTCTCATTGTCGACATGATCGAGTCATTGCATCCATCTGACGCCCCACGTGGAGGCAATTCATCAGATTTGTCAACACTTCTATCAGATGATATTAGAGTAGTTTGTGTTTGATTGTTATCTACACAAGGTGGCACTTGCTCCTGGATAGGAACCAGTACCATCTGACCAAAATAATGCAAACATATAAAATTATGAAAAACAAACCTGCTTTTTAGCATTAAAACAAAAGTAACAGAAGCATTACAACCATAAAACCAAACCTTCTCACACACTAGAACAAAGAAAAGAAAACTCAAACCAAAACACAACGAACAAGAGCAAAACATACTGAAGAGAAACTTCCAAAGCATCTAATTATTGAACATCACACGAAACACAGAATAACGGCGCACGTCAAGTGCTGCCAACGTCTCGAGACCCTCAGGCGTCTCCTCCCCAAAAAAGAGGCGGAACGACCTCCCACGCGTCTCCTCCAACTTCCTCACTGTCCAGTCCATAAGAGACACCCTGTCATTGGGATGAACAGTTACCTCCCTTATCAAGCGCCCGTTATTCCCATCCACAATCCACACATCGAACATCTCCTCGATATAATTGGGGTTGAGGACCAGATTCACCGTAGGCGACAATGTCACCGAGAAGTCCCTCACAAGGTCACTGTCGCTCAGCTCCTCATCCTGAAAGAGCAGAGACTGGCGGCCACTGAACACCCCAATTTTGATTTCAATGTGTTCCTTTATTTTCGAGACATCGTCGTAGGCGGAGCAGGGGATGGGGTCGATGAGAACAACACCGTTGTTGGAGATTACGGTTACGAGAAACAAAGAATCATTGTGCTTCATGTGGAGGTCGATGGTGGATCCGTCGACTATGCCATAGAGGGAGAGAGTTCTATGATCCTCGATTAGAGGGTTGGGGCCGAGGAAGAGGAGCTGGTCTTCTCTGTTGATGCGGGCGAAGTTTTCGATCTTGATTTTGAGGTCAAGCACTGTTGTTTCTCCACTTTTGAAGAAGTAGACGGAGTGTGTCTTTCCATTCATCCTCATTGTCACTTCAGACATCGCCATTTTGTTTGTTGGTTTCTTTTATTTCTTCTTCTGCAACTCTCGATCGATCAAGAGAGAATGTATACTGGAAGATGAGTTTTATAGGTTGGTAGAGGTTGAATGGAATTAATGTGAAGTGATTCTGTCATATCATGAGATCTGTATGGGATGAGAACATTTGCATGATCGATGTGAAACATGTAGTTTGGGTGATTTGAGTGAACACAAATATGTTTCTTAATTCATAACTTATGTTTTTTACAAGTGCACTCCAAAGGAAATAACGGGCATATATAGTTCAAACAAGGCTTTGCAGAAGTCCTTTTAAAGCTGAAGCTTCTCACATGAGATTGATCATATTAGTCACCAATTTTTGTCTTAACTTCCTTTGATATTCATTTCCTTCCTCTGTTCTAAGTGTATTCCCTGCTAAAAATTAATTAAGGAGGCAGTCCTTCAGCTTTGCTATTAAGCTTCTCTCTTATTGTTGTAGTTTCCAGTCAATTGACACTCTTCTCCTATCATTCACATTTTGTTTATTTTGTTGATAATACAAATTCAGTTATCATTAAAATATGAATAATGTTATGCACAGTCTTTATTTGTTTTGACTTTTAAAAAAATAACGAGTCTTCTAATGAGATATATATTTTTATTAAATATAAATTATACTCTAAGGAATTGTATGAACTCAACAATAGAAAATATACAAAAACATTAACGAGGTATATAGCTCCCTAGTGGCTGATGAAGTATATGAGACTGGAGTTGGGACTAAAAAAAAGGACCTCTGTAATAGCGCTAAAAAAATATCTTATTTAATGGTTCACATTTTAAACAAATTATTACCATAAATAGAAAATTCATTTATTTGATTGTTTTAATGATGAAATCTGACAAAAATAAACATTGTCAGTTGTATTTTTTATTTTCCCCATGAAATAATTCACCTTATCAAATCTCCAGAGTTCTGAGATGGTCATTATTTTTTTTTTCCAGCTATTCTTACAATTTTCTTTCTTGGACCTTTTCTAGTGGTCCAATCTCTATTTTGTGGTTATACATTGAGGTACACAAATTATGTTGAACGAAATGCTTTTCAAACCAAAACAAATGAAGGAACAGGGCTAAAAACACTGCCTAGCATCACAAGCACATAATCAAACACACAATCCATTCTTCACAAAAAAAAATGAGCAAAGGAAACAATGCCAAGCACAATGAACAACCAACCCCATGTTGGTGAAGAAAACCAACAAAAAGCCTCTAACTTGGCCAGAAGATCAAATCAAACCTGTCATTAGGCTGCACATCATGCGACTCCATCGTCTCCGATGCCGATTTTAATCTTTTCCTTCAGTTTCGAGATGTTATCTTCAGAAGACATATTGATAGTCATTGGAGGAAGATAGGGTGGTCCAATGACTGTTACCTTGAGGTTGGAATTTTTTAGCTTCTCGTGGAGGTCGACGATTGATCCGTGTTTTATGCCAGGATTAATTAAGGGGTGGGGTCCGAGGAGGAGGAGCTGGTCTTCTCTGTTGATGTGGGCAGTGAATTTGATCTTAATAAAGCATTTTGTCTAACATGATCTAGTCATTGCATCCATTCGACACCCCACTTGGAGGTATTTCTTACATGGTGGTACTTGTTCCTGGATAGTAGCATAGATATATAATTATGTAAAACAAACATTTTTTCCACATTAAAACAAAAAAGGAACAAACAAGCATTACATTCATAAAATCAAATCCTTCTCACACTAGAACAAAGAAAAGAAGATTCAAACAAAATACAATGAACAAAACCATACTGATGAGAAACCTCAAGGCACCTAATTATTGGAACATCACATGAAACACGGCATTTGAGCGCACATCGAGCGCCTCCAACATCTCGTGACCCACGAGCGTCTTCGCCTTGTAAAGGAGGCGGAACGACTTCCCATGCATCTCCTCCAAATTCCTCACCGTCCAGTCCAAAAGGCATACCCTGTCGTTGGGATGCACCGAGACTTCCGTTATCAAGCGCCCATTATTCCCATCCAAAATCTGCACATTGAACATCACCTCCACAAAACGGGGGTTGAGGACCAGGGTCACTTTAGGGAACAATGACGCCGAGAAGTCCCTCAAAAGGTCACTGTTGCACAGCTCCTCATCCTGAAAGAGCAGAGACTGGCGGCCATTGAACACCCCAATTCTGATTTCGATGTGTTCCTTGATTTTCAAGATATTGTCATAGGCTGAACCGGGGATGAAGACCATGAGAATGCCGGATTTGGAGACCACGGTTACCAGAAACGAGGAATCCTCGTACTTCTCGTGGAGGTCGATGATGGACTTGTTGACTACGCCATAGAGGGAGAGAGTTTTATGGTCCATGATTAGGGGGTTGGGGCCGAGGAGGAGGAGCTGGTCTTCTCTGTTGATGCGGGCAAAACATTCAATCTTGATTTTGAGGTCGTACACTGTTTCGCCACTTTGGATTGGGAATGGGAATTGGGCTCCATGTATCTTCACAGTCACTTGAGACGTCGCCATTTTGTTTGTTGGTTTCTTTTATTTCTTCTGCAATGGTCGATCAAAAGAAAATGTGTACTGGAAGATGAGTTTTAAGAGGTTGGTAGAGGTTGAATGATGGAATTAATTTGACTTCTTAGTCATATCATGAGCTGTGTGTGGGATGAGTGTAAACATTCGCATGATCGAATTGAAAATTTAAATTGAGTTTTGCAAAAAATGAAGTTTGGGTGATTTGAGTGAACACAAAACATGTTTCTTAATTCATAACTTATGTTTTTACAGGTGCATCTAATGGAAATATTGGGCTTATATAGTTCATACTAGGATTGGAAGAAGTCCTCATAAAGCTGAAGCTTCACATGGGATTGATCGCATTAGTAACCAATTTTGGTCTGAAATTCCTTTGATGTTTTTTTCTCTCTCTGTTTAAAGTGTAATCCCTGCTATGAGTACAAGCTGTTGTAGCTTTGATTGTGTTAGAAATAAGAGGGAGAAAAAAAAAATAATGAAACCCTAAAATCCTTTTTCTATTAGAGAGGGACTAAAACCCTTTATATAATAGTACAAGGTGGTGTTACACATCTAACACACTAACAAACTAATATCATAACAAACTAAGATAATAATAAATCTAATATCTTTAACACCCTCTTCTAAACTCTGAAGGATTGTACCCTTAGAGTTTATACAAAAAATGATAAACTAAAATCCTATCAAACAACTCCAATAAATATCCCTAATATTTATTCAACACCCCTCCCAAACTTTGAAGAATACTTTTCGGTCACCATCTGTCTTTTGGAATCCATTACTTTGCTCCCGCTCGTTGAGTCAGTCGGAGTCGCTCCCGCTCTTTGAGTCAGTCGGAGTCGCTCCCGCTCGTTGAGTTAGTCAGAGTCGCTCCCGCTCGTTGAGTCAGTCGGAGTCGCTGGTCCACTAGAATAGATGGTGCACGTAGGGCTCGCGGAGGCGCGAGGAGAGGCTGTGATCGCAGAGGCTCAAGGAGAGTCTGTGATCGCAGAGGCTTAAGGGGAGGCCGTGAATGCAGATGCTCACACAGAGGGCACAGATGAACGTGGACAGGCAGCGGAGACAGCACGCGGACAATGGTGGTGGAGATTCTTTAACACCCTCTCGCAAACTCTAAAGGGTGGAACCCTTAGAGTTTGCATAAAAATGAGAGGACGGTGGGGACAGTGACGGACGGCCGGTGGCGGTTGGTGCAAATGAGCGCGGACATGCGCCAACGGAGAAGAAGAAGTAGAAGAAACGCGATGCGGATGGCGACGCAAATGGTGCAGACTAGCGCAAGAAGAGAGGCGTGCTGGCAGAGAAGAAGAATAAAGAAAACGACAATGCGCAAATACAACGACGGTGCACGAAAAATGAAGGTGCGCGAGGACGACAACGCACGAAAATGATGGTGCGCGGGAACAACGGCGCACGGAGACAACAGTGCGCGAAAAACAACGACGCACAAAAACGACGGTGCGCGAATACGATAGCGCACAGAGGCAGCAATACTGCATAAAAACGACGCCACTTGGCGAACGACGACAGCGACAGTGGATCTCAAAGGAAGAAGAAGATCCAAGAAAGAAAAGAAATGATGATGTTGAAACTGATGAAAATCAGAAGAAAATGGGAAAAGATATATACGGATGCGTAGAGAATGAAAAACTGAACAAAATGAGTACTTGGATGACTAGATTCGGAGCCCGAACGTAGTCGTAACAGTCCAGGAAAGAAACGCGTCGAAAATCGGTCGATGATTGACGGATGACGTCGGACGATGGCTGGCGGTGGCCGGACAGTTGCCGGACGGTGGCTGGACGAGCCGGACGGGTCGAGTCACCCGTAGACGGGTCCGGGCAGTGGGCCGGGTGAGCCGAGTTGGATCTGCGTCGAAAATAGTGGGCCGGGTTGGATCGGGGAGAGCGGGCCAGGCGACCGTGTACGATAGCGCATATTTGTGCTATCGTGCACCGGATTTTATTCTTCGGATGAGCGCCGATTTGCGCTATCGTGCATCGGATTTTCCGCTATCATGAGTCGGACCTTTTTTTGATTGTACGGGAGACATTTTTTTTTACCGTGCACGATAGTGCAGATTTGCGCTATCGTGCACCGGAGTTTTTTTTTTTTGCAACATGGACTCCACCCAACGAATGGGGTACTCGGACGGATTTGCGCAGCGGACAGGGTTGCGCGAAGACGAGTTGCGCGCGGACGGGTTGCGATGGGTCTCACAGCGGCTGGGGCAGCGCGGACGGGGCCTAGCGCTCAGACGTGTATCAGGGGCATCGAGGGGGCGATGTGTGACGGATATCGCGGAGAAGACGACGACGCGAACAACGGCGCGATGAAGACAACGACAACACGAAAAAGACGACGACGCGAACAACGACTCATGGCTCTCGGATCGAAGACTCACAACACAACGACGACGGTCAAAAATCCTCCCCCGCTCCGATGACGACACGCGGAGATGACGACGGTGATGGGCGCGAAGATGGCGGCCCAACGATGACAGTAAAAAATCCTCCCCTGCTTCGATTGAAGACATCTCAATCGGAGCGGGGAAGAGAAAAAAAAAACTTTTGTGGATCTAGGGTTTATAGGGTGGCTCTGATACCATGTTAGAAATTAAGGGAAAGAAAATAATAATAATAAACTAATATAATAACAAATCTAATATCTTTAACATATTGATTCTACAAATTAAACTTTCAGCTTTGCTTTTAATCTTCTTTCTTATTGTCGTAAATTTCCAGTCAATCTACATGCTTCTCATATAATTCATATCATTCACATTTTAGGTTTTGTTAATTTTGTTGATATTAGATATTCACTTACTGACCATAAAAGGATGAGTAATGTTATGCACAGTTTTTTTCAATCCCATTTTTATCTTCCCCTATTTTTATTTTTTTAAAATAGTATAAATAATCTAATGAAGTATGTAATTTTATAGAACATGAATTATATACTCAATCTAATTAATTTTTTATGGAAAATGTAATTTTTTTAACGAGATGTATACTATTGTATAGTATATGACTAAAAACACTGATTAAAAAGAAGGAAATATGACTAAAAATTTCCTTTGCTCTGTGTGGGAAGTGTATGGTATGCATGAGAGAAACAAAAGAAGGAACATGACTAAAAACACTACCTAGCATCACAAGCACAGAATCAAACATACAATCCATTCTTCACAAAAAAAAAGAGTAAAGGAAACAGTAACAAACACAATGAAGAACCAACCCCATGTTGATGAATAGAACCTCGAAAAAGTCTCTAACTTGGCCAAAAGATCAAATTAAACCTTTCATTAGGCTGCACATCAAGCGACTCCATCGTCTCTGGCGCCAATTTCGATCTTTTCCTTGAGTTTCGAGATATTATCTTTAGAAGGCATATCGATGGTCATCGGACGAAGATAGAGTGGTCCGATGACTGTTACCTTGAGCATGGAATTTGTAGCTTATCGTGGAGGTTGACAATGGATCTGTGTTTTATGCCATAGAAGGAGAGATGTTTATGTTCTCGGATTAAGGGGTGGGGGTCAAGGAGGAGGAGTTGGTCTTCTCTGTTGATGTGGGCAGTGAATTTGATCTTAATTTTGAGATCATACACTGTTTCACCACTTTTGAATGGGTAGACGGATTGTGGCACTCCCTTCTTCCTCACAAAAACTGTAGATGATTTGTCTATAAATGACAAAATCTCATAAAACATTTTTTAAGAACAAATTTAAAATAAAATATTATGCAATGATTTCTTTTCGAATATGTTTTACATTACTAGAAATGTCGCAATTTTTGTTTATTGATTTCTTTATTTTCGGGGTCTAAAATTGAATGAAGTGAATGGATTCTATTATGAACAGTGTGTGGGAAGATTGTTGACATTTGCGTGATAGAGAAGAGGATAAGATGCATGAGTGATTTTGTCAAACTTTGTATGAAACTTGAAGATTGATTGAAATTGAAAATATGGGTGTTTTAATTTTTATTATTTAATTTATTAGTTTAGATAATTATTTAACAAAAAAAAATCCTAATTACTATTGAAAATCGTAATCCCGGCAGGCGGTACAAGAAACAAAGTGATCTTCGGAGGCCAATGGCTCTATTTTGATAAATCTATAGGACCTAACGGTTCAATTGTTAAGGAGTTGGGGATGCTTGATCGACTGGAGTGAAGGAGGTTCAGCTGCTCGGAGTTTCCAGATTGAAGAATATGTAAGGTTAGGGCATGGGCGGGGACAATACTTCTCGTGCTGTCCGCAACTCCTCCTTTGTTTTATTTTATGGTGTTATTCTCTTTTGTTCCAACTCTCTATCAAGAGTTAGGAAACTCTCTTCTCTTCTCCTTGCCTCATTTCAGAGCTATTGTAATTTTTATTATGTGGCTTCGTTTGGTTATGCGATTGGATAGCTTTTACGTTTATAGTAAGCTAGTTTTGCAATTGTATAACCAAACAGTTTTACAATCACAGCTTCCTGTAGATAAATTTTAGATAAATAGTATTAAAAAACTGTGATTGAAAAAAATTGGAGGAAGACAGCATCTTGCACAATCAGTTTTAAACCTAGCATTTGCAGAAAATCAGTTTTGCAATTCTGTTACCAAATGCTACCGTATATGTTGAGTTATAAAGGTCTAAAATTCCTTTTAGAAAAATATATTAAAATAATTTTAAAAATCAAATTAACCATATTTTCAATTTGTATCAAAGATAAATGAGGCATTTGTTATGCAATAATAACCCCCTTCTTTAAAAAGGACATTGGTTTTTTCGGATGGAGCGTTTTCTAGACTTTTTTTGCTTGGAAAACTTTTTTTTAAATTTTTTTAGTCACATATTCTCCTTTTTTATAGGAGAAAAATTCAAACTCATGACCCAGTACATTATTCATTAACTAATGTTTTTGTTAGAATAAAGAAAAAAGAATTCTTGTTATTGTGTTAGCGGAGCCAGATGCTCTATTTATAGATTATAGAGTAAAACCTAAAATACCAGAAAAAAAAACTAGGAAACTAATAATATCACAATAATGATAATAAAGACATAATATTCTCATAATAATTATTCTTTAACACCCCCTCCCAAACTCTGAAGGGTAGAACCCTTATAGTTTGCATAAAAATGAGAAGGTGGCGGAGGATGACGACAACAATGGGCGGCATGACAGGGCACGACACAACGTGACAGAGGTGCTACACGGTGCGCCAAGAGCGGTGGACTACGACGGGGCTGCGCGAGGCAGTGGCTGGACTGTGACGGGGCTGCGATGAGGTTTTGCGGGCAGTGGCAGCGGCACGGGGGCTGCGTGGGGTAGCGGCAGACAGCGCGGAGCACTGACGATCTCACGATGGGGCTGCGTGGGGCAGCGACACAGGGGGCTGCTCGGGACAGCGACAAAGACACGTGGGCTGTGCTAAGCAGCGGATCTGCGCGGAGGCAGCGGCACAGAGGCTACGTGGGACAGCGGATCTGCGCGGAGGTAGCGGCACAGGAGCTGCGCGGGGCAGCGGTAGAGACACAGGGGCTGTGCGAGGCAGCGGTAGAGACACGGGGGCTGTGCGAGGCAGCGGTAGACGGCACGGGGGATGCGCGGGGCAGTGGCAGACAGCGCGGAGCACCGATGATCTCGCGAACAGAAAAAAATCAATAAAAATTGGATTATGTCAGGTTGAACGGATGAGATGCGCAGAAAAAGAGGCACACACAGACGAGCAATAGTAAGCGTGGTGGACGGCAGTATCGGGCGCACAAAAACGAATAGAGTTCGCGTAAAAAGAAAACAAAACAATGAATAAGAAAAAAAAAATATGGGTATCAAAAGTCCTCCCCCGCTCCGATTGAAGATTCTCAATTGGAGTGGGGAAGAAGAAATTTTTTTTTTTTTAGATCTAAGATTTTTGGAGTGGCTCTGATTCCATGTTAGAATAAAGAAAAGAGAATTTTTGTTATTGTATTAGAGGAGCCAAAGACTCTATTTATAGTTCATAGAGTAAAACCTAAAATACCAGAAAAAGAAACTAGAAAAACTAGGAAAATAATAATATCACAATAATGATAATAAAGACATAATATTCTTCTAAGAAAAACATAATATTCTTCTAATAATTATTCTTTAACAGTTCTAATTGTTGGGAAACAAATTCGCAGAAGTCAACAAAAACACGAGATAAACACAAGAACAAAACATAACACACGAAAAAAAAAGATATACATGGTTCAACCCAGGCCTACATCTACTGGGTAAGAAAAAGAGAATCCACTATTTTAGTTGAGATACACTATGAGACACACAAACTCTCTCGTGGAATTATCCTATCTTAGAACCTCTCAACCTCTCTCCCAGTGATCTCTACATGCATTGCATTCAACCCTAGTTTTGCTATGGAACCCTATAACATATTTATAGAAAAAAATAATTTCCCCCCAAGTTATCTCCTAATTAGAAAATTCCCTAATTTTAGTAGATTATCTCTCTTATTAACAAACAAATATTATTTTCATATTTTAGGAGATTCAATTTAAATACTGATTAAGATTAAATCTTAATTAATATACCAATCAGGTGTCCACTCTAATATGGTTTCATCATGATCATCAGATGTGTGGAACACCGGATCAAGACATAATTCTAACACTGATTTATTAATTTATTTCTATATCAAATAAGTTCACTTCTTTTTAAAGCACATCTAATTAACCATAATTCTAATTCAATGGTTGTTGTACTTGTCCAACTCATCATAAAAAAATGCTGGCATAAATCATCTTCAAAGCAAATTCTACCATTTTCATCCCCAAAACAAAAGAAAGAAGACAGAACCAAATAACAAACACTACAATAAAAGAAGACTCAACAAACCACAATGAACAAAACCACATTGCTGAGAAACCTCCAAATCATCTAATTATTTAACATGACATGAAACACGGCATTCGAGTGCACATCGAGCGCCTCCAACATCTCGAGTCCCACGGGCGTCTTCCCCCTGTAATAGTGGCGGAATGACCTCCCGCGCATCTCATCCAACCTTCTCACGGTCCAGTCCAAAAGGAACACCCTGTCATTGGGATGCACCATGACTTCCGTTATCAATCTCCCGTTTTCCCATCCAAAATCCGCACATCAAACATCGCCTCCACGTAACGGGGGTTGAGGACCAGAGTCACCGTAGGGAACAACGTCACCGAGAAGTCCCTTAGAAGGTCACTGTTGCACAGCTCTGCATCATTAAAGAGCAGCGATTGGCGGCCACTGAACACTCCAACTTTGATTTCAATGTGTTCCTTGATTTTCAAGACATTGTCGTAGGTGGAACCGATGATGGCGTCCATGAGAACACCATCTTTTGAGATGACGGTCACCTGAAATGTGACGTCTTTGTGCTTCTGGTGGAGGTCGATGACGGATTTGTTGACTACGCCATAGAGGGAGAGAGTTTTATGGTCCATGATTAGGGGGTTGGGGCCGAGGAGGAGGAGCTGTTCTTCTCTGTTGATGCGGGCAAAACATTCAATCTTGATTTGAGGTCGTACACTGTTTCGCCACTTTGGATTGGGAAGGGGAATTGGCCTCCATATATCTCCAGTCACATGAGACGTCCCCATTTTGTTTGTTGATTTCTTTTATTTCTTCTGCAACACTCGATCAAGAGAAAATGTGTACTGGAAGATGAGTTTTAAGAGGTTGAATGGAATTAATGTGAATTCTTAATGTCATGTCATGAGTTCTATATGGGATGAGTGAAAACAATCGCATGATCGAATTGAAAATTTAATTTGCGTTTTGCAAAAATGAAGTTTGGGTGATTTGTGTGAACACAATACTACATGTATCTTAAAACGTAAAAATGATCAAAACAAAGTAGCAAACTCAACCAAACATAGCCAAAATAAACCCAAGCACACAATCAATCTTTCACAATCAATGAATAACGAAAAAAGCATCCCCACACACACAAAGACACTACAAGAAATATGGGTTACGGTGGTGGTTTTTTTTGCTGCAGTTTTGTGAACCGTAGGCATATACATGATATAACTGCGGTTCAAAGAAAACCGTAGCATTATTTTGAATGCTCTCCAAATAAATTTTTTTTTGAGCAAAACCGTAGTTATATGAAAAAAATTAATTGGGAGCGAAATCAATGAGTTATGGTGGGAGTTATGGTGATATATATGCCTACGATTTTCTAGAAACCGTAGCGATGTAATTAATTTAATGCTGCCTTTTCTGGAAATCATAACAAGTAAATTAATTAATGATGACAAATTTTTAAAAATTACATCAATCAAGGACCATTTATGGCTGTGAATCCTCCTTCTCCATTGCAATTTTTTCATATCCTTCAATCTCTTAAAAAATATCTTTCCATTAGAAAAAACATTGTATCTCCGTAAAGCTCCATTGGTCCTCCTTGAACTCCATTGATCAAGTCGTTCCCAACATCTTCCACATAACTCCGTGAATAACAATCAAACCGGCTCGAATCATATTCCCTTTGAACACATAGAATTAGTAAGGATCCCTCTATTTTTTCTTTGTGCATTTTTTTTTTATATTTTTAGGGTAGGATTACCATTTTTTATTTTATTTAGGTTCTAGAGTATGGATCAGCAATTATATTTTGATCTTATGATTTGTTAAAGTTTATTTTTATAATTAGCTAGAATATGTGATCTTTTAAATTAAATTCTTTTTTTTTTTCATTTTTTCAGAATACACGAGGACAGGGATCAAAACTTAAGCTTGTATACAATACCAAGAGGATTTATTGCATGGAGCAGCAGAATATATAGCAGATGCATATAACAAATGCAAGAAAAGGCTATAGGATGAAAAGGAGGAGAAGATGCAGAAAAGATGCAAGAGATACAAGAACAATTATAAATTTTTTTAGAATTTATAATTTTTTTGTTTTAGATAGTGATCTTTACTTTTGTTTTGTAATTTCATTTTTTTGTAAATTCAGATGTATTTTAGTTTTAGTCTTTCATATTTTATATTTGAAATTCAATTTTCTTGTACCCCAAATCTAGAGTTAAAATTTAAATTGTATTTTATTTTTTAAAATAAATAAATGCAATATAAACATATTTAAAATTTTATTTTATGCACCTTTTAATTAATGCATGTTGTAACCGATAAAAATAATAAAAGCAAAAATTTAGGGGTATTTATAGGTGTACATTTGGTTGTGTTTTCAAAAATGTCGCTAAACCTCCCTCAACCGTCGGAAGAATCAAATTCAAAATAGAAAGCAGGGAGAATCATTAGTGGCGGTTTCTAAATCCGTCGCTAAAAGAACCGCAGCTCTAAATTCACGGACCGTCGCTAAAACTTAAAATGGCCATGTATACAAAGGCGGGTTTCAAACCGTCGGTAAATGTTATAGCTGCGGTTTAATGGTTTTAGTGGCGGTTAAAAACTGCAGCGGTAAGCTAGTTTTCTTGTAGTGAGAGCAACCCCCATTCAAGCTGATGAGAACCTCAAAAATCTGACTATCAAAGAACACATGAGACAAAGCATTAGCGCGCATGTCAAACGACTCCATCATCTCATTCCCCGTGATCCTCCTCCTCCCATAATATATCTGAAACCTCCTCCCGCCCGTCTTCTCCATCCTTAGCAACATAAATTCCAAAATGCACATCCGGTCCTGGGGATGCATCGTGACTTCCCCCACCAAGCGCCCGATTTTCCCCACCACGACCGGCATGTTTTTTTTTTTTTGATTGGTAATTGAGAGCTTTGTATTATATGAATAAACAAATATACAAAATGTATAATAATTACCAAACTTATAAGAGAGAAAAAATAAGCCAAACAGAGGGAAAGGTGAACAAAGTCACCCTGCATCATGCCTAACTCTTTCCACTCCCTTAGAAGAAGCAACCTTGTAGTAAACACTAGATAAAATAAACTACATCAAAATGACAACTAATACAAAAATACTTTGGAGCTCAATGTTGGGCACTTCGCATACTGGTAGCGAGGATATAGCATACCCACTTTATCAAATTGTATTGATGTTTCCAGCTCCGGCCAAACAAGGTGGGGAAAGATGAAATGCTCACCCATTGTCCGCCTCCGTGATGCCAAAATGTCCGCTGGACTATTTCCTTCACAAAATATATGTGTGATCTTCCAGTTTTCTTAGCATTGGAGACCTTTTGTTAGCTTCCTCAAAAATCTAATAGCAGACCATGGCATCTGACCTTTGCCTTTGACCCATGCTATAGCCGTGATTGAGTCGCTCTCCAACCATACACTCTTGTAACCTCGCTGAATGCACATTGATAAACCTACTTCTATTCCTCTCAACTCCAAAAGATTGATTGAGGGAAGGGGGGATCCACGACGCGCATGTTGAACATTGCTTCGACATAATGGGGGTTGAAGACCAAAGTCATTGTGGGGTGCAATGTCACTGAGAACTTCCTCAAAAGGTCACTGTTGTACAGCTCCACATCATGAAAGAGCAGCGATTAGCAGTCACTGAACACTCCAATTTTGATTTCAATATAGTCATTGAGGTTCGAGACTTGATGGTAGGCAGAACAAGTGATGGTGTCCCAGAGAACGACGTCTTCTGAGATGACGGTTACCACAACATGGAATCTTTGCGCTTCTTATGGAGGTCGATGATGGATCCGTCGACTATGCCATAATGGGAGAGAGTTCTATGGTCATAGATTAGTAGGTTGGGGTCGAGGAGGAGGCGAAAAAATATGCCAAAATGTCTTATTTGTAGCCCCTTTTACAATAAACATGGTCTTTAAAGTGTAACCTATTTTAAAATATTTTTTAAGACTTCTAATGAAAACATAAAATATTCTTCATCTATTTACTAACCAAAATTTATTTTTTTTACAGAACTCTAACAATCAATATACAAATACTTGTTGGGGATATTGAAAAAGGCCGAAAATCATGTTTTATTGTTCTTTAAATTTGATTTCAAGTCTCTTGATTATTGTGTATTAGATTTTGAATTGATTATAATATGTCTACTAGAAAATATAGTTGTGGATATGAAAAAAGAAAAAAAAAGATGAATTGATTCAATCTCAATCATGAGCTCTTGAAAAGTTTTTATATAACAATAAAAGTACAACAAGTTATGTTGAAAATTTGGTGAATGAAGAACATATGAGTGAAAATGAAAATGAAGAACATATGACAGAAGAATGTCATAATGAGCGTAATGATGAAGAACATATCAATGAAGTAACAATGAGAATGATGATGAAAATAGATTTAAGAATTATGAAAATAAATTTTTGATGAAGAATATAGACAATTTCTTTTGAATATCTATGATTCAGAAAATTGGAAAAATATTAATCAAAATTTGAGAGATTTTTTTTAATAGAAAGAGGTCCTATAAGATATAATGGTATCGACTTTCCTAAAGATGATGATAACATGCATTTCTCTTCTATACATTATAATCGATATTTATCCAATGGAGAGAAGCATGATAGAAGATGGTTAGTATATTCAAATGTTTTAGATAAGGTATATTGTTTTTTGTTGTAAGTTATTTAAGAAAGAAGACAACAAGATCCATTTAGCTAATGAAGGAGTTAAAGATTGGAAAAATCTAAGTTATATGCTTAAAAGTCATGAAACTAGTGATGAGCACATTACCAATATGAGTAGTTGGATTGAATTAAAAAGAAGATTAAAAAATAATGAAACAATTGATAAGTGCATGGAAGAACAAATTCTGAAAGAGAAAGAACATTGGAGACAAGAGAAAGAACATTGGCCCAACAAAAATAATTTTTCTTGATTAATTACAAGTTTGTCTTTTCTTGATACAATGCTAGATCCATGTATCCCATTTTATATATAATATGCATTTATAGAAAGAATTACGGTGTGAAATCATTTTCTTGGATTAAAATTCTATTTTTTCTGCATCAGTAGAAATATTAGATCCAACTCGTGTAACATTTCTCAACAATACGGATTACAACCAGTTCTTTTGGTAAATAAAAGAGTGCTTTTAAGAATTGATGCTAACGTAGTGACGTTTTTAGGTTTTGTTTGGTAAATGGATAAATATTTAAGATAAATTAGTCTAATTTATGAAGATAAAAAGATCATTATTTTTATTATACATATTTACATTTGGTAATGCATTTTGTTATTCCAATTTTTCTGTGTTCTTATCCTTAACTTTGTATTTGTATCACATGATGTAAAATATGAGATAATTTCAAAAAACAAAATATCAAGTTTATCACATGGTGTATAAAATATTGTTGATTTTAATTTTATGAAGTTTTTGGTTTTTGATTTTTTAGGAAGAGCAATAATAAATGTTGTCCATGTTTTATAAAATGAAATGAGATTAAAAAATGGGGATAAAGTTTATTTCACATTTTACTAAGAACAAAATATCCTCACTTTTTTTTTTCAAAATATAGATAATTGTACATATTTTATCACTTTTTTTCTTATGATATATGGTATAACATTTGATTTAATCCAATTATTTTCTTATCCCAACCCTTTATACTAATGTCAAACCAAGCCGCATTTAAATATCAACACCTATAGAACTATAATAAGAACAAAACTATATCTAGACCCTGTAGAACAATAAAAAGATTAAAATCACACTGATTGCCAAATACAAACACAAATCATTTTGGAAGCAAACCAAAGGGAAGAACAGAACCAAACACGGCCTAGCAACAAAAGAACAGAGACGAGAAAAAAAAAGAAAAAAGAAAAAAACCACAATCCAACTTTCACAAGAAAATGAGAGAAACAAAACCCATTTTGACAAGCTCAAGACATCCCATCCTGGAAGATCAAATTAACCACCGAATCAGGGTGCACGCCAACCGCCTCCATCAACTCGATACCCAAGAGGGCCATCGACCGGTAGAAGAGCTTGAATGCCCCCCCTGTCTCATGCAACCTCCGCAAAGACCAGTACAAAAGGTATGCCTTGTCGAGGGGATGCACCGAGACTTCCTGTATCAAGCGCCCAGTCTTCCCCTCCACAATGCGTACTTTGAACATCTCCTCCTCATAACAGGGTTTCACGGCCAAAGTCACTGTGGGCTGCAATGTCACAGAGAAGTCCCTCAAAAGGTCATTGTTCGGATTATGTCTCGATCCGGTGTATCAACATCGGATGGCCATGATGAAACCATATTAGGGTGGGCACCTAATTGGTAATTAGTTAAGATTTGATCTTAATTATGATATAAAGTAAATCTCCTAAAATCAGGGAAACAGATTTGTTTGTTACAGATTTGTTTGTTAGGAGATTACTTAGAGAGCAAGTTATTTATTCATATAAATATGCTCTAGGGTTTTAGGGTAAAAATTGGCTTGTCACAAAATGTAGAGATGAGAGGTTGAGAAGATTTGTTTGTTACAGATTTGTTTGTTAGGAGATTACTTAGAGAGCAAATTATTTATTCATATAAATATGCTCTAGGGTTTTAGGGTAAAAATTGGCTTGGCATAATGTAGAGATCCATAAGAGAGAGGTTGAGAGGGTTCAAAGGAGGGTAACTCCATGAGAGTTTGTAAGGCCTTTTTGTATCTCAACAATTATAGTGGATTCTCCCTTTTTTACCCCGTGGATGTAGGCTTAGGCCGAACCACGTTATTTTTTGTGTTCTTCTTGTGATTGTGTTTCGTTCTTGTTTATGATCTCGTATTTTATCGATGACTTCCGCGTATCCGTTTCTCAACAACTGGTATCAGAGCTCCAAGTTACGATCCTGGAGAACGAGATCTAAATAACAATGAAACGACATGGGTCGAAGAAGACCAGCGATGTCGTATCGAGGTTTCATACGAAGAAGAAGAAAAACAATGTCACGGTTACCGTGACCGCGAGAGGAGAAAAAAAAAAAGGTGGGACGTTGGTCCCTGTTTGACATGCATAAAAAAAGAAAAAAGCAACATTAATGCATGGCTGATGTCATCGTGTTGGTCTCTGTGGAAGCAATGGCTGATTCATGGGATCTTTGATCAGCCGAGATGTGTGCGTGGCGCATGTGCACACAGGAAGCCGCGGCATACACGGTGACGAGACAATGACGTGAGGTGCGGGCCGAGAGCGCAGGCACAGGTGTGGAGGCACGTGCGAAGATGTTAGATGCGAAGCGGCATGCGACGACGAGCTCGAAATCATCTACGCGAGGCACGTGATGTAGATGCTCAGTTCATGCAGAGGAAGAAGATGGAACAGACGCAACACAGAGATGGCGTTCTGAACCCGGGTGGCGTCCTAGGTGGTTCAGTTAAAAAGCGAGTCCAGATATTCGGAGCTTGTGAGCGCGTGATGTAGCCTGTTCAAAGTGGAGTCCAGATCCTTCTTCAGATATGCAACACAGAGAATGCGTTCTGAACCCGGGTGGCGTCCTAGGTGGTTCAGGTAAAAAGCGAGTCCAGGTATTCGGAGCTTGCGAACGCTTGGTGTAGCTTGTTCAAGGTGGAGTCCAGATGATCCTTCTTCAGAAACGCACATAGAGCATGCGACAGATTCACGTGATTACCAAGTCAAGATACTGACTTGAAGATGCAGAGATGCAGACTTTCGGAAGAAGAAAAGTTCTTCAGCCAGATGGAGTTTGTAGAGCGAGGTGGAGACATCAACAGAAATCTTCAAGGGGTTCGTGAAAGTCAGAGTTTACCGAATTCGAGCCAAAGTGGAGATTGTTGGGATTATGTCTCGATCCGGTGTATCAACATCGGATGGCCATTATGAAACCATATTAGGGTGGACACCTAATTGGTAATTAGTTAAGATTTGATCTTAATTATGATATAAAGTAAATCTCCTAAAATCAGGGAAACAAATTTGTTTGTTACATATTTGTTTGTTAGGAGATTACTTAGAGAGCAAGTTATTTATTCATATAAATATGCTCTAGGGTTTTAGGGTAAAAATTGGCTTGGCATAATGTAGAGATCCATAAGAGAGAGGTTGAGAGGGTTCAAAGGAGGGTAACTCCATGAGAGTTTGTAAGGCCTTTTTGTATCTCAACAATTATAGTGGATTCTCCCTTTTTTGCCCTGTGGATGTAGGCTTTGGCCGAACCACGTTATTTTTTGTGTTCTTCTTGTGATTGTGTTTCGTTCTTGTTTATGATCTCGTATTTTATCGACGACTTCCGCGTATCCGTTTCTCAACAGTCATTGCTATAAAGCTCCACATTCTGAAAGAGCAGTGACTGGCGGCCTCTGAACACCCCAATTCTGTTTTCGATGTCTACCATGAGATTCGAGACACTTTCGTTGGAAGACATATTGGGAAAGACGATCATGGGAAGATGATTCTCTGGAATGATGACAGTGACCTCGAACGTTGTATCTTTGTGTTTCTTATGGAGGTTAATGATGGATTTGTTGACTACGCCATAGTAAGAGAGAGTTCTATGGTCCTGGATTAGTAGGTTGGGGCCAAGGAAGAGGAGCTGGTCTTCTCTGTTGATGCGTTCCTTGCATTCGATCTTGATTTTGAGGTCGTACACTGTTTCACCACTCTGGAAGAGGTAGATGGAGTCTGGCATTCCATTCATCCTCACAGTAACTAGAGATGTTGTCATTTTGTTTGTGGATTTCTTCTGTCATACTAATGAGCTCTGTGTGGGAAGAGCTCTTAGTATTTATAGAATGTTGAGGTGGAGGGAAAATGTAGTTCTAGATGATTAGTTTTTAGGGGCTGGTTGAGGTTGAATTGAATTGATGTTAATGGATTCTGTCATACTTAATGACCTCTGTGTGGGAAGTGTGTGGACAACTTAACATTCGCATGATAAAAGGTGAGAAGTGGATGGGATGTATGTGTGAATATAGTAAAATGGGGATTGGTTTTAACATGACTTGATGCCTTTAAGGTTAGATTTCAGCACGTATAGAACAATAGGAAGAATTAATAAAACTACACAAGACGTGGTTCGATAAAATGATTCACTATTATAAACTAATTGGATTACAAAATCTCTCAATCTCTCTCCTTAGCATCACCTTTTCCTTCAATGAAAAAACTCTACACACTGCTGCTGCTAAAATACTCTCTTAACCCTAATAATTAAGGAAGAAAGTAAATAAATATGATTAAATGAGTGAAAATTATGAAAGCACAATTACAAATGAGGTAAAAAGTGATTTTTTAAATGATCGACTGGGTCGATCTTGTGACATGTCATTCTATCTCATCTTTTATCCTTCTATTTCAGTTTATAATTAAAATTGTAAGTAAAATTTACAATGTGACATCTCTTGGCTGGATGCATATCCCTGATTTTGTCATTTTTTTGGTAAGTATGAAGTTGTATTCCCCAAAAAAAATGTGTATAATGTGTGTCCGCTGTACTTGAGAAGTCATAAAATTGAATTGGGATAAAGGTTTTGTTGTTATCATGAACATATTTTGGAAGATAACTCCAGGAGAAAGAAATGGTAGCAAGATCTACATACATTCTCTCTGATCCGAACTTATAATCCACTTTTAATAATGAAAATGATGATAACAAGTTTACTTTTTCTCATAAAAAAATTCTGATAGATGACTGCAAACTGATAGTTTGGAAGTGTTGATAATTTTTTTTTTTTTTTGAAACAAGGTTGAGTTTGCTACCAATATTTCTATTACTAATGTTACCGTAACTTATTTAAACATACAGAGAAGGCATAAAAGTCGAGGGGAGACAACTAGCTTGTTTCTTAAATCATAACTTTTTAATATTCTAACCAAACCCTATCGATTGCTCTATTTCTCAAGACAACATTTGAATCTTTCAAATGAATGCATAGCGAGAAATTAGATTAAAAGTATGGCTGATTGTAACATTCTCTTTAAATAAGCACTTATTTATGTTGGACTTTAGTTACTCAATGAGCCAAAAAAAATAATTTTTCTTGTTTTAAATCGCGTTTCTTTCCATGATACAATGTTTGATCCACTTATCCCATTTTATAATACATTTATAAAAAATTATGACGTGTCATCTCTTTGATGAATTAAAATACCAGATCCAAATATAGAAACAATATTTTTGGCTGATTTTTTTTTTCTGGTTAATTTTGGAACATAACCTATATTTCTCAACAATATGAATTACTAACGGTTTCTTTTTAAATTTCTAAATAAAAGAGCCAATCGAAATCTTGAGAATTGATGTTGATACAATGATTTCTTTAATGTTAGATCTCAACACCGGTAGAACAATAATAAGAAAAAAAAACTATATCTAACACTTATAGAACAATGAAGAGAACATAATCATACAAGATAACACGCAAATTTTCAAAATTGCCAGATACAAACATAAATCAATTTGGAATCCAACCTTTCACAAAGGGAAGAACAAAACCAAACACTGCTTAGCATCAAAAGAACAAAATGAAGTGAACAAGAAGGAAAGAAGAAGACCACAATCGATCTTTCACAAGAAAATGAGAGAAACACAACCCATTTTGACAAGCTCAAGACATCCCATCCAGGAAGATCAAACTAACCACGGAATCAGTGTGCATGTCAAGCGCCTTCATCGACTCGCTACCCAAGATGGCCATTGACCCGTAGAAGAGCTTGAATGCCCTCCCTGCCTCGCCCAACCTCCGCAAAGCCCAGTGCAAAAGGTACACCCTGTCGAGGGGATGCACCAAGTCTTCCTGTATCAAGCGCCCAGTCTTCCCCTCCACAATGCGCACTTTGAACATCTCCTCCTCATAACGGGGATTCGGGGCCAAAATCACTGTGGGGTGCAATGTCACAGAGAAGTCCCTCAAAAGGTCACTGTTATAAAGCTCCTCATTCTGAAAGATCAGCGACTGGCGTCCTCTGAACACCCCGATTCTGTTTTCGATGTCTGCCTTGAGTTTTGAGACATTTTCGTTGGAAGACATATTGGGCAAGACCGCCCCGAGAAGGTGGTTCTCTGTAATGACGACGGTGACCTCGAACGTGGTATCTTTGTGTTTCTTATGAAGGTCGATGATGGATTTGTTGATTACACCATAGTAAGAGAGAGTTCTATGGTCCTGGATTAGTGGGTTGGGGCCAAGGAGGAGGAGCTGGTCTTCTCTGTTCATGAGGTCCGCACATTCGATCTTGATTTTGAGGTCGTACACTGTTTCACCACTTTTGATGAGGTAGATGTTGTCAGGCATTCCATTCATCCTCACAGTCACTAGAGACGTGTCCATTTTGTTTGTTGATTTCTTCTGTTTCTTGTTCTAGCTAGAGCTCTCAATACTTACAGAATGTTGAGGTGAGGGAAAATGTAATATTGGATGATTAGTTTTTAGGGGCTGGTAGAGGTTGAATTAAATTGATGTGAATGAAAATTTTCATACCAATGAGCTCTGTGTGGGAAGTGTGTGAACAACTTGACATTCGCATGACAAAAGATGAGAAGTGGATGTGATGCATGAGTGATTATAGTATAATGGATATTCTTGTTCATGCAACAATGCCTTTTAAGGCCCCGTTTGGCTAGCAGAATAGGGGTGTAATAGGGGAGGAATTGAGGAGAATAAGGCTAAAAGGGTGTTTGGGCAAACGGAATAAGGGGGTAAAGCTATGCAGAATAAGGAGAGAATAAGCTGGTATTTGTATTCCAAGTTCACCCATGGAATTGTGTTATTCCTACACTAAAATAAGGGGATCCACATATCAAATCACATATCATCACATCAAATCACCTTTTATACATCAATGGGGCTCACATGTCAAATCAATTTTTTACACCTTATTCTCATCTTATTCTTCATCAATCAAACACTCCAACCTTTATTATTACATTTTCTAATGAGAATAACTGAAAACATAACCAAACACAAAATCTCTTCTTCCATTGATAAAATCAACAATTCCTGGAATATGTATAAACCCTAGAATAACTTATGCCTCTATCCAAATGGGCCAAGGGTTAAAACTTTATATTTTGCTCCTGTTTGGGTAGCAACATAAGCTATTCTGAGATAAATAATTATTTCAATATAAATAAAGAATTGTAAATTTTTTTTATTTGGATATGTTTTTAGTTATTCTTATTAAAAATTTAATAATAAAACATTTGTTGTTTGGTTAATAATAAATAAGTTATGAATAAAAAATAAATAATATATCGATAAATATTTATAAAAGATAAAAAAATTGACTACGAAATATAAATAATGTTTATTGACAAAAAAAAAATATATTTATAAAAGATAAAAAATTGATTTGACATGTACATCCCTTGATTTAATAAAGGCGGTGACATATGATTTGACATGTAAACAACTTTTATAAGAGTGGAATATAATAGATGGAATAATACAATTTCAGGAGAGACCTGGGGAATACCACTACCAGCTTATACCCATTTATTCTGACATAGATATACCCTATTTTTCATTGCAAACAAATAATTTTTTGGTCTTATAGAATAATAAACAGAACAACCACACAAGAGAACTCAAATACATGTGGTTCAATAAAATTTACCTACACCAACATAGGAAAGCACAAAAACGATGCACTACTTTTGAGTAATTGGATTACAAAATCTTTCAACCTCTAAAACACCACCCTTTCCTTCAAAGAAAAAAAAAACTCTATATACATTGCTGCTTCTAAAATAATCTCTCTTAACCCCATGATTAAGGAAGATATTAAATAAATATGGTAAAATGAGAGGAAATATTTAAATACCCCTACAATAAATAAGTCAAACCCTTTACATTCACAAAGATTTTCTTTCATGCTAAAATGTAAGACATCCCACAACAATTGTAAAGATGAAACTTAACTCTATTTGTTTTCATAATTTTTTTTTTGTTGGTTGGTGAAGCTTGATCATTTGAGTGAAGCCAATATTGTTTCTCCAATCATGTTTATTTTTACAAGACTAGGTAAAAAGGCACAATTACAACAATTACAAGTGAGATAAATAGTAAATTTTCATTTAATTTACCAAGTCAAAAGATGACATGTCATTCTCTCTGATGTTTTATCCTTCTATTTCAGTTTATAATTAAAATTTTAAGTAACATTTACAATGTGACATCTCTTGGTTGGATGAAATCCCGGTTTTTATCATTTTTTTTGCTAAGTACAAAGCTTACTCCCCAAAAAAGTATGTATAATGTGTGTCCTCTGTACATGAGATTATGAGGGCATAAAATTGAATTGGGATAAAGGTTTTGTTGTTTTTATGAACATAATTTGGAAGTTTATAGATTACTCCCGGAGAAACAGATGACTGCATTGGAAGTCTTATTGATAATTTATTTTGAAAGCAAACCATATTAACATTAAAAAAGAGGAAAGAACACAACCAAACACCTCACACCATCATAAGTACAGAATAAAGGGTTCCTCATACACTAGAACATAGAAGAAAAAAAAAACCAAACACAATGAACAACCCATGTTGAGATCCTCAACACTACGATCCAGGAAGATCACATAAAATACCGAATTATGGTCGATAACCAGCGATGCCTTCATCTCGTCGTCCATGAGCTCAAAAATTCCCATCCTGGAAGATCAAACTAAACACAGAATCAGGGCGCACGTCGAGCACCTGTATCAACTCGATACCCAAGAGGACCATCGACCCGTAGAAGAGCTTGAATGACCTCCCTCCCTCGCCCAACCTCCGCAAAGACCAGTACAAAAAGTGCACCCTATCGAGGGGATGCACTAAGCTTTCCTGTATCAACCCCCCAGTCTTCCCCTCCACAATGCGCACGTTGAACATCTCCTCCTGATAACGGAGATTTGGGGCCAAAGTCAGAGTGGGATGCGATGTCACAGAGAAGTCCCTCAAAAGGTCACTGTTACAAAGCTCCATATTCTGAAAGAGCAGCAACTGGCGGCCACTGAACACCCCGATTCTGTTTTGGATGTCTACCTTAAGTTTCGAGACACTTTCGTTAGAAGACATATTGGGAAAGACAATCACGGGAAGATGGTTATCTCTAATGAGAACAATGACCTCAAACGTGGTATCTTTGTGTTTCTTATGGAGGTCGATGATGGAGTTGTTGACTACGCCATAGTGGGAGAGAATTTTATGGTCATGGATTAGGGGGTTGGGGCCGTGGAGGAGGAGCTGGTCTTCTCTGTTGATGAGGTCTGTGCATTCGATCTTGATTTTGAGGTCGTACACTGTTTCTCCGCTTTTGAAGAGGTAGATGGAGTCTGGCATTCCATTCATCCTCACAGTCACTTGAGACGTCGCCATTTTTGTTTGTTGATTTTTTTTTGTTTCTTCGTTCTAGAGCTCTCAATAATTATTAGGAGAATGTTGAGGTGGAGGGAAAATGTCGTACTGGATGTGATGAGTTTTTAAGGGATGGTAGGGGTTGAATTGAATTGACGTGAATGGATTTTTCATACTATGAGGTGTGTGTGTGTGTGTGGAAGTGTGTTAACAATTTACATTTGCATGATAAAAGGTAAGAAGTGGATAGGATGCATAAATAATTATCGTATGTGATGGGAAGTGTGTTCACACGACTGATGCCTTTAGATTTAGATTTCAACACTTAGGACCCGTTTGGATTGAAGAATTGAGTTATTCTAGATACATAATTATATCAGTATAGATAATAATTCTACATGAATAAGAAATTTTATGTTTGGTTGTGTTTTTTTATTCTCATTGGAAAACGTAAGAATAAATATTGAGTTGTTTGGTTGATAAAGAATAAAATATAAATAAGTGTAAAAAGTTGATTTGACATGTGGGCTCCATTGATGTATAAGAGGTGTTGATAGGTGATATGATGTGATGAAGTGTAAAAAGTTGATTTGACATGTGGGCCTATGAGAATAGATAAAGTGAATATAGCTTATCATAGGGGTTACTTAGAATTGTTATACTATCTTATACTCGTTTAAACTGGCTTAGTAATACCGAGTTATACTCTGCAAACAAACGATCATTTTCTCTATCCATTTTTATACCACCCTTATACCACTTTTATTCTGCCTTAATCGTGGGTTGATAAAATTTGCTTACATCTACGGAGAATAGCTGGAAACGATTCACTATTACTTACTTGGATTATAAAATCTTACTACCTCTCTCCTTAGCACTTCCCATTCTCTTTTAAAAGAAAAACTTTATTACCCTGTTTGGATAACGGGTTAAGAGAGTATAAGAGGGGTATAAGGGTGGTATAAAAATGGATAGAAAAAATGACTGTTTGTTTGCAGAGCAAAATTTGGTATTATTAAGCCAGTTTAAACAAATATAAGAGAGTATAAAAATTTTAAGCAACCCTTAGGATAAGTTATACTCAAATTATCAATTCCCATGGGCTCACATGTTAAATCAATTTTTTACACTTTATCACATCAAATCACCTATCAACACCTTTTATACATCAATAGGGTCCATATGTCAAATCAACTTTTTACACCTTATTTATATTTTATTTTTTATCAACCAAACAACTCAACATTTATTCTTATGTTTTCCTATGAGAATAAAAAAAATACAACCAAACAGAAAATCTCATATTCATGTAGACGTGTTTTCTATACTAGCATAATTATCTATCCAGAATAACTCAATTCCTCAATCCAACGGGGGCTATATATTGTTGCTTCTCACAGTAAAATAATCTCTCTTAACCCTAATAATTGATGAAGAGATAAGCTATACTCAGTTTATCTATTTCCATGGGCCACATGTCAAATTAACTTTTTACATCTTATCACATCAAATCACATATCAATATCTCTTATACATCAAAGGGCTCACATGTCAAATCAACTTTTTACATCTTATCACATCAAATCACATATCAATACCTCTTATACATCAAATGGCTCAAATGTCAAATCAACTTTTTTACACTTTATTTATATTTTATTCTTTATCAACCAAACAACTCAACATTTATTCTTACGTTTTCCAATGAGAATAAAAAAAAACAACCAAACAGAAAATCTTTTATTCATGTAAATTTGTTATTTATACTAGCATAGTTATCTATCCAGAATAACTCAATTCCGCTATCCAAACGGGGACGTAAGAATTTACAAAAAAACACTCCCTACTGTGTTTCCCTCCTATTGTCTTTCCAAATAACTCAAGATTCACATAAAAACAAACAATTAAGCTTCATTTTTATAATTGTTGTGAGATGTTTTACATTTTAGTATGTGGTAATGTGACAATCCTACAGTGAAAATCAGGTGAAATACAAGTATATATATACAAACAGAGAATCCAAACTCATGTTTTCCAAACCGCATCAAAGTGGATGTTGAAGAGATTATCATTTGGATTCCAATAATTGTGTGTGATTCTAGTGAATTTGCGCTATAAAAGCTCATGAAATATCTTTCATATACAACTGGTAGGGAATAGGGTCTCATTGAACATGCAATCTTTTATGTGATTACTGTATCAAGATAAGTTGTTCACCCATGGCAACTTAAGCAAATGAGGCCCATTCATTGGCCATTTTGTTGTTTCAATTTATTTTTTTTTTTTTTTGAAATAAGGTAGACTCAAGATAGGTTGTTTCAATTTATTGATGAGAGATTCTTTGACTCAAGTTCCCATCACTCAACATGTAACACAAATATAAAAAAAAAAAGCAAACTTTTTTCATACTAAAAAAAAGGCAATTTAGGAACATAATTAACTAAACACTAACATGTCCAGCATCAACAAAACAGAAATTAACAAGTCTTTCTCACACTAGAAATAAGAAACACTAGTCAAACACAGTCCAGCACACAATCCATCTTTCAAAAGAAAACGGGAAAACACAACCAAACATAATCCATGTTTAGTACCTCATGGCGTCTGATCCTTGAAGATCAAACTGAATACCTGATTGGGGCACACACCGAGCTCCTCCATTATATCTAGGCCAGAGAGGATCCTCGTCCCAAGAAAGATCTGAAACGACCTCTCTCTCGTCACTTCCAAAAAGATCACCCTGTCGTGGGGATGCACCAAGAATTCGGATACCAAGTGCCCTAACTTCCCCTCCACAATCTGCACATTGAACATGTCCTTCTGATGATAGGGGTTCGCGGCAAAAGTTACTGTGGGCTGTGAAGTTACAGAGAAGTCCCTCAGAAGGTCGGTGCCACCCAGCTCTTCACCCTCAAAGGTGACTAACTGACGGCCATAGAACACCCCGATCTTGGATTCAACAGCGTCCGTGATTTTTGAGACATTGTCTTCGGAAGACATATTGGGGATGGTGGTGATGAGAACACCATCTTCTGAGACGACAGTTACCTCAAAAGTGGTATCTTTGTGTTTCTTGTGGAGGTCGATGATGGATCCGTTGTTTGGGCCATACAAACCGAAAAATCTATGGGTACGCATGAGTGGTCTGGAGCCGAGGAGGAGGAGCTGGTCTTCTTTTGGGATCCTGAACCTGTATTGTATTATAGTCTTGATATCATTTACATATTCAGTACCTTTTAAAGGGAAAATGAAGTCCGGCTCTCCATTCATCCTCACAATCACATGGTACCTACTCATTTTATTTGTTGACTTCTTTGTTTCTTGTTTAGAGCTCTCAATATATATCAAGAGTATGTTGATGTGGAGGGAAAATGTTATACTGGAAGATTAGTTTTATAGGCTAGTATAGGTTGAATTGAAATGGTGTGAATGGACTCTGATCATATCATAAGCTCTGTGTGGGAGGTGTGTTGAGTGTAACATTTGCATGATAGTAGATGTGAGAAGTGGATGGAATACATGAATGATTTTGTGAAATGGATGTTTTTATGAAAATGTTGTGTCTCAAAGATTTAGCAAAATGGGACATCATCTTCTTCTCTTCTTTTTTGGTGTAAAAGGCCTAAAAGACTTATACATTGCTACTCACAAAATGATAATTTACATCATTAATTTGTACCATGTATATCATCAAAATTATAAGTATGATTAACTTCTTATATACATCTATGCATAGAGTATATATAGGGAATAATCCACCTACGCATCTGATCATATTCCATACCATTAGTGATAAAGCAAAAGCCGAGATCATCTTTTGGGCTAAGTTGGCTCCATAGCCTCTTCTTGTTATTTTCATTTTTAGATCTTATTTGATTCATTTTAGGACTGTCACATCACAATATAACATCCTATGGTTGCAATTGCATCAAGTCTGGCTCTCCTGCCGTATTCAAGGTTTGATTCCACATTTTCAATTTTTTGATGATTCGTTGACTCATGTTTCCATCACTACTCAACATGTAAAACAATCACACAAACCATTTTTAAAGCAAAGTTTTTCACACTAAATCAAATGAAATTAAGAACAATACCAAACACTGTCCAACATCAACACAACAGAGACAAGCCTTTCTCACACACGGGAATTTAAAAAAAAAATGGACCTAACCAAACACAATCCAGCACACAATCAAACACAGCCAAACACAATCCATGTTATGTCTGATCCATGAGGATCAAACGAAACACCGAATTGAGGTGCACATCAAGCTCCTCCATTATCTCGAGACCGGAGAGCATCCTCGTTCCGAAAAAGAGCTGGAACGACCTCTCACCCGTCTCCTCCAACCCCCACACCATCCAGTCCAAAAAGAACACCCTGTCCAGGGGTGCACCAAGAATTCGGCTACCAAGTGCCCGGTCTTCCCCTCCACAACCCGCACATTGAACATGTCCTTCTGATGATAGGGGTTCACGGAAAAAGTCACTGTGTGCTGTGAAGTTATCAAGAAGTCCCTCAGAAGGTCACTGTCGTACAGCCCTTCACCCTGAAATCCCACTAATTGACGGCCATAGAACACCCCGATTTTGGATTCAATAGCGTGCCTGAGTTTTGAGACATCATGATGCAGGAGCATTCTACTCAACTATATATGGGTCAAGTGCATTTATCAAATGTTCAATTTTATGGAGCAAAATGGGGCTCAAAATATGTCCAACAAGACCAACTCATGGTTTGACCATTTCAACCCAACACTTAGTCAAACAAGTCCATGAATGGTCCATCAAGATTCTCTAGAAGCAGCTTTTGCATCCCAATCCCATCAAATTGCTTTTGAAGAAAGTGGTTGTTGACTTAACAACTTTGGTTGTTAATATTGGCATTTCCAAGCTCTTGTTAATTGTGTTTTATGTTTCTAAATGTAGTTAATGTCTTGTAAATTGTATTGTTCCATTCCTATGGTTTGGAATTGGAACACAGTCTTGTAATTTGTGGTCAATGTTTTGAATATGTACTGTTTATTTCCAAGGCATGGGAATGGGACTAGTTAACATAGAAATTGTTGATCTTTATGAGACTTGTCCCCTCCCATGGCCTATATAAACTCTCAAAGATGAATGCAAAAAAAAAAGTCAAGTTTAGTTAAAAATATTCTCTACAAAGTGAGCCTAAGAGTGGACTCTCTAGTGCAAGTTTTATCTCTTATCCTTCTTCTTGTGGGAGTTGAATGTGGCGAGAACCAATCTCTTATCCTACTTACGTTTGATCGTGACCGATCCATTGAAGGTGGCGAGCATTCTCTTATCCTTCTTTGTCTGATCGACCGATCCGTTTGAGGTGGCGAGATCTCTATCCCCAATCCCCATCACATCA
Source organism: Acorus calamus (assembly GCA_030737845.1). Classification (NCBI taxonomy): domain Eukaryota; kingdom Viridiplantae; phylum Streptophyta; class Magnoliopsida; order Acorales; family Acoraceae; genus Acorus; species Acorus calamus. Next base: position 19,907,619 of record CM060872.1, read on the forward strand.
TCTTCGGAAGACATATCGGGGATGGTGGCCATGAGAACACCATCTTCTGAGACAATTGTTACCTCAAACGTGGTATATTTGTGTTTCTCCTGGAGGTCGATGACGGATCCGTCGTTTATGCCATAGAAACAGATAAATCTATAGGTCCGCATGAGTGGTTTGGGGCCAAGGAGGAGGAGTTGGTCTTCTTCCGGGATCCTAAATCTGCATTCCATTATAGTCTTGAGATCATGCACATTTTCGATACCTTTTAACGGGCAAATGAAGTCTGGCTCTCCATTCATCCTGACAGTCACATGAATCCCACTCATTTTGTTTGTTGATTTCTTTGTTTCTTGTTCTAGAGATTTTAAAGTGAACTTTGTTATCTATTTATCTATCTTAGTTTTTTTTATTGAAGGATGTAGTGAGGCAACTTTGTATTTTGTGTGGGACATCTTTGACTTACTTGCACAAGTGTTTATCTCCTACAATTTCCACTACCAACTACCTCATTCATTTCCTATGACACCCACCATTTTTCCATGACTTGAAAAACCAAATTGACCATCATTTTCAAGAACCCCCATTTACCTATACATAGACCATCACTTCCCATAAGCCTTATATTTCCTATGCATTGGTAAATCACATTGACCACATTTTCCCAATATCTACACTTACCCATGTATTGGTACACCACACAAGTCATTATGTATACCAATTTCCTATAATTTATTCCCCATATCAACCTTGCCTATAAAAGGAGACCCTCTCTACCATTTTCACCAACTCAACTCAATCTATCTCACTCCACAAAATTCCAACACCACCTCAAACATACACTTGTGCAAGCTTGTCTCTAGTAGCCCAATTTTGAATGTAAGCTTGTCTCTTGTAGTGAATATCAAATTGTCAATTTTTCCTCATCTTTGAGTTGTTCATTCTTCTTCTACTTTTGATTGTGAGTCTTGGGCTAGTGTGACTTTGGTTGCACTATTTGAGAGTCTCGTGTCTCTCCACATGGTATCAGAGCTACAAGGGTTGTAGTTTGGTTCTTTTCAAGATTCCCTTGGTGAAGAAGTTTGTTCGGAGCTTCGAAGATGGATTCGGGAGGTCGTATTGGCGGACTTGGCTTTGTGGTGCTTTCACAAACCAACTACAAGAGGTGGAAGTCGTGTATGGAGTCCTACCTTCTTGGTGAGGACTTGTGGGAGGTTGTTGGTGGGGGTGAGAAGGAGGCTCCGGAGGATACGCCGGAGAACGCTAATGCATTGAAGAAGTGGAAGACTTCTAATGCAAAGGCGGAATTCATATTGAAGAGATCGGTTTCCAAAGAATTGTTCGAGCACATCATAGATTGCACATCGGCGTGCAATATATGGAGTACCCTTTATGGGTTGTTCAACAAGAAGAACGTTACTTGGTTACAATTGTTGGAGAATGAGTTGGCGAACTCTTCTCAAGGCGATCTCTCTATCTCTCAATTCTTCTTGAAGATCAAAAATCTTTGTTCGGAGATCTCTACTCTTGACCCGGACAAGCCTATCTCGGAGGCTCGGTTGAAGCGGCACATCGTTCGTGGGCTCAAGAAGGAGTACATTCCCTATGTCACTTCTATTCAAGGGTGGGCAGTCCAGCCATCCTTGGTGGAGTTTGAGAACCTTCTTGCTTCGCAAGAGTCTCTAGCTCGACAAATGGTGGGGTGTTCTACTTCCGATGGTGACGGGAATGCCTTGTTTTCTTCCAACAAAAAATCTGGGAAGAAAGGCAAGGAGAAGAAGAAGGACGATGGCGACTCCTCTTGTAAGTCGGAGGGGAATCGGAAAGGTGTCAAGTGTTACCGTTGTGGTAAACTTGGACACATTAAGAAGAATTGCCGCGTGAAGCTCAATGGTGGCAATCTTGCTCAAAAAGAGGGTGTCGAAGAAGAAGATTGGGGGAATTGCTTCTTGACGGAGGCAACTTCGGTCGATGCCTTGGCCTCCATCAACTTCAAAGAGGATTGGATCATCGATTCCGGTTGCGGCCATCATCTAACCGGCGATGACTCCAAGTTCTCTTCTCTCCAAGATCATTATGATGGCAATGATCGGATTGTCACGGCGGACAATACTATACACCCGGTGGAGAAGGTCGGGAGTGTCATCCTTGGTGGAAAAGGAGGCGACGACGCTATCACACTTAAGAGTGTGTACCATGTTCCGGGTGTGAAGAAGAACCTTCTCTCCGTCTCCAATACGGTGGATACGGGTCATTATGTCTTGTTCGGGCCACAAGACGTGAAGATTCTTCGGAATGTTTCCAAGTTGGAGGGAGACGTTGTCCACACCGGAAAGAGGGTAAATGATCTCTTTGTTTTATCTGCCTCTTCTTCATATGTTGATAAAATGAGCACCAATGATAGTGCATCCATATGGCATGCTAGATTTGGGCATCTTAGCATGGATAAACTAAAAATCATGGTGAAAAAGAACCTTGTTGATGGGCTTTCTTCTTTGAGCACATTTGGTGGAGGAGAGGTGTGTGAGGGATGCCAATATGGAAAGGCACATCGTCTTCCATTCGATAGGTCCCTCTCTCGGTGCAAGAGTCCTTTGGAGCTCATCCATAGTGACTTGATGGGGCCTTGTTCTACACCATCTTATTCGGGCTCTCTTTATATGCTTTTATTTGTTGATGACTTTTCACGGTTCACTTGGGTGTATTTTGTAAAAGAAAAATCAGATGTTTTCTCAAAGTTCAAGGAGTTCAAGGTGACCGTGGAAAGCATGCTCAACAAGAAGATCCGGAGGCTCCGCACGGACAATGGGGGAGAGTTCACTTCGAACGACTTCTCCTCATTTTGTCGTGAGCACGGCATTCGGAGGGAGCTTTCTTGTGCCTACACTCCACAACAAAATAGCGTGGCGGAGAGGAAGGTTCGTCACTTGGTGGAGATGTGCAAGAGTTGGTTGCATGCGAAGAATTTACCCAAGGCCTAATGGGCGGAGGGTATGGCATGTGCGACCCATGTGATCAATCGGGTGCCCCTTAGCCCGATTAACATGAAGTCTCCATATGAGCTCTTGTACGGGGAGAAGCCCAATGTGAAGCATCTCAAGGTGTTCGGATCTATTTGCTATGTTCATGTGCCCGATGCAAGGAGGTCCAAGTTGGATGCCAAGGCCAAGAAGTGCATCTTCATTGGCTACGATGAACGGAAGAAGGGGTGGAAATGCATGGATCCCGAAACTCAAAAATTCAAAGTTTCAAGGGATGTTGTATTTGATGAGATCACCTCATTTTATGGCCCGAGTGTTGCTGGTCCTGAAGATGTTGGTCCTCTCTCGGACATCAACAACAAACCGGAGGCCACCATTAGCTTGCGGTCTCCTCTAGTGCTCCTATTTCATCGGAGGGCTCTTCTTCTTCGTCGATGGGGGAGCAAAGTGAGAGGGGGAGCCGGATTTCTTCTTTGATCGGATGAACAGCAAGAAGAGAATGTGGTGGAGGCTCCAAGCGGGCCTACTCTTCGGCGATCGGAGAGGAAAATTGTGAAACCCATGCGGTATCGCGATGGGAATTTGGTGAGCACCATTCCTTGTTTACTTGCCGGTCCTATTGATGAACTTGAACCTTCTTCTTTCAGTGAAGCTAAAGGTGTGAAGGAGTGGGAGGATGCCATGGATGAGGAGATGCGTGCGCTCATCAAGAATGAGACTTGAGTTCTTGTTCCAAAACCCAAGGATGTGAAGCCGGTCACTTGCAAGTGGGTGTACAAGACGAAGCGAAAGGCGGATGGAAGTGTTGAGCGTTTCAAAGCTCGACTTGTGGCTAGGGGTTTCTCTCAAAAATATGGAGAGGACTATGAGGAAACCTTTAGTCCGGTGGCCAAGATGACTTCCGTTCGGGTGGTGATTTCTTTGGCGGCTTCGCTTGGGTGGAGACTATGGCATCTCGATGTCAAGAACGCCTTCTTGTATGGCGAAATTGACAAGGAGATTTATATGGACCAGCCCCGGGATATGTCTCCAGCACTCATCCGGAGTTTATTTGCAAAATCAAGAAGGCTCTTTATGGGCTAAAGCAAGCACCGAGGGCGTGGTATGGTAAAATTGCGGAGTATTTACAATTTTGTGGATATTGTGCTTCTAACTCCGATTCTAGTCTCTTTGTGAAGAAGCAAGGGTGTCTCCACATGATTGTTCTCTTATATGTGGATGACATGATCGTCACGGGCAATGATGAAGGGGAGGTTGCTAAGCTTCGGTCCGAGCTTTCCATTCGATTCGAGATGAAGGATCTTGGTGAGCTAAGCCATTTTCTTGGCTTGGAATTGGAGAAGGTGGACCTTGGGCTCTTCCTTTCTCAAAAGGGCTATGCGAAGAAGATTGTTGAGAGGTTTGAGTTGAATCAAAGCAAATGGTGTTCCACTCCTCTTGATCCAAGCATGAAGATTGCTCGTGATGATGGAAAGCTTCTTCCAGACCCTCGCCCATATCATGCTCTTGTGGGTAGTCTCATTTATTTGACTATCACAAGACCTGACATTGTTTTCTTTGTTGGACGTGTGAGCCGTTACATGCATGAACCGCGGAAACCACATTTGGAGGCGGCAAAACGAATTTTGAAGTATGTGAATTCCACACTTGACTTTGGTCTTCTTTACAAGAAGAAAGTGGAGTTTTCTTTATGTGGATTCACGGATGCCGACTTGGGTGGTGACTCGGATGATCGGAGGTCTACATCCGGTTATGTTTTTCTATTCGGATCAGCCGGGGTCTCTTGGTGTAGTAAGAAACAGGATTTGTGTCTATCTCTACTACGGAGGCAGAGTACAAAGCCGCTACTCTTGCTTGTCAAGAGTTTGTGTGGCTTCGGCGGCTCATCGAGGATGTCTATTCCATCATTCACAAACCAAACACTATTCTTGGTGACAACCAAAGTGCTATTAAGCTTGCTACCAATCCGGTTTGTCACGCAAGAACCAAACATATCGAGATCGAGCATCATTTCATTCGTGAGAAGGTGCTTGATGGAACGGTAAACGTGGTTGAGATGCGAAGCAAAGATAATCTTGCAGATATTTTCACCAAATCTCTCTCCAAATGGCCGTTCGAGTTTTTACGAGCCAAACTTGGACTTGTACCCAAAAGTTCACTTTAAGGGGGAGTGTGAAATTTTAAAGTGAACTTTGTTATCTATTTATCTATCTATCTTAGCATTTTTTATTGAGGGATATAGTGAGGCAACTTTGTATTTTGTGTGGGGCATCTTTGACTTACTTGCACAAGTGTTTATCTCCTACACTTTCAACTATCAACCACCTCATTAATTTCCTATGACACCCACCATTTTTCCATGACTTGAAAAACCAAATTGACCATCATTTTCAAGAACCCCCATTACCTATACATAGACCATCACTTCCCATAAGCCTTATATTTCCTATGCATTGGTAAATCACATTGACCACCTTTTCCCAATATCTACACTTACCCATGCATTGGTACACCACACAAGTCATTATGTACACCAATTTCCTATAATCTATTCCCCATACCAACCTTGCCTATAAAAGAAGATCCTCTCTACCATTTTCACCAACTCAACTCAATCTATCTCACTCCATAAAATCCCAACACCACCTAAAACATACACTTGTGCAAGCTTGTCTCTGGTAGCCCAATTTTGAATGTAAGTTTGTCTCTTGTAGTGAATATCAAGTTGTCAGTTTTTTCACATCTTTGAGTTGTTCATTCTTCTTCTACTTTTGGTTGTGAGTCTTGGGCTAGTGTGACTTTGGTTGCACTATTTGAGAGACTCATGTCTCTCCACAAGCTATATGTGGGAAATATGTTAACATTTGCATAATAGAAGTGAGAAGTGGATGAGATGCATGAGTGATTTTAGTGAAATGGAATTAGATTGCAAAAATGAAATTTGGGTGTAGGCAAAACTTGTTTCTTCAATCATGCTTATTTTTACAAGACTAGGTAATTGTGCACTCACACATTTGTGCTGGAGTTTTAGTTACATGTGAGCCCAAAAAAAGGTAAAATTTTCAATTAACCCACTCGGTCACAAGATATGACATGTACATGCATGTCCAATGTTATGTTATCTAGACTTGATTGGATGCAATAAGAAATGGTAAGCTAAATGTGTTCGGGAAATAAACATCGATATGATGTAGACTCATAGACATGAATGATACACCAACATTAATCACAGAAATATAAAAAGATCAATCAACATTAGGACTTTTGTGGTTCTCTTAATATGAAGTAAGTCTATGGATTCTCAGCATACATCGTACATCTATCCATAAAAATAAAAATAAAAACTAGCAAAGTCCAAAGCCTGTCTCTCTCTCTCTCAAACCTTTCTCTTTTTTTTTTGATTGGTAATCATTTTTTGTATTTCTATGTAGAAACAAACTTTACAAAGAGTATGAAAAAGCACAAAAAAATAAAGACAACATGGGAAACTTCAGTAATAATTCAAACCCAGGTCGACCTGCATCCCTTCTCCATCATTAACCATTTATTGAAGTTCATATCTGAAATCAGATGAAAAAGGAGAGCTTCCTTTAGTGAGAATAGGGGAGAAAAAAGGATGTCATCCTTTCTTGCGGACATAGGGGAAACCGGACTTGTCCATTGTAACAGCTGCTCTAAGTTCAGACCAAATGTTGGAAGGGTAGAGGACTGTTTCTCCTCTGGCAGATTGGAATGAAGCCATCAGGTCGGCAGGAGAGTTCCCTTCGCGCAGGATATGTGATGCTTTCCATTCCATAAAACTAAGAAGACCTTGTTGAATAGAACGAAGAGACCGGATTGCAGTCCAAGGACGCGAACCCTTCCCTTTAACCCAAGCTATTGCGGTGGTGGAATCCGATTCGATCCACAACTTTTGGACCCCTGATTTGATGGCAAGCCAAATGCCCACCTCAATCGCCTTGAGCTCTAATAGATTGATAGATGGATAATAGGGGAGGCTATGGAGGCTATGAGGCTATGGAGGCTATGGATAATAGGGGAGGCTATGGAGCCTTGAGCTCTGATAATAGGGGAGGCTATGGAGCACTACTTAGAAATGATCAATCTGAATTTATTTGCGGTATAGCTGGCAGACATGATCTTTCAAACCTTTCTCTTTTGTTACAAAAATATGAAAAAAAAACTAGCTGTGAATCCAAGTCATTATGGCTCCAAATTAAACCTGCATATTTTTTAACTTTTGTATTATTTCTATCGATAGAACTAAGAATAGGGAAAAAAAATGTAATCAATATGACACCTCTTCATAGAATGTCGCGTGTGTGTAACTATTTGTAATTACTGATAAATTTTAATACAAAATTCCCTAGTTTGATGTCATCTCTGTTTTGATGTCTCTTCTAACCAGGATGACATTTAGTTTTTGTAATTTTTTTTTTCATCAATTCTCCTCATTTCTTTTCTAGATATGTACTATGATTTCAATTAATTAACGAATTGCGGTATCTATCTTTACCTTCAAAAAAAATTTCTAATACAAAATTCTTTTTTACGCATAAAAAAAAATACTAGAATAAAGTGCAAAAACGTCAAACACAAACCCCCCGTTTGGATAGCGGAATTGAGTTATTCTGGATAGATAACTATGCCAGTATAGATAACAAATCTACAAGAATAAAAGATTTTCTGTTTGGTTGTATTTTTTTTATTCTCATTGGAAAACGTAAGAATAAACGTTGAGTTGTTTGTTTGATAAAGAATAAAATATAAATAAAGTGTAAAAAAGTTGATTTGACATTTGATGTATAAGAGGTGTTGATAGGTGATTCGATGTGATGAGGTGTAAAAAGTTGATTTGACATGTGGGCCCATGGGAATAGATAAGGTGAGTATAGCTTATCCTAGGGGTTGCTTAGAATTGTTATACTCTCTTATACTCGTTTAAACTGGCTTAGTAATACCAAGTTATACCTTTCAAACAAACAACTATTTTTCTTATCCATTCCTATACCACCCTTATACTCCCTTATTCCGTTACACAAACGGGGGGTTTAAGAGAATCCATGTTTTCATAACAAAATTACCACACACAAACCAACCACAATCCATGTTGAGAACCTCAGGGAATCTGATCCCTGAACATCAAACGAAAAACGGTGTTACTACATGCGCCAATCATTTCATTGTCTCGAGGCCATGGAGCGCCCTAGAGCCATAAAAGAGATGCAATGCCTTCCCGCCCCTCCTCCAACCCCCGCACCCTCCCCTCCAAAAGGCACACCTTGTCCTCCGGATGCACCAACACTTACCACCATCAAGCGCCCGGTCTTCACCTCCACGACCCACACGTGGGCTGCGATGTCACCGAAAATTCCCTCATAAGGTCGTTGTTGCATAGCTCCTCCTCCTGGAAGAACAGCGACTGGCGGCCACTGAACACTCCAATTTGGATTGCAATGTACTCTTTGAGGTCCGAGACTTTATGTAACACCGGTGAATTTTATCTTATTTATATATTTAATTTAAATATATAAATATTATATTTGAATTGAAATTTGTGTATTTTGTGTGTTTTAAGTTTTGACCCATTTAGTGTATCTTTATGGACCTATTTCAATTTATAATTTTAACCACTATTTGTTAATGTTAAAGATTTTATATATTTTCTTTCGAAGATTTTTAAGATCTTAAATGGTTATAATTTTATAAACTTTTGATCTCAAAAGATTAAATTTTGAATTTTCATTGTTATTGATTTTTAGGGACCTATTTATAAATCTTGAAATTTTATTATATATTATAGGGATCAATCTGTAATTCGGATAGGGACCTATTTGTAAATATAAAAATTCCAGGGATCATTTTATAATTTTTGTTAGGTTTAGATATCAAATATATGGGCGACCGTGTATTTAATCCGGGTGGCCGTGTCTATTCGGGAGAGAGAGAGAGAGAGAGAGAGAGAAAAAAAAGGTATTTAATCTTTTTCTTTGTATCCTTTGATTTTCTTATTATTTATTAGATTAATGTTTAGGTGTTTTGATTTTAAGATTTTAATAAAAATAAAATTATGATTTATTATTTATTTTAAGGATTAAATATATTTTTATGTTATGGGATTTATAGTTTTTCATTAAGTTAGAATTTTAATATGTATATGTTTATGTTGTTAGATTCTTAAAATTTTATAAAAACAAGGGTTTGATCTATTATTATTTTTATTAGATCTATATTAGATATTTAGATTTTTGAGTCTTCATAAACTTAGGGTTTCGATTTATTATTTATTTTAAAGATTAGATTTATGATCAGATTTTTAAAATATAAGTTTTTAATAATACTAGGGTTATGATTTATGCGTATACTTAATAAGATTTGTTTATTTTCAAATTTTATTAATTAATAGTTTATTTTTTTATAAAAAAGGATGTTTTATATTATTTTACGAATTTTCATTATTTTATTATTATTTTGAATATCTGAATTTTTGTTTTTTCTGTTTTGTCTTTTCTGGTTTCGTCTTTTAGTGTCTGGTTTTATTGTAAATAATTTTTTGATCTTTTTCTTAGGTTGTGGTATATATGGATGAGTTTTGATTGTTGGGTATAAATATTTATACCAAATAATTATGGATAGGTAACTAGGTCTTTGGCCTAGGCTTGAATCATAGGTTTTAATTAATAATTTATTTGATTTATCTATATTATAATTTTTGTTGTGGGCTTCATTCTCCAGACCTAAGGTCTATTTGAGGTGAGTAGGCCTATTGATTTATTTTATGTGAGTTTTTTTCTACATCGTTGAATTTGACGTGTTCATTATATTTGTGTGATATTATATGATATCTACACATTTATATTATGATTATTTTGCATGATTTTAATATTTTACATATTGATGAAATTGCATTTCTTACTGAATAAAGTTGCATGATTTAATTCATTCGTCTTGTCATTTAAAATAGCATGAATTATGCTATTCATGTTTAAAGAATTAACATAATACATTTTTGATGTTGATGTTTTCGAAATAACATTTAAGCTGCATGATTTCTATGACGTGGACCAAGGATTCTTCTGATTGAGAACCCTATTCGATATGGGTTGGTTGTTTCATAACCAGGTATTGCGTATTCTGATGATTAAGATGAAGTTTGGACTTTTCGCGTCTTTCAGAAATTGCTCCGAGGTAGCGGTTCGAGAGTAAATTATAGTTACGACTGACTATTTGATGCAGCGCGAGGGGTCACGCTCTTCTGCTGACTCGATCAACTTTCAGGGATGCGAGATCTGCAGGCTCCAACAAGGCTGTTGATTCTTCAATAGAAGGATACCTGGGATGTTGGGCTTCAAATATCTGTTGATTTCCTAAGAAATGCCAGAAATTTGGTATTTCTATGTAAATGTTAGTACTCCTAACAAAATACAATAGATAAAATAAATAAACTTCAAAATAATCACTAATCTCTGCCTTGTCAATTGGTTTACATGATTATTTATAGAAGAGAATCCTAACAAACTAGGATCTCAATTAATTATCTAAATCTGTAAACTAACAAACAAATCTAACAAATCTTTATCTAATCCTAATAAAATTCAAATTTGAATTCAAATAATGATTTGAAATTCAAATCTAAACATAGTAATTAAAACAAATAAAAATAAATCCTAACAAATAAAACTAAAATACTAAAAATACAAATCATCCAGAATCCTCCATATGGTGGTCCTCAACATTGATTGAATGGTCCATGATCCTGCTGCATCATTCTCTCCCTCTTCAGAAAAACTCATCCTCGAGTTTGGTTGAATGATTTGATGATGAAGTCGAGCAGCTGATGACGTGTTCCACTGAATTTTGATTTGATGGCTTTAAGGTCATTCAACAAATCGACTTTTGCATCCTTTCGATCTCCAGTGATCATGGAATTTTTTTTTTTTTAAAAAATATATATTGGATTGGAATTAAAAGAAATATTTGGGGGGATGGGTGTTTTGGAAGGAAAACTTGGCTATGAGGGGTTAAATGTAATTTTTTTTTTTTTTGAAATTAAGAGGAGATGGGTTCGGTGGGATCTGGGGCTTGTACGGGGTGGAGGTTTGTTTTTTTTTTTTTTTTTTTTTTGAGATTAAGGGAATGTGGTGTTTTTGTTTTTGGGATAAAATATAGGAAAATGATAGATAAATGAGATATGAATTCACCAGTGGCAGTGGCTCGGCAACGACGACGACAACGGCACGCGGCAACTCTCGACAGAAGAGATGGCTGTGCCGGATAGCATCAACGACGACGACTGTTCGACGGCGGCGGGGCTCGGTGGCAGTAGCTCTCAACGGCGGCGGCGCTCAACGGTAGCGGCGGTTCGCGGTGGTAGTCGCAACTTGGCTCTGATACCAACTGATGCAGCGTGAAGGGTCACGCTCTTCTGCTGACTCGATCAACCTTCAGGGATGCGAGATCTGCAGGCTCCAACAATGCTGTTGATTATTCAATAGAAGGATATCAGGGATGTTGGCTTCAAATATTTGTTGATTTCCTAAGAAATGTCAGAAATTTGGTATTTCTATGTAAATGTTAGTACTCCTAACAAAATACAATAGATAAAATAAATAAACTTCAAAATAATCACTAATCTCTGCCTTGTCAATTGGTTTACATGATTATTTATAGAAGAGAATCCTAACAAACTAGGATCTCAATTAATTATCTAAATCTGTAAACTAACAAACAAATCTTTATCTAATCCTAACTAAAATTCAAATTTGAATTCAAATAATGATTTGAAATTCAAATCTAAAACATAGTAATTAAAACAAATAAAAATAAATCCTAACAAATAAAACTAAAATACTAAAAATACAAATCATCCAGAATGCTCCATATGGTGGTCCTCAACATTGATTGAATGGTCCATGATCGTGCTGCATCACTATTTATGTTTGTTTAGTTTAGATGGCTCCCACAGAGATAGTTTGTTATGTATTTTCTTTTTAGTATCTTATCTCCGCAAAAACTCTGATATATTGTAAAGTCGTTGATGATTTAAAACCGTTGGTGTTATTTATTTTATTATTATCGGTTTTATTATATTTATATTATATTGGTATCATATAAGAAAAAAAAGAGCTGCAAAATTTGGTCTTGTAATTGAATTAAATTTAGTAGTGACCCATTTACAGTCCGATAAACGGTTAGGTAAATGTGGGGCGTTACAGATGGTATCAAAGCCACGTCCTGTCGGAGCATAGGTTAGGGTTTGTGTCTAGGGGAAAAAATGTTTTATTATTTGTGATGTTTGTTATTTCAATTAGGATTTTTTTTATGACAATAAGGGATTGTAGTGTTGTCTCTATTCTGGTTATTCACCGTATATTCTTTTTAGGGTTCCGCACATTCATTCACTTTATCGGATTTACAAAACTCTTAGTAAAGAAGTTTAGAATCTCGATATTTACACTTCACATAACCATTGTTGTTGGTGGACAAGTTGTCACTAAGGTTCGCTTTCCCTCTTACTTGGTTCAGATCAATGGGCATTAGATGCTTACTAATCTCTTCATTATCAATATTCTTGGTTTCAATGTTATCTTGGGCATGAATTTGTTGTTAGCCTTCCATGCAAGTGTTGATTGTTTTTTTTTCAAAAGTTGTGGTCTTTCGTATTCCTAGCCAGCAATCATTTCGCATTGGGGGTTTTGGTCGATCAAATCTGATCATATTCGTCTCTTCTCTTCATGCCTAAAAATTACTAGATAAAGGATGCAAAGGATATCTAGCCATTATCGCGGAAACCACTACAATTTAAATGCCTCAGTCAGTGACACTTCCATTGTATATGAATTTCTTGAGGAATTTCTAGATGAATTGTCTTGCCTTCTCTTATTCGTGACATCGAGTTTTCTATCGATCTCATTCTTGATCTTCTATTAGCCTAAGCTTAGTTAGCCTATGAAGTTTAGAGCTTAAGTTTGATTATCCTAAAAAGATTATATTAGTCTATATATATATATAAAAAATTTATTTGATTATTTTGGTTACCCTTGAGCCTAATCTAATAATTTCTTATTAAAGGAGAAGTGACCCATAATTTTATATATATACATTTTTATATTGTCATAAATTTAGCTGTTATTCATGTTTATTTATTTATTTATTGAAATGAAAGATTTCAAATCAGATTTATATAAATTGTAATTATATTTTATGTTTTCAAAGTCAAATTTAAGTAAATCATATCAATGTATTCAAATCTTAATTATTCAAAAATAAAGATATTACTAGATCTTTCTTAATTAAACACTCTACATATTTGTTACGTTAATTTATTACAATGTAACTCTATATATATTTTACATGGCTTACAAATTTATTATGCTATATATAATAAATGGAATGAGCTTTAAATTCTTTTAAAACATTATTTATACTTGTTTATCATGAATGTTTTATTTTTATATACAATATTTTAATGTGTTAAATATTTTTCTACATTATGCCATGATATCGATATTACTGTTGCATCTTGTAAATTCAGATTCATTTGCATTTAGAACGCATATAGATCTAGCTTTATTTTTAAGAGTTTATTGCATTATTGGATTTTAGGATATCCCACTTGAGTTTTTGGATACCCTATCTTATGAAACTTAGTTATTTTGGTTTATTGTAAATTATTATTATTATTATTATTATTATTATTATTATTATTATTATTATTAGAGCCTCGAGATAAGCCAGTACGAGAGTCATTCCTTTGACGTCTAGGATGAGTTGAGTCAATTAGGATTGATGCATATAGGATTTGAATTCTTATTAGATGCTACTCTATGTAAGAGTAAATGATCGCCCATTCTAAATATACGTCAAAGCATGCACACATGAGAGGCATACCTTAACAACCGATATTTTCAAGTTGTTAAGTGTAGTTATGTATTCACAATTTTTTTGGATGTTTTTCACGTTTTGTATAGCATCACGAATAGTTTAATCAATCTGTGAATGTCCATGTCAGTAGATGATTTTCTTATATATAAAAATTCTAAAGATTGTAAATATCTTTAGTTTCATCTTATCGTCATTATTATTGCCCCTATGTTGATGGTACAAGTTGGATCATTTATGGTATGGGACGTAGATGAGCCTAACTAGTACAATTATGTATGAAATTGTTTGATGTGATTGTTTTTGTTATTGTCAATGTTTGCATTGTATTAGTTGGACCACCTATGGTATGGGACATAGGTGGGCCTGACATATTCGCGCGCATTTGGTTGCTTGTAATCTATTTGTTTGTTCTGTATAATTTGAATTACCCATGGTATGGGACATGGGTGAGCGTGACTTATATATTTTTGTTGTATTGTTTACCATTGCTTATGTTGTATGAGTTATAATACTTATGATGTGAAGCATGGATGTATTTGAGCTATACAGTTATTGCTGTAAATGATCGTTGATGATTGTTGTCATTGTTTCTGATGTATAAGTTCATTCATTGTGATTTGGGTCACTAGCAGAGTGGCGCAACGGAAGAATTGTGGATCTGATTTATATGGTTATTTTATTGTATGATAGTATGTCTGTATTGATATTTGTTGAAACTTCAATGCAAATCATTGATAGTTTTCCTTGTGCATTTGATTGAATATTGTTTGCGGGGTATAAATTATAATCTTATACCATTTTTCACATTATTGAGCTTGTTGAGTATGAGTCAGACCTGTAAGCTGACTTATATAATTATTGTATGAATGTATATTTGTTTGATTGTTTATGAGGTATAAGTTGAAATTCCCATACCCTTTTTTTTATATTATTGTGCTTGTTCGGTATTACACGGACGTGTAACCCTACTAGTAAAATGATTGTATTGATGTTGTTAAGAGTTAGAATTGTAAGACTACTCTTACAAGTGTTGATTGGATGTTTGTTATCATTGGAAGATATATATTTTTTTGTGTTCACCCCTGAATTTGGAGGACTAAATTCCTAAAGGGGGGAAGTATGTAACACCGGTGAATTTTATCTTATTTATATATTTAATTTAAATATATAAATATTATATTTGAATTGAAATTTGTGTATTTTGTGTGTTTTTAAGTTTTGACCCATTTAGTGTATCTTTATGGACCCATTTCAATTTATAATTTTAAACACTATTTGTTAATGTTAAAGATTTTATATATTTTCTTTCGAAGATTTTTAAGATCTTAAATGGTTATAATTTTATAAACTTTTGATCTCAAAAGATTAAATTTTGAATTTTCATTGTTATTGATTTTCAGGAACCTAGTTTTAAATCTTAAAATTTTATTATATATTATAGGGATCAATCTGTAATTCGGATAGGGACCTATTTATAAATATAAAAAATCCGGGGATCATTTTGTAATTTTTGTTAGGTTTAGATATCAAATATATGGGCGACCATGTATTTAATCCGGGTGGCCGTGTCTATTCGGAGAGAGAGAGAGAGAGAGAGAGAGAGAGAAAGAGAGAGGGAAAAAAGTATTTAATCTTTTTCTTTGTATCCTTTGATTTTCTTATTATTTATTAGATTAATGTTTAGGTGTTTTGATTTTTAAGATTTTAATAAAAATAAAATTATGATTTATTATTTATTTTAAGGATTAAATATATTTTTATGTTATGGGATTTTTAGTTTTTGATCAAGTTAGAGTTTTAATATGTATATGTTTATGTTGTTAGATTCTTATAATTTTATAAAAACAAGGGTTTTGATCTATTATTATTTTTATTAGATCTATATTAGATATTTAGATTTTTGAGTCTTCATAAACTTAGGGTTTCGATTTATTATTTGTTTTAAAGATTAGATTTATGATCAGATTTCTAAAATATAAGTTTTTAATAATACTAGGGTTATGTTTTATGCGTATACTTAATAAGATTTATTTATTTTCAAATTTTACTAACTAATAGTTTATTTTTTTTAAGGTATGTTTTATATTATTTTATGAATTTTCGTTATTTTATTATTATTTTGAATTTCTGGATTTTTGTGTTTTCTGTTTTGTCTTTTCTGGTTTCGATTTTTAGTGTCTCGTTTTATTGTAAATAATTTTTTGATCTTTTTCTTTGGTTGTGGTATATATGGATGAGTTTTGATTATTGGGTATAAAAATTTATACCTATTATGTCTTTGGCCTAGGCTTGAATCATAGGTTCTAATTAATAATTTATTTGATTTATCTAGGTTATAATTTTTGTTGTGGGCTTCATTCTCCGGACCTAGGGTCTATTTGAGGTGAGTTGGCCTATTGATTTATTTTATGTGAGTTTTTCTCTACATCGTTGAATTTTTATATGTTCATTATATTTGTATGATATTATGTGATATCTACACATTTATATTATGATTATTTTGCATGATTTTGATATTTTACATATTGATGAATTTGTATTTCTTACTGAATAAAGTTGCATGATTTAATTCCTTCGTCTTGTCATTTAAAATATCATGAATTATGCTATTCATGTTTCAAGAATTAACATAATACATTTTTTATGTTGATGTTTTCGAAATAACATTTGGATTAAAGATTTTCATTTCGAGACTTTTAAAAAAATTTAGGACTAGTGGAGACAACCTAGTCCTAGGAGATTTTATCAAGATGCATATCATGATATATTTTCTAGAATAAATCCTCCGTAGTATTTCGCCTTTGGGGAGGAAGGTCTAGGACTCGAAGAATCCGAAGATCGGTGATGGGTGTGGTAAAACATTCATTACAGCGGCGGATTCCTTTGTTTGGAGTCTGCAGCAATCAGGGCATCCTGTGCTGGTGTTCTCGTAGTGATGGCAGCAGCGACCCATCAACGTTTTCTATATCCGATGTCTCCTCGACGGAGCTTTTTGAGCGATTTAGTCGCTTGGGGCTTGGCACACATGTTTTGGGGAACGATTCTTCCGATTGAGAACCCTACCCGGTCATATCATTTAAGCTGCATGTTTTCTATGACGTGGACCAAGGATTGGGCCACGTGATTGCATTAAAATTATATTCTATTAAGCTCATGAATTTAATTTGATTTTTAAAAGAAAATTCTTAATTTATATATATATATATATATATATATATATATATATATATAATGATAATTTATGTATATATATATATATATATATATATATATATATATATATATATATATTATATATATATATATATATATATATATATATATATATAATGATAATTTTTACTCTTATGATTTCTTTGATGTGGGTTAAGGATTGGGTCACGTGCGCATTAAAATATTTTTTTTAAAAAAAGTCATGATTTTAAATTGATTTAATAAAATAAAAGATTTATTAAATAAAATTCTAATTTTCATAAAACTTTATTTTTATATATACTGTCACGTAAGGTAATTTGTCATTGGACTTATTCCCTGAGTTAATCACTCACTCTATTCAATATGGGCTGGTTGTTTCATAACCAGGTATTGCGTATTCTGAGGATTAAGATGAAGTTTGGACTTTTCGCGTCTTTCAGAAATTGCTCCGAGGTAGCGGTTCAAGAGTAAATTATAGTAACGACTGATTATTTATGTTTGTTTAGTTTAGATGGCTCCCACAGGGGTAGTTTGTTATGTATTTTCTTTTTAGTATCTTGTCTCCGCAAAAACTCTGATATATTGTAAAGTCATTGATGATTTAAAACCGTTGGTATTATTTATTTTATTATTATCGATTTTATTATATTTATATTATATTGGTATCATATAAGAAAAAAAAATAGCTGCAAAATTTGGTCTTGTAATTGGATTAAATTTAGTAGCGACCCATTTACCGTCCATTAAACAGTTAGATAAATATAGGATGTTACACTTTATCATAGGCGGGAACGTTGTGAATGATGTCCACGAGAACACCATTCATGACAATGGCTACCTCAAACCTGGTAGCATCTTTGTGCTTCTTGTGGAGGTTAATGATGGATCCATCGGTTAAGCCATAGTGGGAGAGGATTTTATGGTCCTAGAGTAGTGGGACGAGTCCGAGGAGGAGGAGCTGGCTTTCTCTCATGATGCCAGTGTTGCATTCGATCTTGATTTTTAATTCGTAGACTTTTTTGCCTCCTATGAACGAGTACATGGAGTCTTGGACTCCGTTCTTCCTCACAATCACTCGAGACATTGCCAATTTTGGGTTAATTCTTTAGTTTCTTGTTCAAGGTCTCTCAACCAAGAGAATTTACGTGAATGGATTCTATCATGGATTCTGTATTGGAAGTGTGTTAACATTTGCATGATAGAAGTGGATGGGATGCATGAGTGATAAGTTTGACTTACTTTTACAAGACTTAATTAGTGAATAATCATTCGCTCATTTTTCTTTAGTGTGATATTGATCTACAACGGCCGTTGCATGGATCCACAACCAGGATTCCATCCCATTGTCGGCGATTCGGTTGATCAGATGTATCAAAACAAAGGTTGATCAGATTGCATGTCACTGAAATTCCTTTTTATGTTGTAATGTGTTTTCCAAAACCGCCTCACCAAGATTGTATAAAGGGATCATGTTCTTAACATATTTTGTATGTACATTCTATGTTATTCTTGGTAATACACTTTTTCATATATATATAAAAAAAAAAAAGATCATTTGTTGAAGGTGGTCAAGTTGCAATGAGGGTTATATTCATATTACTGACAGTTGAAATATCATAGTTGTGTTATTACATGTTTTGTTCATTGACAAAACAATTACTTTTTTGGTATTATTATTTATGAACGATCTCTATAAAAGGAATAAAATTGCTGCATTTAGTAACATCACAAGAAGCACCTCTCTAGGGATTGTGATTTTTTGAGCATTACATCACATGCATGTTCCATTTTATTGGAAACATCCATGAATGAAGTTTTTATGACAACATTAACAACTTATTGAGTTAAGGCGTCCATCCTTACACCCACTTAGGGTCGATTCATCAAATGTTGATGTCCTCGATTCAGTATGATAATATCCAGTAATTTTTGTTTTTTTATTAATCTATACCTGATGGTAATTGCATAATCCTAACGGATTTTACATAATCATGTCTGATTTTTAAAGGGTTGTTTCGAGATATTTTCAAATGCCTAGAATAATGGGAAAAAAGCAAGAAATGAAGTGTTTATTGAACCTTTTTTATTCGTGTTTAACATTTACACCATAGAATCTATCCTAACGCAAATCCAAACAGTACCTAAAACAAGTAAATGACAGAACTAAACCAAACACATTATTTAATCAAAGTCTACACACACTAGACCGAAGAAGACCAAGCAAAAACACGACCAAACACAATGAACAAACAACCCCATGTTGAGCAAGAAATCTTAACATGTGATCTCATCCCAGAAGATCAAATCAAACACCGGCTTACGACGCGCATCGAGCGACTCCATCGTCTCGCTTCCCAAGACCGCCATCATCCCATAAAATAGCTGGAAATCCCTCCCGCCCGTCTCCTCCGAATTCCACACCCTCCACTCCAAAAGGCGCACCGTATCGTGTGGATCCACAAACACCTCCGCCATCAACCGCCCGGCCCCCTTCTCCACCACCCTCACCTTGAACATCATCTCCAAATAACGGGGTATCGCCACCAGCATCACCGTCGGCTGCGACGTCACCGAGAAGTCCCTCAGAACGCTGACGTCGTAGAGCTCCTCATTGAGGAAGAAGAGCAACTGTCGGTGTAGGGAGTACCCCAAAGTCTCTTTTATGGCGTTTTTGAGGTTCATGACGAAATCAAAGGGGGACAAGTTGGGGATGACGGCGATGGGGATGCCGTCTTCGGAGATGATGGTGACATTGAATGGGGAGTCTTTGGGCTTCGAGTGGTGGTCGATGATGGATCCGTCGATTATGCCATATTGGAAGAGGATTTTGTAGTCCTGGATTAGAGGGTTCGGGCCGAGGAGGAGTAGCTGGTCTTGTCTCTTGATTTTGGCCAATTTTTCGATCTTGATTTTGAGTTCGTACACTGTTTCGGTGAGTTTGAATTTGTATGTGGAGTGAGGGACCCCGTTCATCCTCACTGTCAATTGAGAGATAGCCATTTTTGTTTGAGGTGGGAGGGGAAAATGTAGGACTGTAAGATGAGTTTTTAGTATCTAGTAGGGGTTGAATTGAATTGATGTGAATAGGGTTTCGTCATGAGCCCTTGGTGGGTGTGTGTTTAACATTTGCATGATAGATGTGAAAGTGCATGAGATCCATGAGGGATTTTTTTGTGAAATGAAGTTTGTGTGTGCGATTTATGTCTTGCATTGCAGTTTATGGATTATCGAGAAAGAAATGCAACCGCGGAGTTCTCCATGGTTGCAGTCTTATTTGTCAGTACGAAGGGGACGTGTAGCTAGGGGAGAAGGGAGCAATCTTATTGGTCGTACATGTGTATGAATATTTTTCACTTGTAATGGCAGATCTATAATTTATGTATTATGGATGGGGTTATATTGGTTATGTTGTATTCATCTATATACATGCATGTGTAAGAGGTTTTCTTATGCGATTGAGAGATAGGTCTATAATTTGATAGGGATAATTAGTTTTGTAAGAGTGTAATCAAGAAAAATAGTACAAATTATTGTTTCCCTCTATCGATGTAAGAAATCTATGTCAAATCACATATGGTTGTGATGCAGCGTAGGGTCATGCTCTTCTGTTGATCTGATCAACCTTCAAGGATGGAAATCTACAGGCTCCAACGACGCTGTTGATTTGCTATTGATTTAAGAAATATCAGGATGATGGCTTCAACGATTTGTTGATTTAAGAAATATCAGACGATGAGATTCTACGTAATTGATATTCTACCAAGAATGAAAAAATGAATTAAATAAAGAAAACAAAATTTTATTATCAAAAATATTTTTAATTTTGTGATTATAAAGTCTATTTATAGAGCAAAGATCCTAAAGATCTCAATAAAACTCTAAATCCTCTCAAATCACAAATAAATCATAATTAAATCTTAACTAAATCCAATGTATCAAGATAGACCTCCGAAAAGCTTTTGATAGTGTGAGATGACCATATCTGGAGGAAGTCCTTAGAGGATTTCTCTTTTCAGAAAAATGGATTAAATGGTGTATGCAATATGTGTTATCACCGAAATATTTTGTTCTCATAAATGGCTCTCCTCAGGGTATTTTACCTCCTCATGCGGACTGCGTCAAGGAGATCCACTATCACCTCTCCTCTTTACGCTTGTAATCGAGTCTATCTTTCTCCATCAACAAACTATGTGAAGAGGGTCATATTGGATCATATATCAATGGCCCGCTCAATGTAACACATCTAAGTTTTGCGGATGATCTGTTGTTGTTTGTTGATGAGTCTCCCGCACAGCCATGGCTCTATAACGTCTATTCACCAGCTTTCACAGTCACTCGGGCGTTGAGCTAAATTCAGCCAAAAGTCAGATTTTCTAGAGCTGTTCAAACTCTTATCTTAATGAATGTCTCGACATTAGGCTCATGCATCTTCTAGCACGATATCTTGGTGTGCCGCTATTTTCGGGATCACTAACACATAGCCTCTGCCAACCATTATTGGACAAAATCAATCACCGGATTCAATCATGGATAGGAAAATTCTTATCTATTGCTGGTCGGGTGGAATTAATTAAATCTGTTCTTGGCTCCTTCCATATTTTTTGGTCGGCTGCCTTTGCTCTTCCCAAAAGAACGATTAGGGAGATAGAGAAGTTGATTCGCAACTTTCTTTGGCACGGTTGCTCCCACACCAAGAAGCTACATCATGTCAATTGGCTTATTGTCTGCAAACCATAAGAGGAGGGGGGACTGGGCATAAGCGACTAGCTGACTGGAGCTCAGGTTCACAAGTGTAAGGTTTTGGGATCTAGTGAGCAATAGAAACTCCCTCTGGTCGAATTGGTCAAGCTACGATATCTACGCCGATCCAATATATGGAATCATTCCCCATCACAGAATTGCTCCGGTTCATGGAAACAAATCATCAAGTCTAGGAGGTGGATTATTGGAAGGGTTCGATGTATTATATTTGAGGGGAAAACCATCAATATTTGGAAGGGTACGTGGCTCAATGGTCGTAACCTAGCGGAAGCAATGGGGAGGGAACTATTCATATGGGGTCCTCCTCAAACCACAAAATGGAAAATGGACCAAGCCCCACCGGTGGACAGCTGCATTGGACACAGTTTGGGATGAAATACAAAATCTGGAGATAGGCGGATCAGGTGAAGATCTCCTCATCTAGCCGCTAAGTCGATCTGGTACTCTTACATATAAGGATGCATGGAAGGCCCATTGACCCTCCTTGAGTGAACCTATGTGGGCGAATTGGCTATGGCACTCCACTCAATCCAAACAACACTGTTTTTGCTCTTGGCAATTCTTCCAAGATAAACTGCCTACACTAGAAAGGCTTCACCGTAAGGGATTGGTACAACAATTGCAATGTCCCCTTTGTTCATCAGCTATTGAGAGTTTGGACCATCTGGCACTCCAATGCTCCTATTCTAGGTTCATCTGGATTGAACTTTTCCGCGCTCTCGGAATTCGACACCGACCTCCAAGCTCCATCATACTATTCCCAGACTGGTTGAAATTCTTACCACTCATTACGGTGACCAAAGCCATTGTGCTGTCTATTGTATCCGACACTTTCTGGGCTATATGGCAGGAGCGCAACTCCCGTATTTTTAGAAGGAAATCCTTGCACAAAACCATAATTTTAAGGCGCACCAAAGGTGACATCAAATTGCAGCTTAATTCCACCATCTTCAAACTCAAACTCTCCACAGAGCTTATACAAATTGCAGAAGAATTTGGTGTCCATCTTATAGAACCTGAACGTGACTCCAAAATCGTCAAGTGAGAGCCCCCCCCCCCCCAAACAGGTTGGGTAAAATCAAACTCTGATGGATCCCTCATGGATGATCGAGGTGGTTATGGCGCTCTTCTCTGTGATGATTCAGCAACTTTCTTTATAGGATCTGCTGGTCGTTCACCCCTGTCATCCATAAACCTCCTGGAACTTAGAGGTATAGTATCGGGTTTAACACTAGGACTCCATCTTGGTAGATCAAGGATCTGCTTCGAATCCGACTCAACAACAGCGGTGGCATGGGCCGAAGGGAAGGGCACTCTCCCATGGATAGCCTTGCGGCTTATGCGAACTCTTCATCAAGGGCTTGCCAAATTACAGAAATGGAGATTCCAACATATATATAGAGAAGGGAATTGTCCAGCAGATATTCTTGCGTCTCGGCAACAAACAATGCGTGAGCAAATCTTTTTCTCTCTTCAGATTTGGCCAGAGCTCGAAGATGCGTTAAAGAATGACAAGAAGGGCACTCTCCATATTCGCAAATAAATGTCTATAAGAACAATGACACTTTTTTACTATAGGTGCTTCTGCACAGCGTATGTAATTGCCTCTAACAAACATGCTTGTTTAATAAGTAGGAAGCAAAGGAGAACAAGATGCACGGTGGCCTGGACCATCGTTCCCTCTATTTAACCGACGCAACCTTCTAATTAAAGTTTGCATGCTCTGTTTTGTTTTTATATGTACAATTCTCAAATATAGTAATACAAAAATCTCAATTACCAATAAAAAAAAAAAACTAAATCCAAATTCAAATTTAAAATTCGAATTCAAATCCGAATTTAGATCCTGGAATAAGAAAATAAATCATAACAAACTCAAAAATTACTAAAAATGGTAAAAATAACTTTCAACCGTTGTGTTGACCTCCAAGATGATCTCAGATTGATCACTCTGAAATCTATCATAGTGGCTTTTATACTACTCCTGTAGAACTCATTAATACGAACATGTGGATATATAGAAATAACGATTCTGATCTACAGTTCAAAAGTTATGACCTTTAGAAGTTAAGGCGCACCCAAAGCCATCCGACCCTTTCTTCTGGTCTATCCAATTTGTGGCATCCATGAGGTTTGTAGCTATGAGTGCTGCATCATTCTCCCAGGTCGGAGAGAATTCATCTTCGAATTCAAGTCCTCAACTATAGAACTGTCACCATGAATTTCATATATGGATCGATTTCTTACATACAATGAATTCCTTAGGTTGTTGCATCACATCCATCCAATCAGACCAAATGCTCATATTTTATCCAGGAACTAATAAGAAACAGAGCGATGCTCTTCAAATGACTGTGGAACTGGGCCATGGTGGGTTAGCCTACTAAAAGAGAGATATGGAGGAGGAGTGGGACAACTTCCAGCAGTCTTGCTTAGAACCTCGATTTCTCCGCAAATGATGGTTTGAGCTTGGAAATGAATTCTCAATGTCACTTAGATGGAGACTAGGACGAGGGGACAGGATTATCTTTTGGAAGAATAAATGGCATGGACAATCGTCCTTCGAGGAAGGTTTCCCGTTGATATTTGGAATTGTGAAGAACAAGGATGATACAGTGCAACAGGCCTGGGAAGCGGAAGGAAGTGAGGCCCACTGGCATCTCAACCTCAGACAGATCACCACGGAAGATCAGGTGGCTGAAGTGGCCAGGCTGCTGGAAGAGTTAAATTTGCAATCCCCGGGGCAGGAGGAGGACATCCTATGCTGGAACAAGACTACTTCGGAGGGTTACTCTGTGAAGGCAGGTTATATGTGGTGGAAGCGGGGGTCACCGGAGATCATGTCCATGGCGCCCAAGGTGACCAACATATGGAGGTGGAAGATCCCTTTGAAGGTGAAAATATTTATGTGGCTATTGATGCAACGTCGAGTTCTCACAAAGATGTATAGAGCCAAATGGAGGCCGGAGGCACATACAACCTGCGTGACGTGCGATGAAGAGCTGGAAATGGTGGAGCCGCACCTATTCTGCTCGTGCTCAATGATGGTGTGGAGGAGGGTGGCTGCAACATCGTCATCACAGTGCACGTTTCAAAAACATGGATGAGCTATGGGAGCAAATGGTTCACTGCCCAAGCTTGGGAGATTCTCGGGCTCACGTGAGGGTGTCGCAGCTGGTGATCCCGGCAAAAATTTGGGCCTCCTGGCTTGCCGGAAATGGAGTAATCTTTAGAGGGCATCGGTTTTATGCCAAAAATGTATGGGAGACCGCGACGGCGCTTATTAGGGATTGGGGCGTGACAATGGAAGGAGCTCGCAGCGTCTCGACGATCGGGGCAAGAATAGTGTTCATGGCGTGAGGTTGTTGTAGTAAGCTATCACGCTATTCAGCAATTTCGGCTATTTCAGCTATTAGCGCCCTGTTTTGTTTCTCAGTTTTTTGTTTTTCAGGTATGTTGGGTCCGATATGCTGGGAGGTATGAGGGATTGGCACAAATCTCTTGGGTCGCCCTCCCTATCTTCTAGTGTTCTCGTCTCCTAATACCAGGATTCTATGACCATTGTAACCTTTAGGCAAGTTATAAATCGACAGCCTTTCTTATAAATCAAGGCCACATGCCTTTGAAAGAGAGTCATTTCAATGTGTGAAACCAAAGACTAGTATTTTTTTGACAAAAATATTATCGCACAGGGTGAGCTTGTAAGTTTCATTTTTCTAAAAAAAAATATGTATGAGTTATATTATTAAAAAAAAAAATTCAAAACAAAGCACAACCCGTTTCCTCACCTGTTTAATATCCATAAGCTTTTAAATTAATCAACCTAGAGAAAATTAGATGGGGGATGATTTATTTTTATAGATAAAAGATTTTTTTTTCGCTTGGTAAAATTTTGTATTTCTATAGAAATTTGAATGTACAATGAATTGAAGCGGGAAAACAAAAGGACAATGGCTTAACAAAATAACTTCAAACCCATTGTTTACATTTGATAACACTGTGATTCAAGGTCATAATGATAAAAAGTTACAAAATATAAGGAGGGATGGTCAATTGGTAGTCCGGAGAGTGACTTTCCCCTCTTTTTCCTCCTGCAAGATCTTCTTGAATTCATCCAAGAAGTGACGAGGTTCATGGAATGAGCATCCCATGGGAGATTGGTAGGCTGCTAGGTGATCGGCTGCTCTATTGGCCTCTCGATAAACATGTGTTGCTTTTCAATCTGTGAGTGTTGCAATGAGAGATTCAAAGGACCTCAGGTCCCTAAATGCTGTCCAAGGGATGCATCCTCGTATGTGAATCCATGCAATCATAGTGGTTGAATCGGTTTCCAGCCAAACCCAGGATGCCTTCAAAGAGGAGCAAAGATGGAGGCCCTCTACTAAGCCTTTAAGCTCAAGACGGTTTATAGAGGCCGCACAGACACTTGCAGATAAGGCTCTAAGACAATTGTCGGTGCTGTTCCGAACAAGTGCACCATAGGCAAATCTGTCATCTGATTTCGATCCATCTGAGTTTAACTTAAGTCAACTTCCATTGGTTGTGTCCAACTAATTTCCTTTATTGTCCCCTGTTTTGCCTCTACTAAAAAACCAAACAGAGTACTCATTTTAATGGTGAGTGGGGAGATAGAATCTTCATATAGCTTCCCAGAGAAAGTGGCCCGAGTTGAAAAGAGGATGCGGCGAACAAGCAAGATTTTGAGCAATGGTCTCTGTGAAAAACCCTCTCATTTCTTTCCAATCACAAAGACCACATAGTTTGCACAAGAAGGAAGTGAGTAACCTATTTTTCGGTGTGAGTGGTTCCAAGAGAGATGAACCATGAATAGTGATCAGAACGGGTAGAGTGTCTAACACGAGAGATGCCCAAAGATTAGTGCTCCCCATATGTAAGCAGAATATGAGCAGTGAATGAAGAGGTGCTCCACACTTTCTTGTCCAGATGTACACAATACACAAGTGTCTGAGTTCACTAATTGGCGACTGAAAAGGCGTTGTAGTGTTGGAAGTCTATTGAGTGCAGCTTGCCAGCATAGGAAACTTTGTCGAGATGGTTGAATAGGGTTCCAAAGGGCCTTTGTCTAGACAGAGGGGAGCCCTTTTGATCTGATAAATTCCCAACCAGTGCGAAGGGATATGACCCCAGTTTTTGAACCTGTCCAGACCAGCAGATCTGGTCCTTCTCCACCAATTTCAATTTCTACTATTTCTGCCCAAAGAGAGTCGAATTCAGAAGGCCATCGATGGGGCTTTTTCCACTGTCCTGCATTGATGAGGCTACTGAGTTTTGCTGATTTCGGAGGTCCCCAACTTAGAAGATGAGTGCCATTGAAGTGATGGTGGAGTCCGAAACCCCTTAGCCACGGATCTGTCCAAAGATTTATGGTATCCCCATTGAAAATTATAAACTTCATGGATGGTTGAATCCAATTTCTAGCCTTGAGAATGGATTTCCAAATAGTAGAGGAGCTAGAACTAGGTGTAGATGACCAAATGCAATATTTCTTGAGATATTTTTTCCCCATCCATTGTGCCCAAAGAGAAGAGTGGTTTGAGGCAAGTTCCCAAAACCGTACTCCCATTGTTGCCGCATTCCAATCTTTAAGGCGTTTGAGCCCGAGTCCACCCTCCTCTTTTTGAAGACAAACCTGGGCCCATTTGACAGCATGTTGTTTGGAGACATTACCATCTCCTGCCCAAAGGTACTTTCTGAGTAAATGCTCAATTACCTTTATTGTCTTTTTTGGAAGAGAGAAGCCAGTAAACCAATAGTGACTGAAACTTTGAAGCACCGTGCTAATCAATTCTAAACGACCAGCTTTGGATAATAGAAGACTAGTCCAAGACTGAATTTTCTCTGAATTTTATCAATCAAAGGTAGGCACATGCAATGAGATAGAGAATTTGAATTGAGTGGCAGTCCAAGGAGTTTGACTGGAAGGTTGCAAAGAGGAATTTCCAAAATTCTTGACATAGCATCACCATTCATGATGGAGAAGTGCTAACTTTTTAGAGGGTTAAGATGCAAGCTAGACAAAGTAGAGAATGTTTGTAGCAATTCTTTGATTCCATGGGCCGAGGAGAGTGAACCATAAATGAAGATAATAAGATCGTCAGCGAAGCAATGATGGGAGACATTCAACTCATATTTGAGGAAAGGACCCACCCGTCCATGAGCAATGGCATCCTCTATCATGGTAGAGAGGGTCTGCATTGTTAATACAAAAAGAAGAGGAGACAAAGGATCTCCCTGCCGAAGACCACATTGGGCATTGAAGAAGCCGTGGGGGCTGCCATTGATTAAAACAGAGAAAGAGGGCGTTCGAACACATTGAAGAACTAAATGAATCCAATATGGAGGGAAGTTCATACCTCGCATGACTTCTTCCAAAAAATCACATCGAACACTGTCGAATTCTTTCCGAAGATCAACCTTGATGCAGGCACGCCCTTTAGCATTGGAGGAGTTCATTGCTCTTATCAATTCATGAGCGAGAAGGGTACCATGCACTATGTCTTCCTCCGACAAAGGCCGATTGATTTGGACTAATGAGCTTTGGAAGAACAGCTTGCAAACGATCTGTCATGATTTTAGTGATGGTTTTATATATAACATTGCATAATGAAATAGGCCTGAAGTTATCGAAATATTCAGCATGCTTGACTTTAGGAATAAGAGAGATGAAAGTGTGGTCTGCTTTAGAAGATATCCTTTGCTGAAAAAGGAACCAACAGCTTCAGTAAATTCCTTCTTCACAACTTGCCAATAGACTTAAAAAAAAAGAGCTCAAAACCCATATGGGCCTGGGCTGCTCTGGGCCTTCAAAGAAGTTTGGATTATAATTACAAAACATACAAGTTGCATGATTTTTTGTGTAGAAAATCTAATTAAGGCACAGTTTGGATTTGTGTTTGGGTATATTTTACGTTTAAAAAGTTAAAAATTTTCAAACGTGGATCCAATTCTTGTGAATAAAAAATAAATAAAACAATGTTTTTCAAAAATTGAGTTTAAAATATAAGATTTTAAGAATATCAACGTTTTAATCACATATCCAAACATATCCTAAATCTAAAATAAAAATAAGATAATGCAGAGAGGAAGAGAACAAAGTAACATAAATATAGAGAGACTATATCTCTATTTTATTTGCTTGATAAAAGATTACATAAGGTCTATTTATAAATAAATTTGGATAGGTACAAATCTCAATAGAGTTTTATTAACTAAATTATTCACTTTGAGATTTGTTCTTGTCCAATTATAATTCAGTCAAACTATATTTATTTCTAATGTCTTGCACCTCAATTTCTAGGAGGAGGAGGAGGAGGAGGAGGAGGAGGCCGGACTGCGGGCATCCGATTCGGGTGTGGGGTTGAAACAGGTGACCTCAGTATAGGACCTGTGATACGTTTACAAAGATAAAAATCAAAATGAATATATATTACATATCAAGTTTAACTATCTAGTATGAGTTTCTATACAAGGATGATCAAGATCATATGTACCTGGACCAGGCCTTGTCTCGACTATGATTGGAAACCAAGAAGATAGTAGTATGCTATTATGAAGACTGTAATACACACAATCGATTTCTTCTCCATCATCACAACACACATCCAATTAATCCATCATCCCTCTCTGATTTATATTTGTAGTGATACTTAATTTTCTTGAAGGAACCTTCGTCGTAATTGCAACCATCTTTTACTTTTCTCTGTGGGGTCCCCGAAAGAGAGATTCAGTTAATCCTAGGTATAGCTTTATTTTTCTTTGGTAATTACTTATCCCAATAAATGATCCTTTTCCTACCACTTATCCCCTTGCCAAACCAATTTGGATAAACACATTTCAACACCTTCAGATTGATAGAATATACTCGTAATATTCTTTATAATTTTACAGAAAACTATCTCAGGAGACTAAATCTTTATCCGTGAGAAAATATAAGATATTATATGGATATTCAGAAAAATGAGAGGTTAATATAGATATTCGTAAACCTTGGGGGTTATATGCATTTTTGCTTAGGTGTGGATGAAAGTAACGAAGATGTTTAACCATGTGTGGTTAAGATAACGACACCCCAATTTCAAGTTGCTAATAGCATGGGGTATATCATATAACCCAAACAATCAAGGGTTATTAGGATTTTAGAAAAAAGAGGGGTTGATATGGATATAAGTAAACTTTCAGCGGCAATTTGCATTTTTCCCAAATCTAAAATAAATATGAGATAATGCAGAGAGACATAAAAGAGAGAGAGAGAAACATAAATACACACAGATTACATCTCATTTTATTGGCTTGATAAAGAGATTACATATCTATTTTATTCGCTTGATAAAGAACATACATGAGATCTATAATATTTGTAATATGGATGGGGTTATATATATTGGTTATGTATTCATCTATATACACTCCTGTGTAAGAGTATGTATTCATCTATACAGACTCCTGTGTATGTAAGAGGTTTTCTTGTACAATTGAGAGGTAGGCCTATGATTTGAGAGGGATAATCAGTTTTGTGACACGACAGAGCGTAATCAAGAAAAATAGTACAAATTACTTCTTCACTCTCTATCAACTTAAGAAATATCTGTCAAATCATTTATGGTTGTGTATTTGTTTTCTTCTTCTCTACTTCAATTGGCTATAATTTTCAACGGTTTGAATTATTTGAATATAAAACTCGGTGAATAAGCATACACTCGTATGTTTTTAATTTTTAGTTGAGCGAGCCCTAAAAAGGGGCGTTTCATTTAACGGACTACATATGTCATTCGAGTTGTCATTTTTTGTATGATTTTTTATTCATTTATTCCTGTTTATATTTAAATTTTTAATTTAGGATTATGGTGTGACATCTCGTGATTGGACCAAAATCCTTATTTAGATATTGATTGAAACACTGGAATGGATGACATTATGTGATGAAACTTATCAAATATTATGTAATGAACACAAGTTTTTTTGCAGTTAATGATCTCGAAGAAGTTGTCTTTCCCTGGCCACGAATAAATATAATTTTCAATAAGAGTACGCTATCAAAATTTAATTATTCATTTCATATCCGTATGTATTTATTGTGGATTTATATTTATTTTTTTATAAACTCTTACTGTATATGTTTAGACCATTATAAAAAAAAGCAATAGATGTGAAGAGTTGAAAGCGTTTAAACAGTCGTTTGGATGGTGATGCAGTGTGGGATCACGCTCTTCTGCTAATTCGATCCAAGGAACGAATTTGCAGGCTCTAACAAGGCTGTTGATTCTTCAAGCAGAATACCAGGGATGTTGGGCTTGATTTCCTAAGAAATATCAGATATTTGGTGGTTCTATGTAAATGTTAGTACTCCTAACAAAATAAAATAAACACAATAGATAAAAAATAAAAATAACTTCAATAATCAATAATCTCTCTTTGACAATTGGTTTACATATTTATTTATATTTATAGAGTGGAGAATCCCAACAAACTAGGATCTCAACTAATAATATAAATATTAAACCTAACAAACAAATCTCTTAATTTATATTTAAATTTGAATTCAAATATATGATTTGAAATTCAGATCAAAATATAGTAACTAAATAAATGAGAAAAATTCTAACAAATGCATAAAATCCTAACAAACTAAAAAAATTATTAAAATTATAAATCAATCATCATTATCCATTTGGTGGTTTTCAATATCGATCGAACGGTCCATGATCGCGCAACATCATTCCCTCCCTCTTGAGAAAAACTTGACCTCAAGTTTGGTTGAAGAAGTTGGTGATGTAGTCTAAGCATTTGATGACGTGATTCACTGACTTTTATGCAACTATATTCTACCTCGTGCACTCGTGGCGAACGCTCCTTGTACGATTTTGATGTAGATAATCGAGTAATCATTATTTCTAAAAAGAATGGATCCTCAAAAAGATGGTCACAACTGTGAAATACTTCTTTTATGAATTGAACAGGATGAAATATTTGAGCAGAGTTCTTGGGCTCGGACTCCTCCATCTCTTCATCGAATATCTGTGGAATGTATGTTTCCCCGATTTCTTCATCAAAGATTGGTGGAAGATTCACCTCTTCAATCTCCTCATCGAAGAAGATAGGTGGAAAGTTCACCACATCAATCTCTTTATTGAAGATAGGAGGAAAGTCCACATCTTCAATTTCTCCATCGAAGATAGGCAAAAGATTCGCCTCTTCGAACGAGTTATCAAAAGCACCATCAATAGGCTTCTCCTCCACAAATTGTGGAGTTGTCGGTCGTTCTTGATGTGGCGATTGAAGTCGTGAAGTTGGAGATCGCTTATGGCGTTGCATAAACGCCATTATCACCACCATCTATTGTGTGATTGCCTCCAATTTTTCGTCCATGCGCCTATTAATTGCTGCTATAGCTGCTGCGGTGGACTGTTGTTGCTCCTCATGGTCGCTAAGAGGATGTCTTCTTGGCAGCATGTTCTCTCTCTTCTTTTTTGTTTTTTTTTGTGGACTGGAATGAAAAGATGTGGGGTTGGGTATTATGGAATAAAAAAACTTCGGCGTGGGAGTTTAAATAAAATTTTCCTCCCTTTTTTTTAATTTGAAAAGGTGATGTAATCGGCTAGGAGAGGAGATGAAATGGATTTTTTTTTTTTTGGGATAAATGAGATGGATCACGGATTACCTCGACAAATTGATGAGGCTCTGATACCAACTATACCAACTGAAGCAGCGTGGGATCACGCTCTTCTGCTAATTCGATCT
Source organism: Acorus calamus (assembly GCA_030737845.1). Lineage (NCBI taxonomy): Eukaryota > Viridiplantae > Streptophyta > Magnoliopsida > Acorales > Acoraceae > Acorus > Acorus calamus. Next base: position 19,940,180 of record CM060872.1, read on the forward strand.
AAGGAACGAATTTGCAGGCTCCAACAAGGCTGTTGATTCTTCAGACAGAATACCAGGCATGTTGGGCTTCAAAAACCCGTTGATTTCCTAAGAAATACCAGATATTTGGTGGTTCTATGTAAATGTTAGTTTTCCTAATAAAATACAGTAGATAAAAAAAATAATAACTTCAATAATCAATAATCACTCCTTGACAATAGGTTTACATGTTTATTTATAGAGTGCAGAATCTCACAAACTATGATCTCAACTAATAATATAAATCTTAAACATAACAAACAAATCTCATAATCTATATTTAAATTTGAATTCAAACATACGATTTGAAATTCAGATCTAAATATAGTAACTAAATAAATGAGAAAAATTCTAACAAATGCATAAAATCCTAACAAATCAAAAAAATTAATAAAATTACAAATCAATCATCATTATCCATTTGGTGGTTTTCAATATCGATCGAACGGTCCATGATCGCGCTACACCATTCCCTCCCTCTTGAGAAAAACTCGACCTCAAGTTTGGTTGAAGGAGTTGGTGATGTAGTCCAGCCATTTGATGACGTGATTCACCGACTTTTATTCAACTATGTTCTACCTCGTGTACTCGTGGTGAACGGTCCTTGTACGATTTTGATCTAGATAATCGAGTAATAATTATTTTTGAAAAGAATGGATCCTCAAAATGATGGTCACACGTGTGAAATGCTTCTTTTATGAATTGAACATGATGAAATATTTGAGCAGAGTTCTTGGGCTCGGACTCCTCCTTCTCTTCATCGAAGATCTGTGGAATGTATGTTTCCTCGATTTTTTCATCAAAGATTGGTGGAAGATTCACCTCCTCAATCTCCTCATCGAAGAAGATAGCTGGAAAGTTCACCACTTCAATCTGTTTATTGAAGATAGGTGAAAAGTTCACCACTTCAATCTCTTTATTGAAGATAGGTGGAAGGTTCACATCTTCAATTTCTCCATCGAAGATTGGTGAAAGATTCGCCACTTCGAACGAGTTATCGAAAGCACCATCAATAGGCTTCTCCTCCATAAATTGTGGAGTTGTCAATCGTTCTTGATGTGGCGATCGAAGTCGTGAAGTTGGAGATCGCTTATGAAGTTGCATAAACGCCATTATCACCTCCATCTGTTGTGTGATTGCCTCCAACTTTTCATCCATGCGCCTATAAACTGCTGCTATAACTGCTGCGATGGTCTGTTGCTGCTCCTCATGGTCGCTAAGAGGACGTCTTCTTGGCGGCATGTTCTCTCTCTCTTCTTTTTTATTTTTTTTTGTGGACTGGAATGAAAAGATGTGGGGTTGGGTATTATGGAATAAAAAAACTTCGGTGTGGGGGTTTAAATGAAATTTTCCCCCCTTTTTTTAATTTGAAAAGGTGATGTAATCAGCTGGGAGAGGAGATGAAATGGATTTTTTTTTTGGGATAAATGAGATGGATCACGGATTACCTCGACAAATTGATGAGGCTCTGATACCAACTATACCAACTGAAGCAGCGTGGGATCACGCTCTTCTTCTAATTCGATCTAAAGAACGAATTTGCATGCTCCAACAAGGCTGTTGATTCTTCAGGTAGAATACCAGGGATGTTGGGCTTCAAAAACCCGTTGATTTCCTAAGAAATACCTGATATTTGGTGGTTCTATGTAAATGTTACTTTTCATAATAAAATACAATAGATAAAAAAAATAATAACTTAAATAATCAATAATCACACCTTGACAATTGGTTTACATGTCTATTTATAGAGTGGAGAATCTCACAAACTAGGATCTCAACTAATAATATGAATCTTAAACCTAACAAACAAATCTCACAATCTACATTTAAATTTGAATTCAAATATATGATTTGAAATTCAGATCTAAATATAGTAACTAAATAAATGAGATAAATCCTAACAAATGTATAAAATCCTAAAAAACTAAAAAAATTATTAAAATTATAAATCAATCATCATTATCCATTTGGTGGTCTTCAATATCGATCGAACAGTCCATGATCGCGCTACATCATTCCCTCCCTCTTGTGAAAAACTTGACCTCAAGTTTGGTTGAATGAGTGGGTGATGTAATCCAAGCATTTGATGACGTGATTCACCGACTTTTATGCAACTATATTCTACCTCGTACACTCGTGGCGAACGGTCCTTGTACGATTTTGATCTAGATAATCGAGTAATCATTATTTCTGAAAAGAATAGATTCTCAAAATGATGGTCACACGTGTGAAATGCTTCTTTTATGAATTGAACAGGATGAAATATTTGAGCAGAGTTCTTGGGCTCGGACTCCTCCATCTCTTCATGGAAGATCTGTGGAATGTATGTTTCCTCGATTTCTTCATCAAAGATTGGTGCAAGATTCACCTCTTCAATCTCCTCATCGAAGAAGATAGGTGGAATGTTCACCACTTCAATCTCTTTATTGAAGATAGGTGGAAGGTCCACATCTTCAATTTCTCCATCGAAGATAGGTGAAAGATTCGCCTCTTCAAACGAGTTATCGAAAGCACCATCAATAGGCTTCTCCTCCACAAATTGTGGAGTTGTCTGTCGTTCTTGATGTGGCGATTGAAGTCGTGAAGTTGGAGATTGCTTATGGCGTTGCATAAACGCCATTATCACCTCCATCTGTTGTGTGATTGCCTCCATTTTTTCATCCATGCGCCTATTAACTGCTTCTATAGCTGCTGCGATGGTCTGTTATTGCTCCTCATGGTCGCTAAGAGGACGTCTTCTTGGCGACATGTTCTCTCTCTCTTTTTTTTTTTTGTGGACTGTAATGTAAAGATGTGTGGTTGGGTATTATGGAATAAAAAAACTTCAGTGTGGGGGTTTAATTGGAATTTTCCCCCCTTTTTTTAATTTGAAGAGGTGATGTAATCGGCTGGGAGAGGAGATGAAGTGGATTTTTTTTGGGATAAATGAGATGGATCACGGATTACCTCGACAAATTAATGAAGCTCTGATACCAACTATACCAACTGAAGCAGCGTGGTATCACGCTCTTCTTCTAATTCGATCTAAGGAACGAATTTGCATGCTCCAACAAGGCTGTTGATTCTTCAGGCAGAATACCAAGGATGTTGGGCTTCAAAGACCTGTTGATTTCCTAAGAAATAACAGATATTTGGTGGTTCTATGTAAATGTTAGTTTTCCTAATAAAATACAATAGATAAAAAAAATAATAACTTAAATAATCAATAATTACTCCTTGACAATTGGTTTACATGTTTATTTATAGAGTGGAGAATCTCACAAACTAGGATCTCAACTAATAATATAAATCTTAAACCTAACAAACAAATCTCATAATCTATATTTAAATTTGAATTCAAATATATGATTTGAAATTCAGATCTAAATATAGTAACTAAATAAATGAGATAAATCCTAACAAATGCATAAAATCCTAAACACTAAAAAAATTATCAAAATTATAAATCAATCATCATTATCGATCGAACGGTCCATGATCGCGCTACATCATTCCCTCCCTCTTGAGAAAAACTCGACCTCAAGTTTGGTTGACGGAGTTGGTGATGTAGTCCAAGCATTTGGTGACATGATTCACCGACTTTTATGCAACTATATTCTACCTCGTGCACTCGTGGCGAACGCTCCTTGTACGATTTTGATGTAGATAATCGAGTAATCATTATTTCTGCAAAGAATGGATTCTCAAAATGATGGTCACACGTGTGAAATGCTTCTTTTATGAATTGAACAGGATGAAATATTTGAGCAGAGTTCTTGGGCTCAGACTCCTCCATCTCTTCATGGAAGATCTGTGGAATGTATGTTTCCTCGATTTCTTCATCAAAGATAGGTGGAAGATTCACCTCTTCAATCTCCTCATCGAAGAAGATAGGTGGAAAGTTCACCACTTCAATCTCTTTATTGAAGATAGGTGGAAGGTCAACATCTTCAATTTCTCCATCGAAGATAGGTGAAAGATTCGTCTCTTCAAACGAATTATCGAAAGCACCATCAATAGGCTTCTCCTCCACAAATTGTGGAGTTGTCGGTCGTACTTGATGTGGCGATTGAAGTCGTGAAGTTGGAGATCGCTTATGGCGTTGCATAAACGCCATTATCACCTCCATCTGTTGTGTGATTGCCTCCATTTTTTCGTCCATGCGCCTATTAACTGCTGCTATAGCTACTACGATGGTCTGTTGTTGCTCCTCATGGTCGCTAAGAGGACGTCTTCTTGGCGGCATGTTCTCTCTCTCTTTTTTTTTTTGTGGACTGTAATGAAAAGATGTGGGGTTGGATATTATGGAATAAAAAAACTTCAGTGTGGGGGTTTAATTGGAATTTTTTCCCCTTTTTTTAATTTGAAATGGTGATGTAATCGGTTGGGAGAGGAGATGAAGTGGATTTTTTTTTTTTTGGGATAAATGAGATGGATCACGGATTACCTCGACAAATTGATGAGGCTCTTATACCAACTATACCAACTGAAGCAGCGTGAGATCACGCTCTTTTGCTAATTCGATCTAAGGAACGAATTTGCAGGCTCCAACAAGGCTGTTGATTCTTCAGGCAGAATACCAAGGATGTTCGGCTTCAAAGACCTGTTGATTTCTTAAGAAATACCAGATATTTGGTGGTTCTATGTAAATGTTAGTTTTTCTAATAAAATACAATAGATAAAAAAAATAATAACTTAAATAATCAATAATCACTCCTTGACAATTGGTTTACATGTTTATTTATAGAATGGAGAATCTCACAAACTAGGATCTCAAATAATAATGTAAATCTTAAACCTAACAAACAAATCTCATAATCTATATTTAAATTTGAATTCAAATATATGATTTGAAATTCAGATCTAAATATAGTAACTAAATAAATGAGATAAATCCTTACAAATGCATAAAATCCTAACAAACTAAAAAAATTATTAAAATTATAAATCAATCATCATTATCCATTTGGTGGTCTTTAATATCGATCGAACGGTCCATAATCGCAATACATCAGATGGCCAACAAACCTGGATAATAAAAAGTAAAAATAAAAATAGAAGAAAAATGGAAGAAAATTTTGGATCACTTAATTAATAGTATCCAATCATTGTTTCCTAAAATGATGTTATCAAGGGACAGTATAATCATTAGCTTCTCTTTAAAAAAATGTATATATAGATATTGCTACAACGATTTTATTGTTGATTTTAAAATACAACTTAAAAAGAGATGAGATGAAAAGAAATAACAGAAAATAAAATATAAAATACAAAGAGCGATATCCCGGTTAAAAGAAGTATTTAACAGGGGATGCCACTAGAAAAAGCACGGCGTTAGCCCACGATATTTAGATGTAGGACACCTCCCTTGCACCTACTAAAAGAAAGGACAATTGTTAGCTTCTTGAGCTACTAGAAGAGAGTGCTGGCCTTTGTGGGGTCTAGTTTGCTTCGCCCAAGACCTTTTCCCTTTCTCTTTTTTTCTCTTTTGGGATTTGGGAAGCCTGTTTTTTTCAAATTCAAACCACTTGTAATCTCCTTTCAATTATAAAAGATCCATCTTTAAAAAATTAAAAAAATAAAAAACAATTATTATTAGACAACATACAGGTTGCATGATTTCTCAGCCCTTAATTTCTCCTAAGAGCAAGCGGCGGCGGCTGCGGTGGCGATATATAAAAAAAATGGATTCCACGGGAGTTTGGAATTGGTGGACTCATGAATCCAACACCTGTGATACCTAATATAAAGAGAAAAACCAATATGAATGGTATGTTTTTTCTTAAAAAAAAAAAGGAATATGAGTGGTATGTTATCAAGTTTAACCATCTAGTGCTCTTGTAATTAAAATTATTGTGAAAGCTATGAATAAGGAAGATCATGATCATACCTGGACTGATCCTTGAATCGACTACGACAGGTAACCATGAACTTTGCATTACTGCTATTATGAAGGCTGCAATGCACAGAATCGATCGCTTCTCCATAGCTGCAACATCCATGTAAATCCAATCCAATCCACGAAACTATATATATGTGGTGTTTACTGATTTTTTTTGTTTTTTTATCTCATGAAACTTGTCATAGAAGATGACATTCTATCTAAAATTTGTTTTTTAAGTAACCACAAAGGAAAATGAAGATTCTCCCTGGCCTATGGTTGTTGATTGTATTTCCATGAAAGGGGAGTCATGTCATGTCATTGTTGACTCTCGGCCTAGGTGATCACCTTGAAAAAATTTCATATCAGTGCTTATGGATGGAATTTCCATTAATACATTTAAATGGACGACATATGTTCATGAAAAAATAAAAAATCTTTCATTAATTAAAAAATCATTGATAGAATTCTTATTACTACATGTTGATGGATATGTGTCATCCATCTAGTACAAGTACTGATATGAAAAAGTTTCGATCTCCTATGGCCTGACCCTACTCAAGAAAAACACCAAAACATATTCCAAATTAATAAATAAATAAATGTAAAAAAAAAACCTTCAATTTATTAAAGAAATTTTTTGTCAGTGCTTGCAGTAAAAAGTTTGTATGAATGTGACTCCATTTTAGTGGTTTGTTAGGACCCGCATGCATATCTTAGAGATGTGATAAGATTAGGGCTAGATTCGATCAAAATCTGTCAATTTCTCATAGTGTGTGTCATGTAATTAAAAATATCATAAAAACATATCACATATCATTCTATCATTAGAGACGATGAGTCATGCTCTCTATTTCGCTTAAACTCAACCTAAGTCATGTCACTTTATTCTTTGGTGGTTCCACGCAAGTGACAGATACTATTTCTTCCATTTGGATGGCCGACCAGCACCACTTCATTTGGATGGTCGACCAGCACCACTTCGATCATTTATTATTTTCTAAAGGTGATATAGTGCTAAAAATTTCAAAGTAAATATTTCTAATACGTACAAAACCATAGGATAGCTTAACAATAATTTTAATGACAATCTCGCATACAGTCTCACAAGAAGTCTTCATATACTTATTTTCTAAAGGTGTATATTTCATATTTCACAACTAGAAGTATATATATATTTCAATTAATTGTGTATACCATTGTACCAATAAAATAAAATATCATATGCTTCTTCTAAGTAAACATATGCATCATCAACATGATGGGATAGTGCGGGGGATTGTTAAAAAGGATTGATATATATTAAGAGTTCATATTTCATAAGCAATGTTAACATCAAGGCCACATGCCTTTGAAAGACAGTCATTTTAATATGTGAAACCAAAGACTAGGTTGTTTTTTCTTGACAAAAACATTAGCGCACGAGGGATCTTCTATGGGCACTGTTACATTCAGTTTTTTTTTTCAATGTAAAATGCAGTTCTATATATTTCATTAGAAATCCACTTAAACATATATTTCGTTAGACGATGTATATATCTTATTGCATATTTTTTTACACTTACTAAAAATAGATTCATTCAACTCAAAATAGAACGATATACACTTTTGATCAAAGCATATACCTCATTAAATGATGTTTACTATTTTGTTTTTTAAATAAAACATGTATAGTTTGAGTTTTAATTGATAAAAATAACTGAATCTAACATTTTGTTGCTCCTATTAATTTATTTGGGTAAGCTCTGGAGGATTTGTTCCAATTGGTCAATCCCATTCAATGAATGGGCCGGGGGGGGGGGGGGGTTATCTTTTTTTTTTTTATAGAAGATATATGTAATATAATTACAAAACATAAAAGTTGCATGATTTCTTGGGTAGAAATTCTAAATCTAAAGGGAAAAATGCATATACCCCCTTGAACTTATATCCATATGCCCCCTATTTTTTCTTATAAATCCATATCACCCCTTGAAAGTTTTCCTGATTAAGCAAAAAAAACTGAGTTAAATTTTTGTCAATTTTGGAACAATATTCGTGAAATATTTCATTACTTAACGTCACCCTGAAAATATATATTCATATATCCCCCTCAAAGATTGCGAATATATGCATATCAACTTTTCATTTTTCTTAATATCTATATAAACCCTTCAAATGATGCGCTTAATTTATATCTCCCCCTACTGTTATCCAATTAAACTTGTGTGTGATATACAATAATTTATTCTTAACACTTTGAATAAGAAACACAATACGACAGTAGGGTATTTTTTATGAAGAGCATTTTAATCATTTAGAGTGATCATACTGAATTTTTCTTAAATCTCATGAAGTTATTTGGATAAATACATTTGCAATATCTTTAGATGGATAGAATATACTCATAATAATCCTTAAAAGTTTGACAGAAAACTAACTCAAGGGCCTAAATCTTTATCCATGAGAAAATATAGGAGGTTATATGAATATTCAGAAAAATGAGGGGTTAATTTGGATATTTGCAAACTTTAAGAGAGATATGCATTTTTTCTTAAGTGTGAGTGAAAGTGTCAAGCGTAAAAAAGTAATTTAACCATATGTGGTTACGTCGACCACACCCTAGTTTCAAAGTGTTTAAGGTAGGGGGGTTATATCAATATAAACCAAACAATCAAGAGGTTATATGAATTTAAAAAAAAAAACAAAAAAGACATTCATATAGATATAAGCAAATTTTCAAGGGGTTATATGCATATTTCTCAAATCTAAAATAAATTTATGAAAATACACAGAGGAATAAAAAAGAATGAAAAACAAAAATATACTCAAGATTACTTGAGATTACTTCTCATTTTATTCGCTTGACAAAGATATTACATGAGATCTATATATTTAATTATAGATTACTCGAGATTACTAGAGATTACAAAAATATACTCGACAAAAATATACTCTAGATTACTAGAGATTACATCTCATTTTATTCGCTTGACAAAGATATTACATGAGATCTATGTATATTTTAATTATAGATAAATTTGCATCGATTCAAATCTGATTGAAATTTCTTAACTAGCTTAATCATTCAGTTGAGATTTGATGTCAAACTATTTATTTCTAATATCTTGGACCTCGTTTTATTTTTTATTTTTTTTAAGAAAGGTTAATGTTTGCTACCCGATTTCATTTCTGATTTTGAATTATAAATTCCAAAAAGAGGGTGATTAGAAAGCATTAAAGACATGTAATAAAATAAAACCCCATCGCTCTCCGGGGTTAGAAGAGATATCTAACCCGAATCGAGGAGGACAAAAGGGGTGGGGGGAGCGCACCCCATGGCTAACCCATGACACATATTCTCCCGCCTCTGAAGTCCACCTCCTCGACCTTCGCAATCCCCAGTCCCTAATGCACCTTCGAAACATGTCCCACATGTTCTCTTTGTACACCCTCGCACCTCGAAAGATAGCCTCATTCCGCATCCTCCAAATAGTCCACGTCCCCGCCGGTATGATGGTTCGCGCAATTGTCGCCTCCAATCTGATGTCCGTCGAGGTTTGTCATCCTAGCCTGAGGTGCCCACATCTCTTCTAGCGACGTAAAGGATGTCCAAAATCCGGTCTGCACCCCCACCTCATAACAAAATTCTTTTGTCGCCGGGCAAGTGCAGAATAAGTGCAGGACTGTTTTTAACGGCTCCGCACAAAGGGGACACGCCGTCGAATCATTTGGTGCCCACCAAGCTCGGTACGCTCTCGTAACAAGACGTTTAGAGAGAAAGGAACCACATAAATATCTTGATTTTCAAAGGGATTTTTGGACGCTAGATTTGACTACATCGAGGGCTAGTCGGAAGACTCCCAGACCTTGTCGAACTCCACCATACATAAGCACTCTTTACTAAGAATGTCCCTGCCGCATTGGGTTGCCATCGCATCTGATCCGAGCTCCCTTCCAGCACCCGTAGAGAGCCAATCCAGTCCATCAAGACAGCATATTGGTCAGTCTCTATAGCGCTCAAACGTTCTCGAAGCAGCTCAACCTGTCAACTCTAAGATCCAGGGTGAAAGAACTCAAAGACGGATCCGTCCTTCTTGGTGGCCAGTCTAAAGATGTCCGGAACTCAAAGACGGACCTCGCTTTATCTTGAACCTCGCTTTCTACGAGGAGGAGGAGGCGGCGGCTTGAGACGCAAGTGGTAGTTCACAGGCCAGTGTGGAATCGGTGGGCTCAATCGATGACCTGTGACTGTGATACGTTTATAAACAAAAAAATCAAAAGGAATATATGTTATATATCTAGTTTGACTATCTTAGTATGAGTTTCTATACAAGGATGATCATGATCTTATATACCTGGATTGGACCTTGACTCTACTATGATTGGAAACCAAGAAGATAGTAGTATTGCTATTATGAAGACTGCAATACACACAATCGATTTCTTCTCCATCATCACCACAAATGTAATTATTCCATCATCCCTCTCTATTGATTTATGTAAGTGTTTTTGTGATACTTTTCTTGAAGGAACCTTCATCGTAATTGCCAATGAAAAAGAAAGCTCTACCTAACATTCACTGTTTCCAGGAAACACAGAGAAATGTAAAATTTCTACATGATATTTCTCTTTTGGGAAACCCACAGAAATTTGTTCAAGCTATGGTTACAAATACTATTTCCATGAATGAGGAGTCATTTTAGGGCCAGCCTCTAGCCTATATGTCTGTTTGGGTAGAAAATAGCCGAATATGGGTGAATAAGCTTAAAACTGGTATTTGTTTGTATAGAATATACGGATATAACAATGCTTGAGTAGTTAGGAATAAGTTGATATAGATATTTCAGTCTTCTTTAATAAAGGTTTACATATTAAATTATTTTTCATATTTGATAAATTTATGTTCACATATTGATTTTTTTTTCACTGTCTTATTAGAATAAAAAAAATAAAAAATAAGAAAAAAAAAATGACTTATTCCTAGACGCTGTGTTTTCTAAAAACGGCAGTGTGGGCATAAAAACAGGGTGGGTATTGAAAAATGACACCTTTTAAGGTGAGATACCAAACGTGTAAAATAATAAAGAGAGCAAATCCACACAACAAAAATGAATGAATTCACTATCATTGAGTAATCATATTACAAAAGTATCTCGGTCAAAAAAGAAAAAAAAAAAATTTAGACACAGTTCTCTCGTAGAAAAAAAAAATCTCTTAAACTCTATAACAAGAAAGAGATTTATCTCTCAACCTATTCCATTCATGCTAGAATATAAGACATTTTACAACAATAAAAACTGTGAATAGCAGAATAGAAGTAACCACGCCCATTCATATAAGACCTTATGTTATCCATAAGGAAAATGCACAAAGCCCCAATTGCAGCCGTTTTGCAGTCCACGATTTTTTAAAAATTATACACTCATCTATTGAAGTGCATACTATTATATGAAATAAAGTATATGTTAGTCTATTTTTTTCATAATGAAAAAATATTATAAAAAAATTAGGTTATATGCTATGTTATGACCCATATACTACGTTATCTTAGCGTATGGAACTGCAAAACGGGTTGTAAAAAGGACTGCGTGTATCAGCGCCCTATCCATAAATGTCTATGTGGGCCTATGACAGAATCTGTGGCCCATATAGATCACTACATTTACAATTTGGGCGCTGATACACGCAGTCTTTTTTGCAGCCCGTTTTACAGCCTCATACACTAGCATATGGGTCCTAATATAGTATATGACCCATTTTTTTTCATTATGAAAAAAATACACTAATGTATACTTCATTTTATATGATAACATGCACTTCAAAAGATAAGTATATGATTTTTACAAAATTATGGATTGCAAAATGGGCTGCAATTGGGGCCGTGAGTATCTTTTTCCTTACAATTTTGAGCTCAAGAAAACCAATAAAAAAATGAGAGGTGGATTGAAGGGAGGTATAGGCCAACCAAATCTATAGCACTCTTATAAAGTGTGACGATGCCGAAAAAACATTCGGTCAATTTTTGTCCGTTTCTAGGCTCGGAATTTTGCAGATCAGCCGCAAAGTTCTATCTGTTTCATAATCACACCCCTATCTATGTTACAAACGGGTCCCTGACAAAATCGACAATTTTGTCTCTTCTGGAATATTTTCAGATCAGCCCCCAGGATCTAGAGTTTCACATTCAGACCCCTATATATTTTATACCCAGGTCCCTGACAAAAATTAGCTAATTTTGTCCTTTTCTGGTCTATTTGTAGATTTTACCCCATATTCTACCAGTTTCACAATCAGACCCCTTTATGTGTTACAAACATATCCATAATCAAGATTTTCATATTTATAACCAGGTCCTTCATCTCAAAACATGACTTCTTAAACTTCAAATTTAATGAAATTTTATTCAATAATGTTCAGTCTCATTTAATAAATACTAAAATTACAAGATAAATTGGATTTATTTCAACTCATCAAGTTATTGAAATTTCATTCAATAATTTTTAGTCTCATTTAATAAATACTAAAAATTACAAAATAAATTGGACTCATTTCAACCCATCAAGTTATTAATAAAATTTTTGCTTTTGAATTTAAATTTACTCTGTCTTTTATTTTTGAATTAATTTTAGATCTTTAAATATCACTGTTTTTTTTAATATGAAAATAAATACTCTTTTTTTGTGGTAATTTTATTATTGATTAGATTGTTTATTAGATTTTTTTTTTTAGTAGAGCGTTGGAAGTTTGGACTTTGTATCATGGTATGTCCCTCATCTTCACATATGCCCAAGTATTATATCTGTCAAGTTTAATTTGATTCTTATCTTCTTTTTTTTATCTCGGATTGTTGTTATTGACTAAGTTTTTCTTTTTAATGGAGTGTGTAGCTTTGGTTAGATAGATTTCTTAATGAAAGAAATCGAGCTTTTGAACTTGAATTTGAATTTTTTTTTTCTCGATTGATTTTGTAATGAAATTGCAATATCACTTGGTTTCATTTATTTAGCTTACAATGAATTTTTAAACATGCGCATTTGCGCGTGTATTTAACTAGGAATATAAGCAACATTCGGCCAAATAAATTTTTGTGTAATATAAGCAACATCTGACTTCCCATCTTTTGGTATATGACTAAACTTTGGTTTACTTTATGCTTAAATTGTCATTTTACTTTTTCTTTTATTTAAACAAATGTGTTTCAATTTTGGAATACCTCTGTATTGTATTTCAAAAAAATTGTAGGATCACTTATTAGTTTCATTTGTTTCTTTTCCATCGATTTCCAAACACGTGCAACCGCACGTGCCTTTAACTAGTATCAGCAAAGGATGACATTTCCATGTAAAAACAAATAGCCCGTTCAACACCCACCACCCTCTTTTTGACTACAGAAACCAAGAAGAGAAAACAAGAACAACAACAGGTCCTCTCTTTGGCTGCAACACCAAAGACACACAGAAAAACAAGTACACCTTCAAGGAGTAGATGTTGGAGGAAAAGTGAATTTCCGGTGATTCGGAGAGACATCACAATCGATGGGCTTCTCCATGGTCGCCTCTCATTATTCTATGAATCCAAACATTGTTAATGTTAGGCCATGCAAGAATTCATTATGCATGTCCAGCCTTCCCTCCAGTGATGGTGGTGCCTGCCCAGGGGCGAGGGGCGGGCAATATCGTAATTTCACATGGTGTTTTTCGCGTGCCCGGCGGTGCAGAAGTCATCTGCTGCTACAGGTGATCAGTTGCTTTGTTAGCATTCAGTGTTTGCTTTCATTGGTTTCTGAAATGAAAACAGAGGTGAAGAGTACTAGTCATCATCAGATGCAGTTCTTTTGTTTCTTTGAGGAATAAATTGCTTTCAACTCCATTGGAGCTATGGTTTATGTCAATGGTATAAAAATTATTCAGATTGAATTGGACATTTAATCCTTTAATTCAACTAAGGTAGTTAATTTGTTCTGTGGATTTGTATGTACTTCAGTGTTGCAGGCCATCCTATTTTCACGGAGGCTAACTGATGTAGGACGAACGATCGATATGTTATTGGAGCGATTAGACCATCAAAAGAGATCCAGAAAGAAAACTGTGAGAATAGCAGGTGACAAAAATAATTGAGATCATCTCAGAATCCCATAAAATTTGATATGCTGAATTATTTTGTGGAGATATTTAATTTTGCTAAATTTTATTATTAAAACCATTAAATAAGCAAATTTGTCATTTATGACATTAATTTGCATGGTTATTTTCTTTACACAAATATCAGAATTATTTGACATTGATTCTGATTGATTTGTGGGATCTTAGAATAAATAGATATTATAGTTATTTAATAATTTTTACTTTTAGTAAGTTTGTAATTAGATTTAATGAGGTTCCTTTTTTGGTCCTTGTTGAGTCTATATAATAAAGACTTGTAACCTAATGGCATATTCAACTTTTATCTATCAATAATATTGAGTTATTTTAAGTTCTCTTCTCTTTAAGAGATGTTGTCTAAGATCTTGATGTAGATCAGATCTTTTATCGTTCTTCTGCTGCGTTAGGTGGTATCAGAGCGAGGATTCGCCTGGCTCAATGGCACATGACAACGTAGGGAACAACCACCCTATTGACGGTGATCGTGGGGTGCAGGAGCTGTGTCGAAAGTTGCAAGATGGACAACAACAGCATCAACAACAATTTATTGACGTTCAACGACAACTGCAAGAGATTCGCGAGATGCTAGTTGGTGTAAATCTCCACACCGACATCAGACGACCTGGAAGGGACGAGGTGCGAGCCGAGGGATTCGCCCAAAGCCAATCTATTGTCCACAACGTTGCCCGACGACCTCTTCGTTTTCAACCTGACAACGAGGATGATTCGGATGACGACGTTAATGGAATAAACGACTATCAGCCGAAGCGGCGGCAACAAGAGAGTAGTGATTATCGATTGAAGGTGGATATCTCCTTCTTCAATGGTAATCTGCACATTGAGGATTTTCTCGACTGGATCTCTGAGGTCGAGCGCTTTTTCGAGATGATGGAGGTCCCCGAGGAGAGGATGGTTAAGTTGGTGGCCTTTCGTTTGAAGAGCGGTGCCGCCGTTTGGTGGGACAACCTTCAAAGGACCAGACAACGTCAAGGAAAGACTCCTATTCGTACGTGGAGGAGGATGAAGCAACTCCTCATGGGTCGATTCCTTCCACCGGACTACGAGTAGTACCTGTTCCAACTGTACCAAAACTGCCATCAAGGTAATCAATCTGTTTCTGATTATACTGCTGAATTTTTTAGACTATCAGATCGGAATAATATTGCAGAGATTGAATCACAACGGGTGGCCCGATACCTTAACGGGTTGAGGCCATCTATTCGAGATCGGATTGGTCTACAGGTGGTGTGGAGCGTAGACGAGGCCCATAATATGGCGTTAAAGGCAGAATTAATGGATCAACAAGAAGGAAGTTCTTCAATCTTTCGTAGGAGCACCCCCGATACATCTTTTCCTCATAAGAAGAAGGATGTTGCATCTCCAAGTCTTCCCTACCAATCCAAAGGGACACTGGGCATAAACGGCGAACAAGGAAAAACCAATCCAACAATAGTCCCAACGAACCATAACGCCTCAAGGACTCAAAATCCATATGCGAGACCAACACCCAACACTTGTTTTCGATGCAGAAAGCCAGGACATCGCTCCAACGAATGTCCTGATCGAAAGTTGGTGAACCTCGTGGAGGAGGATGATAATGGTGTCGTGAGAAACAATACAACTGATGATGATGGTATATATCATGGCGCCGAGTTTGCAGAAGAAGAGGGGGAGCGAGTCAACCTCCTTGTACATCGAGTGTTGTATGCACCAAAGGAGGAGTTCTCCAGTCAGCGCCATAGTATCTTCCGATCTTGTTGCACGATTAACAAGAAAGTCTGTGATTTAATTGTGGATAGTGGAAGCTTCGAAAACTTCGTTTCAAGAAAACTGGTGGACCACTTAAAGCTACCAACGGAGATGCATCACGTGCCTTACTCTATAGGTTGGATCAAGAAAGGCCCGTCCGTGAAAGTGACAAAAATTTGTAAAGTACCTATCTCTATCGGTAAATACTATAGAGATGAAGTGCTTTGCAATGTGGTGAACATGGATGCTAGCCATGTATTGTTGGGCAGACCTTGGCAATACGACGTTGACATCACCTATCGAGGCCGTGACAACACTTATGTATTTGTCTGGAAAACACACAAGATCGCAATGTTTCCCTTGGAACAACAACTGGTCTCCAAAGCTCCGAAGGCTGAGGGCAAATCTTTGCTAATCAGTCCTACATCAAAGGTGACAGACTACATCAAATATCAACCTCCTAATCTATCAAATTCTTTTCATTTGAACTCGAGGTCGAGTTCTTTTCAAGTGGAGGAGACTGATGTAGGACAAACGATCGATATGTTATTGGAGCGATCAGACCATCAAAAGAGATCCAGAAAGAAAACTGTGAGAATAGCAGGTGACAAGAATAATTGAGATCATCTCAGAATCCCATAAAATTTGATATGCTGAATTATTTTGTGGAGATATTTAATTTTGCTAGATTTTATTATTAAAACCATTAAATAAGCAAATTTGTCATTTATGACATTAATTTGCATGGTTATTTTCTTTACACAAATATCAGAATTATTTGACATTGATTCTGATTGATTTGTGGGGTCTTAGAATAAATAGATATTATAGTAATTTAATAATTTTTACTTTTAGTAAGTTTGTAATTAGATTTAATGAGGTTCCTTTTTTGGTCCTTGTTGAGTCTATATAATAAAGACTTGTAACCTAATGGCATATTCAACTTTTATCTATCAATAATATTGAGTTATTTTAAGTTCTCTTCTCTTTAAGAGATGTTGTCTAAGATCTTGACGTAGATCAAATCTTTTATCGTTCTTCTGCTGCGTTAGTTTTGGTACTCTTTTACCTAGTTCTTTCTTTCTTTTGGTTGAAACATAAATACAGTCCTCATCAGGATTATCTTGCAGTCTGACAAAACAATTATTTGAGTAAAACATTAAAAAAAAGAGTTGTTACACACAATCTCATTTACAATCTCGCATACAATTCCACATGTCATGTAATTTTTTAATTTTTCTATAAATAATTTTTTAATCTCGCATACAATAAAGCACTAATCCCACAATCTATTCAAATCCATTTGGAGTTTGAGGTCCCATTATTATGCAGAGAATGATTTCCAACACAAACACTTAATAGTGTTGGCATTGGAGACGTGAATTTAATGAGACCAATAGGTGCATTTCTATGGCATGAATTGACCACTGGAACAAAACTAGGCATTTCGAAATTGCAGAGAAACCATACCTAGCAATGAATTATTGCTTATCTTATAATGACAATTATAAGTTAAAATGTATTTATGTTTTGATTTAGTTACTGAAAAGAAGGGACCTGAAAACAACGAAAAAAACAGAGCCCCGGCTTATCTCTCGCATGCAGTCTCACAAGAAGTTCTCATATACTCATTTTCTAAATGTGTATATTTCATATTTCACGGCGAGAAGTATATATATATCAATTAATTGTGTAGACCGTTAAACCAATCGAATAAAATATCATATGCTTCATCTAAGTAAACATATACATCATCAACATAATGGGATAGTATGGGGGATTGTAAATAAGTTTTGAAATACAGAATAAGACTTATTTTGAGATATACAATTATACCGGCATAAATAAATATAGCAGTGGAATAAATGATTTTGTGTTTGGTTGTATTTTGAATTATTATCATTGGTAAACGTAAGAATAAATTTTTTGTTGTTTAAATAAAATGTGAATAAAGTATGCACCCACATATTTTTTGGGTGGAATAACCTGTAATAATTTAATTTGTACCATCAGCTTAGAATGGCTATCCAGAGTTATGCCAACTTATCGATGAACTTCTTATGTAGGGATCTTCTAGCTTTCCAAACAGGTTAAAACCCCTATTCCAATCAATACCACTTTATTCTTGGGTTTATCCCCAAAACAAACGGGGGCTTAGTTAGCTGAAATTCATATACCACTTTATACTATTTTATTCTGACATGAGTTATCCCAAGGTATTCATTGCATCCAAACATAAAAAATTATTTATTCTATTTTATTCCAAGTTATATATTATGTGACAAATACCGTATTCAAACGGAGTTAAGAGTTCATATTTCATAAGCAATGTTCAACAACAAGGCCACATTCCTTTGAAAGAGTCATTTTAATGTGTGAAACCAAAGGCTGGTTTTTTCTTGACAAAAATATTGGCGTACAAGCTGAAAGGGGAGCTTGCAAGTATTTTTCTTCTATTAATTTGTTTGGGTAAGCTCTGGATGATTTGGGTTGAGCCGCACGCCAATTAGTCTATCCATACAATTCATTAGAGTATATGTTTCATTTTTTATAAAAACATGTATCTCATTAAATGAGATATACTGTTTTTTTTAAATTTAAAACACATGTACACTAGAATTGAGTTGAAAATGGAGCTTGATGTAAAATTATCCTTTAAAGAATGGCCAGAGTAATGTAATTGGATTGGACTTCATCATTTTGGGATATAAAAATGAGCCATATTACATTCAACTTATTTAATAATTTCATGTACTACATCAGCCAACTGCATTTCCTATAACGAGATATGTATATCTCTTTAGAAAATTAATTGAAGTATAAGTTTTATTTTCTATAAAAACATGTATAACCGTTAGATGAATTATATTATTTTTAAAAAAAAATCAATCCAAACCCAGTTTGTTTCTTCACCTTTTCGGTATCCATGTGTTTAGATATAAAAAAAAGAGAAAATTAGAACCGGGGAGGACTTCCTTTTATAGAAGATACATGTATTTTAATTACAAAACATACAAGTTGCATGATTTCTTGGGTAGAAAATCTAAATCTAAAGGGTAGAATGGATATACCCCCCTGTTTTTGCTTATATCCATGTCCCTTGTGTTTTTTTTTTAAATCCATGTAACCCCTTGAAAGTTCCTAGGTTAAGCAAAAAAAATCTTGAGTTTAATTCTTGTCAATTTACGAAGAATATTCATAAAATATTTCGTTACTTAAACCTTCAAAATATATATCCATATAACTTCCTCAAATATTACGAATATACATGTCAACCCCTTATTTTTATGAATATCTATATAACCTTGTCAAATTATACACTTAATTCATATCACCCCCTATCATTATTCAATTGTAGGGTTGTAACTTGGGTTGGGTTGAACCGAACCCGTCAGGTTGAACCCGATTTTTACATGGGTTGAGTTGGTCAATTCAGGTTCTGGTTGACCAATTCGGGTTGACTCACAAATCGGGTTGGGTTCGGGTTGGCCTCACTCACAACCCGACCCAACCCAAACCCATAAATTAATAGTTTAAAAAAATCATAGCCGTTCATTTAATCTGGGCAGTCTAAATTTTAAGTAAACCTAACTAATCTTATGGGTTGGGTCAAGTTGGTTTATTTAATTACCAGTTGGGTTCGGGTTAGTCCAATTCGGGTTGAAAATCAGGTTGGCTCAGGTTAGGGTTGAGAAGTTTAGAATTTGGGTTGGGTTCGGGTTGGGGTCAACCCAAACCCAACCTGCCCGAGTTGCAGCCCTATTCAATTGAACTTGTGTGTGGTGAACCTAACAATATACAATAATTTATTCTTAACACAATGAAGAAGAAACATAGTAGGATATTTTTAATTAGAGCATTTTGATCATTTAGTTGAATTTTCTTAAATCTCATGAGGTTATTTGAATAAATACATTTACAACACCTTTAGATGGATAGAATATATCCATAATATTCCTTAAAATTTGACAAAAAAATAATTTATGCGCCTAAATCTTTATCCATGAGAAAATTTAGGGGGTTATGTGAATATTTGAAAAATGAGGGGTTAATCGCAAACTTTACGGGGGGGTTATATACATTTTTTCATAGGTGTTGGTAAAAATGACGACGTAAAAAAATAATTTAATCATATGTGATTAAGTTAACTACATCATAATTTTAAGACGTTAATGACATTAGGGTATATCAATATAATCCAAACAATCAAGCGGTTATATGAATTTCTGGAATAAAAAAAAAGTTGATATAAATATAAGCAAACGTTCAGGGTTACATGCATTTTTCTCAAATCTAATATAAATATAAAATAATGCGGAGAGAAAGAAAGAAGAGAGAGAAACATAAATATACAAGAGATTACATCTCATTTTATTCGCTTGGTAAAGAGATTACATCTCTATTTTATTTGCTTGATAAAAAGATTACATGAAATCCATTATTGATAAGTAAATTTTGATATATAGATAATCAATCAGTTGAGATTTGATCTCAAATTATTTATTTCTGATATGACCTCACTTTCTACTGGGAGGAGGAGAAGGCAGGTGAGGATGCTGCGGCGAGGGCTGCGGGAGCAAGGGCCTCACACGCCAGTGTGGAATAGGTGGGCTCAATCGACGACCTGTGATACGTTTATAAAGAAGAAAAAATCAAAAGGAACATATGTTATAAAAGACTATCTTAGTATGAGTTTCTATGTAAGGATGATCATGATCTTATATACCTGGATCGGGCCTTGACTCGACTATGATTGGAAACCAAGAAGATAGTAGTATTGCTATTATGAAGACCGCAATACACACAATCGATTTCACTCTCTCTCCTTCCCAAACCATCAGCAGTAGTACTAAAAAACCCCATCAGCAGTAGTACTATATTTACTCAATGCTATAAATCATCAGCAGTACTAAAAACCCCCATTTTTTCACCGGCGGGCAACAGCCATGCCGTCCCCGATAGCGCCGGGGAAGGTCTCGTCTCCCCCTCCCCTTCCCAAACCACCTGACCCTCTTGTGCCCTCACCCGTTTTTGCAGCCACCCCTTCTCCTACTTCATCTCCGTTTTCCTCTCTCCCCTCTCTTCTTGGAACCCATCCCCAAGTGGTTTCTTCCTCTGGTCCTGAAGCTCCTCCTCCGTCTGGTGTTCCCTCTTCTCCCACCCCGTCCCCCTTGGTCAACGTTGCTCCTAATCACCCTCCTCTCCCTCCACCTTCAAAGGGCATGGCCTCCTCTTCTCGTGATGGCTCGTCCTCTGCCAAAGGACTTCTTCCTAACCCATCCTCTGTCCATCGTGGTGCCCTCACCAAGGCTGGTCAAAAGATAATTAATCCCCATCCTCGCAGGCAGCGTGTTAATATCCCTCTTCCCATGGTTAGTGAGGAGGCCAAACCCTGGTCAAGTCTTTTTAAAGCTCCAGTGACTCATAGGGTGCATACCTCTTTGGAATTCTTACTCCGACTATCGATGGTTCACATAAAGTTGCAGTCCTTGAAGAAGATGAAGTAGCAGAAGCTGAAGCTGCTTGGGGAAGCATTCTAGTAGGGTATGTGTGGGGAATATCCCCAATCTACACTCCTTTTCTTCAATTTATAAAGAATCTATGGAAACCCAAAGGAGAACTGCATCTTTCCTTTCAAGGGAATGGGTTTTTCATGGTTAGATTCGACCTCGAGGAGGATCTAATTCGTGTACTGGAAGGGGGACCTTGGTCAATGGTTAATAGGCCCTTTGTTATTCAAAGGTGGAACAGAGACATTAGGCTCGAATTGGAAAGACTTAAATCGATACCTGTGTGGATCAAATTCCCCAATTTGCCTCTCCATTTCTGGTCTAGGACTTGCATTGCAAAGATAGCTAGTCTAATAGGCACTCCCTTATATCTAGATTCTCCAACAGCCTCAAGATCACGTTCTGCTTATGCGCGTGTATGTGTTGAGGTTGAGGCTGACTCAACACTACCTGATGAAGTCTTTGTTGAGGTTCGAAATGGTGATCGTGAGGCAATAAGAGTAACCTATGATTGGAAACCAGAGGCTTGTGCACATTGTAAGACATTCGGTCATGATGATGCTATATGCAGCAAGAAACCACGTTTCATCAGCGCTCCCTCTATTACCAATGTTGTTACTACTGCTCTTTCTAAACCCAATGTTGCTGCTGCCATTGCTCCTAAACCCAATAACGCTGCTGCTTCAGGTGCCACAGAAGGAGTCAAGTTTACGAAAGTTGCTGCTGCCCTTCCCTTTAATCTAATTGCTCCTATTGCCTCGGGCGCCACAGCTCCTCTGACTAAAGCAGTACGAAATCTGAAAGCTCCATTGGTCTCATGCGTTGCCACACAAAAGGTAGTATCATCTGGGGAAGATCCACAAAATGCAGATGCAATTGGGGCTGCATCCAAAAATGAAGACTCATCTGGTGATGCTAATGCTGCTACTATTGATCCCTCTGTACCTAGTTCATTGGAGGCAGAAATAGTCAACTCGCAAGAGGAATATTGTCCAAAACTCTGTTCTATCACAGCCAAGAGTGTGGAGGAATTCTTTCCTCCTGAATTTATGTTCGACACTCCACCAGAGCACAGCAAGGGCAAACCCATAAATCTCCAAGTTGTGCTTCACCCCCAACAGATTAGCATGACACCGGAGACCACAGGGCTGAAGCAACAATCCAAAAGAAACAAAAAGGTATCAAAACACACATCAAATTCTTTGTTGGATTCCTCAGAACAATCTGGGGATCTAAAACAGAACAAGAAAAAAGGCAAATCACAAGTATCCCACCAGGGATCTTCAAAGGCTAAGGCCTAGAATCTCTTCCAATCCAATATAATTTTGTTATTTTTATGGATTGTCTTTTTTGGAATGTACGAGGACTTAATAGTAAGGAGAAGCAGCTCGATGTTAAAAATTTTTTGTCACTTCACTCGGTACCCATTGTATGTCTGGTGGAAACTAAAGTTAAAGCTCCTTTTGACCAAGTGGTGGCTAGGAATATTTTGCCACACTACAAATTGATCAACCCCAACTCGTCTGGCAGACTATGGTTTTTCTGGAATCATCAACTTGCAAATGTTTCAATTATTGCTCATTCAGACCAGTACATCCACTGCAAAGTTTCCCCTTCCACAGACTGTCCTGATTATTATGTCACCGCGGTATATGCCTCCAATAACTCCTCTGAAAGGGTTACCCTATGGAATGATATCCGTTCACTTGCATATGGGATAGGCAATGCAGTATGGCTCCTCGGCGGGGATTTCAATGAGGTTCGATATAGTCATGAAAAGCAGGGAGGCCAAGGAGCTCACTCTCGAAGGCTATCCAAATTTAATCAATGTATATCTGATTGTTTTCTTCAGGATCTTCAGGCCACTGGGCTCAACTTTTCATGGTCAAACAATCAAACTACCCGAGTTCAGTGTAAATTGGATCGCATCCTAGTAAACTCCAAGTGGCTGCTACACCATGCAGACTCCTTTGTCCAATATTTAAGCCCGGGTCTCTCGGATCACTCTCCCTTGAAGGTCTCACTCCATAATGGTGTTTCATTTGGAAAGAAGCCATTTAAATACTTCAAAATGTGGGAATTTCATCCGCACTTTGATGATCTTGTTAAGCAAGCATGGCAGACAGATTTTATTGGTTCTCCGTTGTTCAAACTTGTCAAGAAACTTCAGCATACCAAGCGTATTATAAAGAATTGGGATTTCTCTGTTTTCAGGCCTTTCTATAGCTCCCTCGCAAGATGCAAATCAGATCTGGACACTGCTCAGAAGGACCTAACAGCTGATCCTTTAAATGCTCAATTACAGGCTCACGAGAGGGGATGTAAGGTTAATTATCTGAACCTCTTAAGATATGAAGAATCTTTCCACAGGCAAAAATCTCGTCAAACTTGGCTCTCAGAAGGGGATAGAAACTCCCATTATTTTCATGCTATGACAAAAGCCAGAATAGCGAGAAACTCAATCCGGTTAGTTCAAAAGCAGGATTCTCAGTATTCTTCTGATCCGCAGGACATTATTAACCACGGGGTGGACTTCTTTTCATCTCTTCTTAATCGTGAGGGGTCATCTTCTGTCCCATCTCTTCCGGCAACTCGTAAGCTTTCAGGACC
This sequence comes from Acorus calamus, assembly GCA_030737845.1. Classification (NCBI taxonomy): domain Eukaryota; kingdom Viridiplantae; phylum Streptophyta; class Magnoliopsida; order Acorales; family Acoraceae; genus Acorus; species Acorus calamus. Next base: position 19,964,050 of record CM060872.1, read on the forward strand.
CGATCAAGAGGCCCTTTGCACCCCTGTATCCTCAAAGGAAATTAAAGATGCACTATTTGCCCTCAAGCCTCTAAGCAGCCCGGGTCCAGATGGTTTCTCTGCGGGATTCTTCCAATTCTATTGGCCTATTATTTCGGAGGACTTCTTAGCTGGCATTTCTTCCTTCTTCAGATCTGGATACCTACTTAAACAGGTGAACCACTCCTTTATTTCTCTCATTCCAAAGACTAGAAATGCAGTTTCCTTTGAGAATTTCAGGCCCATCTCATTATGTAATGTTATTTACAAAACGATTACAAAAATCATGGCTAATCGCCTTCAATTGGTTTTGCCGAGCCTTATTGCTCCAAACCAGTCAGCCTTTGTAAAGGGGAGGAGCATAGTACATAGTATATTAATGGCTCACGAACTCTCGAGATATCTCTCTCTTCCATCTTCCGCGGGGCGTGCTTGCATCAAAATTGACCTTCGTAAGGCCTTTGACAGCGTGAGATGGGATTTCTTAACTGAAGCTATGAAGGGTATGAATTTCCCAAATCAGTGGATCCTTTGGGTAACACAATGCATCCAGACAGCATCATATTCAGTTCTAATCAATGGTAGCCCGCACGGTTTCTTCTCCTCAAAATGTGGCCTCAGGCAGGGAGATCCCCTCTCCCCCCTCCTCTTTGTCATAGTGATGGAAGTTCTATCAAGAAGTATTGAAAAGGCTGTACATGAAAGAAAGATTGGCCAATACATAAAGACAGACTTGAATGTCTCGCATCTTTGTTTTGCGGATGATTTAATGTTATTTATGGATGCCACCTCCTCTTCTGCAACAGCCACGAAAGAGCTCTTTGACTGGTTCTCTAACATCTCCGGTCTTCATCTCAATCCATCAAAAAGCCAGCTTTTTCTTAGTTCATCAAATGAGGAATTCTCTCAAACCCTTGGCATCCAAAGTCTATCTCTTCCGGTTAAATACCTTGGCCTACCTTTATTCGGAGGGGCTCTGACTCACCAACTATGTCTTCCTCTTATAGACAAGATTCGTGCAAAATTGCAATCTTGGTCAGCCATTTTTCTATCTAAAGCGGGCAAGATTGAACTGATGAAATCAGTGCTCTTCAATTTAAGCATTTACTGGACTTCAGCTTTTGCTTTACCCAAGAAGACTCTTAGGCAGATTGAGAGGGAGATTCGAAATTTCTTATGGGTGGGAGTTGATGGAAAGCAGAAAATGCATGCAGTGAACTGGAACACTATATGTACTCCTCTTCTTGAAGGAGGTCTAGGAATGAGGAGAATCACCACCTGGAATGAAGCGAGCATAGGGGCAAGGTTTTGGGAGGTAGCCACTAACCACCATTCTCTATGGGTGCAATGGATGAGGAAAAAATATCTCAAATCTAAGAATATATGGTCAATCAATTTCAAATCATCCCAATCTTGGGTATGGAATCGATTATTAAAGGCCCGAAAATGGATTAAACCAGATATAAGTTATGTCATTTTCGAAGGTAAAAGTATTTCTTTATGGTTCGATCCATGGCTACAAGGAAAGTGTCTCCATGAACATTTCAATGAATCAATACTCTTAAATTGGGGCCCTCCTGATCATGCTACAGTTAGTGCTCTAATCCGAGATGGTAAATGGGTCAAACCTCCTCGATGGCCGATCGAATTTGAAGGAATCTGGGAGGAAATCTCAATGTTAGATGTGGGTGGCCTTGGTGAAGATGTTATTGTCTGGACAGGGCACAAATCTGGTCGCATCTCCTCTTCCTCGGCCTGGAATCACCTGAGACCATCTTGCCCAAGTCTCGATTGGTGTAAGACAATATGGCAAACTTCTCAGCCTCCTCGATATAGCTTCCTCTGTTGGCAAGCCGCATTGAACAAACTTCCTTCTTTGGACCGGTTGCTTAGCAAAGGGCTAGTTACCGAGTCTCGTGCTCTCTCTGTCGAGTAGAACAAGAAACCATCTCCCACCTCTTTATTCACTGTTCTTACTCTGCTTTTGTTTGGAATGCCATTTGCAAGGCCTTGGGTTTCAGATTTGTTAGATCAAGTAATCTCCAAGCACATATGATGCAAATTTCAAAACAGGGTATTTCTGAAGCTGAAAGGAAGGTCCTTCATTTTATCATTGCAAAGACCATGTGGGCAATCTGGATTGAGAGGAATTCCAGGGTGTTTCGCTCTCAATCAATCCACAAACAGTGGTTAGTCCGTAAGGTGCTTGAAGAAGGTCGTTTCCTGTTCAGAAATAAGACTCTGGAGGCTCCAATAACTCCCTTAACAGCCAAAATGTCAACCATCTTTGGTATGCATTTCATAGAGAAGAGCACTTCCATTCAAGAGGTTCGATGGCTACTCCCCCCTCCTGGCTGGTTGAAAGCAAACTCAGATGGATCTGTCTCTGATGATCGTTTTGGTTATGGGGCATTGATTCGAGACCACCACGGGGACTGTTTTGAGGCTTTATCAGCAAGAACAAGAGCCTCATCAATCAACTTGCTCGAGCTTAAAGGGGTGGCTGCTGGTATAAAGCTAAGTATAGCGCATGGGGCCACTAAGGTATGGAGCGAGAGTGACTCTATAACAGCCATTGCATGGTCACAAGGGAAGGGATCAATCCCATGGTATTCTTTCAGAGATCTACGAGAACTCCATAATCTAGTGGATCAATTGCAACTCTGGAAAATCTCACATGTATTTAGAGAGGGTAATAGTGCTGCAGATTACCTTGCGGCAGTACAGTCTGAAATTGGCGTCACACGGATTCGCCCGGAGCAGTTCAACGACGAATTTCTTGAGCACTTATCGGATGACAAAGTGGGTAAAGTCCAGCTGAGAAGAAGTTAATCAGTAACACATCAAGTTTTAATGGAGATCTCTAGTATTTAATTTGTATTTTGGTATAGGCATTGAAAAGCCTACTTCTCCTTTTATATTCTCTGTAATCCTTCCTTCTTTGTACATTTTCTTCCTTTATTCAATATAAATCATTTACCCAGCAAAAAAAAAAAAAAAAAAACAATCGATTTCTCCTCCATCATCACAACACAAATCTAATTAATCCATCATCTGTCTCCATGATTTATATATGTAGTGTTTTTAGTGATACTTATCATGAAGAAACTTCGTCGTAATTGCCAAATAAAAAAAAGCTCTACCTAGCATTCACTGAAGATACCTTGTTTCGGGAACCCTAGAGAGAGGTAAAAGTTCTATCTGATATTTCTCTTTCTGGAAACCCACAGCCTAGTATTTGTTAGCATGGAGTATAAGGCCTATCAATGGGCTTAAATAGTAGGGTCTGTGTAGCAGGACTCAAAAAGGAAAAATAGTTGATATGGATATAAGCAAATAAGAGCCGACTCTTTTGTAAGGCGAATTGGGCAATTGCCTAAGGCCCTCAAATGCATCAAGGCCCCTAATTTTTTTTAGTTATAAGTTAGGGGTGCAACTTGGGCGGGTAGAACCCGACCCAACCCGGTTCATGGGCGGGTTCGGGTTAAAGTTTTTTTCTGTCGGGTTCAACCCGACCCGAACCCGAACTAACCCGAACCCAATTCGGGTCGGGTTTGGGTTCGGGGGTTCAATCTGCGGGCTCAACCCAAACCCGACCTCTAGGTTAACAAATGTTATTCTGCCATAACAACATACCTATATCTAAAACCCTAAATTCCTAAAACAATTACACAAATCAGAGCATCACATTATTTGTTGTGTTCGGGTTAATTAATCAGAGATATTCACTTTTAATTATTTGTATATAATGTTTAATTAATAATTAATTAGAGTTTGTTGTGTTGTTTATTAAATATTTTTTATGATCTTTTAAGTGTTAAACCCGAACCCGACATGAGCTCGAATTCAACCCGAACCCGCGGGTTGAGGTCGGGTTCGGGTTCGGGTTCGGGTTCGGGTCGGGTTTGGGCTCAGGTTCGGGTTGGGCTCTATGCAATGTGGGTTAAAGTTGAACCCGACCCAACCCGCCCGAGTTGCACCCCTATTATAAGTAGATTCAGATATTGACCAACAATATCTTAAGACATTGCCAAAAGATATTACTTTTCAAAAAAAAAATATATTAATGTTGATAAGGTTAAAAAGTAACCAATAATAAATTGACAACATTTACCTAAAAAATAGTAAAAAAAAGTTACATGAAAAATTAAATGTTTTTTGGACCCCCTAAATAAGGGGATAGGAAACGGCAAGTCTAAAAAACTACCGTTTCTCTTCTTGTATTCTTTACTATACGTTTCTTTAAAGCGAAAAGATTCTTTTCACTCTAGCTATTTCTTCTTAATATCATGATCTCTCCACACTTCCTGTTTGTTGTGGGCTAAAAATAATCTTTTAGGATTTATTGTTTCTTATATATTGTAGATCATGCTATTTCTTCCATTCAAAATAGATTTGAACAATTTCAATTATATGAAAAAATATTCAATTTGAAAAATTAAAATCACTAGATGATGATAGTTTGCAACAAAATTGTCTTAATCTTGAAAGCTTTCTCAAACATGATATTTATTCTGATATTGATGGTTTGGATTTATTTTCAAAACTAAAAGTTTTGAAAGAAGTATTACAAATAGAAGAAAATACTCCAATTGACATACTAAATTACATAAAAAGATTAGATTCTTTTCCAAATGCATGTATTGCTTATAGAATTTTATTGACAATACCAGTTACCGTAGCTCTTGTAGAATTAAGTTTTCAAAATTAAAATTTATAAAATCATACCTAAGATCAACAATGTCACAAAAAAGATTAAATGAATTAGCTATTTTATCAATTGAAAAAAAGATGTTAGTTAAACTTAAATATAAAAACTTAATTAGCAATTTTGCCTCCCAAAAGTTAGAAGAATGATTTTAATTAAAAAATTAAAATAAATATCATTTAATTAATAATTTAATTTAAAAAATTATAGTTAAAATTACCGCCTTATTCCTCATAATATATCGAGCCGAACCTGAAGCAAACGTTCAGGAGAATACATATTTTTTTGTCAAATCTAAAATAAGTATAAGATAATGCAGGGAGAAAGAAAGAAGAGAGAGAATCATAAATATACAAGAGATTACATCTCATTTTATTCCCGTGATCACATCTCTATTTTACTCGCTTGATAAAAATATTACATGAAATCTATTTATAAATAAATTTGGATATATAGATACAAATCTTAACTAAATCATTCAATTGAGATTTGATCTCAAACTATTTATTTCTAATATGACCTCACTTTCTACGAGGAGGAGGAGGAGGAGGCCGCAGCGAGGGCACCGGGAGCGAGGGGATCGGATGCGGGTTTGAAACTGGTGGCCTCAATATAGGACCTGTGATACGATTATAAAGAAAAAAAATAAAAATGAATATATGATATATATCAAGTTTAACCATCAGTATGAGTTTCGGTACAAGGATGATCATGCTCATATATACCTCGATGTAACCTTGACTCGACTATGATTGGGAACCAACAACACAGTAGTATTGCTATTATGAAGACTGCAATACACACAATCGATTTCTTCTCCATCATCACAACACAAATCCAATTAATCCATCATCCTTCTCCATGATTTATATTTGTAGTGATACTTTTCTTGAAGGAACCTTCGTCGTAATTGCAAAAGAAAAAGAAAGCTCTACCTAGCATTAACTGAATATCTCTTTCTTTCGGGTACCCCACAGAGAAAAGTAAAAGTTCTACTTGATATTCTCTCTTTGGAGCCGAAACCCACTGAAATGTGTTCAAACTATGGGCCCATTAAGAAGGCTACAATGCACAAAATAGATCGCTTCTCCATTGCTGCAACATCCATATAAATCCAACCCAATCCATGAAACTATAAATATGTGGTGTTTACTGATTTTGATTTTTTCTTTTTTCTTTTTTTGTTCTCATCATGGCTCATGATACTTGTCAAAGAAGAAGACGTTCTACCTAAATTTTGTTTTTTAGGTAACCACAAAGGAAAATGATGTATCTCCTTGAATTCGCATTTAAGAACCTATAGAGATAGTGTTGGACTATGGTTGTTAATTGTATTTCCACGAAAGGGGAGCCATATCATATCATTGTTGACTCTGAACCTACACGATCTCCTTAGAAAATTTTTATATCCCTACACACTGACGGGATTTTCATTAATATCATCAGTACGTCTATATAGACGACATGTGTCCATCAAATAGTAAAAAATCTTTCATTAATTAAAAAATCATTAATAGAAATCATATTAATGCATTTTAATATACATGTGTCGTTCATCTAGACAAGTAAAGTACTGATGAAAATTCCATCAGTGCGTACTGATATGAAAAATTTCGACCTCCTATGACCCCTACTCAAGAAAAACACCCAAATATATCCCAAAATAATAAATAAATAAATAAATGTAAAAAAAACCTTCAGTTTATCAAAGAAATTTTTTTTGTCAGTGCTTGTAGTAAATAGTTTGTATGAACGTGACTCCTTTTTAGTGGTTTACTTAGGATCCCACATACACATGTCAGAGAAGTGATCAGATTTGGGTTAAATTCGATCAAAATCTGTCAATTTCTCATATAGTGTATCACCTAACTAAAAATATCATAAAGACATATCATATGTCATTCTATCATTAGAGACGATGAGTCATGCTCCCTATGTCACTCTATCAATGGAAGAAGCAATTTCGTCCATTTGGACGGCCAACCAGCACCACTTCATTTATATTCATACTTCGTCCTAGTGTGGTAAAAAAATAAGCCATCACATTCAACTTATTGTACAATTTCATATACATCGTTAGCTAACACACTTATTGTAATATAATATATATAGAGAAAGAGAAAAAAAAAATTATTGGAGTATAAGCTCATTCTCTATAAAAATATATATCACATTAGATGAATTATACTATTTAAAAAAAATCAAAACAAAGCACAGTCCGTTTCCTCACCTTTTTGGTATTTGAATGTTTTAAAATCAACAAAAAGAGAATGGGAGGGGGGGGTTTCTTTTTTGTAGACGATACATGTAATCTAGTTACAAAATATACAAGTTGCATGATTTCTTGTGTAGAAAATCTAAATCTATAGGAAAATAGATATAACACCCCCCCCCCCCCCCCCCAAAAAAAAAAAAAAAAGTTCGCTTATATCCATATCCCCCTTGTTTTCTTAAAATCCATTCAACCCCCTTAAAGTTTCCTTGGCAAAACAAAAAAATCCTTGAGTTAAATTTTCGTCAATTTAGAAAGAATATTCATGAAATATTTCATTATTTAACATCACCCTAAAATTATATATTCATATACCCACCTCAAAGATTGTGAATATGCATATTAACCCCTCATTTTTCTGAATATCCATATGACCCCCTCAAATTACGCCCTTAATTCATATCACCCCCTACCATTATCCAATTAAATTTGTGTGTGGTGAATCTAACAATATACAATAATTTATTCTTAATACATTGAAGAAGAAACATAGTAGGGTGAAGGGCATTTTGATCATTTAGAGTGATCATATTGAATTTTTCTTAAATATAATGAGGTTATTTGATTAAATACATATGCAACACTTTTAGATGGATATAATATACCTATAATATTCTTTAAAATTTGACAGAAAACCAATACAGGGGCCTAAATCTTTATCCATGAGAAAATATAAGGGGTTATACGGATACTCAGAAAAATGAGGGGTTAATCACAAACTTTAAGAGGGTACATGTAATTTTTCTTTCAAGGGGCTATATGCATTTTTCCCTAATCTAAAATAAATACAAGATAATGTAGAGAAAAAGAAAGAAGAGAGTAAATATAAATATACGAGAGATTACATCTCATTTTATTCGCTTAATAAAGAATTATATGAGATAAATTTGGATAGATATAAATCTCAACAGAGTTTATTAACTAAATCATACAGCTAGATTTGATCTCAAACTATTTATTTCTAATATCTTGGACCTCACTTTCTAGGAGGAGGAGGAGGAGGAGGCAGATACAAGGGAGACACAGGCCGGTTTGGAATAGGTGGGCTCCATCCATGACCTGTGATTCGTTTATAAAGAACAAAAAAAATCAAAAGGAATATATGTTATATATCAAGTTTTACTATCTAGTATGAGTTTCTATAAAAGGATGATCAAGATCATATATACCTGCACCGGGCCTTGACTCGGCTATGATTGGAAAACAAGAACATAGTAGTATTGCTATTATGAAGACTGCAATACACACAATCGACTTCTTCTCCATCATCACAACACAAATCTAATTATCCCTCTCCATGATTTATATATGTAGTGTTTTTAGTGATACTTTTCATGAAGGAACCTTCGTCGTAATCGCCAAAGAAAAAAGAAAGCTCTACCTAGCATTCACGAAATATCTCTTTTGGGACCCCGAAGAGAGTGATATTTCCGGGAAACCATAGAAATTTGTTGAAACTATGGTTGCTAATTTTATGTCCACGAATGAGGGTTGGGAGGACCATGAAGCACCCACTAAAACTTCACCACGTGTGAAGTAAAAACAGACTGGCCACCACCCCACCTTCAAAGTCCCTAACTTATTCATCTGTCCATAAGGACCCCAGAACAAATAATATTTTCAAAATACTCCCCAGTCACCAAACAAAAAAATAGTTATATCACCCCCAAAGTCCCAAACTTCCTTATTTTTCTCAGTCATCCTATAACTTGGGCTTCATAGGATTAAAGCCATTTATATAATAGTACAAGATAGTATTACACGTGTAACACACTAACAAACTAATATCATAACAAACTAAGATAATAACAAATTTAATCTAATATTTTTAACACCCTCTCCTAAACTCTAAAGGTTGTACCCTTAGAGTTTACACAAAGATGATAAACTAAAAATCTTATTTTCAAACTCCTCCAATTTATTTTTGTGAATTGATAATCGTCATCTGTCTTTTGGATCTATCACTTCGCTCCCGCTCTTCTTGAGTCAATCGAAGTCGCTCCCACTCTTTGAGTCAGTCAAAGTCGCTCCCGCTCTTCTTGAGTCAGTCAGAGTCGCTCCCGCTCTTTGAGTCAGTCGGAATTGCTGGTCCACTAGATCAGATGGCGCACGTAGGGCTCGCGGAGGCTCAAGGAGAGGCTGTGAATGCAGATGCTCAGACGGAGGGCACAGACGAACGTAGACAGGCAGCGGAGACAGCACGCGGACAATGGTGGTGTAGATTCTTTAACACCCTCTTCCAAACTCTGAAGGGTAAAACCCTTAGAGTTTGCATAAAAATGAGACGACGGTGGCAGAGGCTGGTGTCTGCAATGGGCAGCGAGTGGCGGCTAGCGCAGAAGAGAATGGGCATGCCCCAACAGAGAAGAAGAAGTAGAAGAAACGCGATGCGGATGGTGAAGCAAACGGTGCAGACTAGCGCAAGAAGAGAGGCGCGCTGACAGAGAAGAAGAATAAAAACGACAGTGCGCAAATCAACGACGGTGCACGAAAAACGACGGTGCGCGGGAACAACGACGCACGGAAACAACAGTGTGCAAAAACAACGACGCACAGAAACAACGGTACGCGAATATGATAGCGAACAGAGGTAGCGATGCTGCATAAAAACGACGCCACTTGGCGAACGATAACAACGACAGTGGATCTCAAAGGAAGAAGAAGATCCAAGGATGAAAAGAAACGATGATGTTGCAACTGACGAAAATCAGAAGAAAATGGGAAAAGACACATACGGTTGCGTAGAGAATGAAAAACTGAACAAAATAAGTACCTGGATGACTAGATTTGGAGTTCGAACAAAATCGTAACGATCCAGGAAAGAAACGCGTCAAAAATCAGTCGATGACTGACTGACGGCCTCGGACGGTGGCTGGACGGAGATTTTCCGCTATCGTGCACCGGACGACGGACTATCAATGATGCACCTGATTCTTCGTGCGCTGATTCCTCGGACGAGAGCCGGACAGGGTGCTCGGACGGATCTGGCGCAGCGGACAGGGCTGAGCATACGCTCGGACGAATCTGCGCAGTGGACAGGGCTGCACGCGGACGAGTTGCTCGCGGACGGGCTGCGACGAGTCTCACGGCGGCTGGGGCAGCGCGCGGACAAAACGGGAGCGGCGCTCGGACGTGTATCCGAGGCAGCGACGGGGCGACGTGCGATGGATGACGCGAAGAAGACGATGATGTGAACAACGGCGCGATGAAGACAATGACAACGCGAAAAAGACGATGGCGCGAACAACAACTCACGGGCGCTCGGATTGAAGACTCACATCACAACGACGACGGTCAAAAATCCTCCCCCGCTCCGATTGAAGACTCCCCAATCAGAGCGGGGAAGAAGAAAAGAAACTTATATAGATCTAGGGTTTCAGAGGTGGCTCTGATACCATGTTAGAAATAAAAGAGAGAAAATATAATAATAAAACCCTAAAACTCTTATTTATTAGAGGGGGATTAAAGCCCTTTATATACAACTGAGAGATAGGCATATGGTCCAGTTTGGCAACCCATTTTGGGTTGCATTTAGCTTTTTTAAAAACTAAAAGCCTCAAACAGGTTACCAAACAAAAACGCGTAATTGAAAAGTTGTCCTCCTGATTACAACTAAAAAGGTGTCTCGAAAACTATGTTTACTCCAACAAAAGCATTTTCTGTTATTAGCAACAAGTGTGATTTCTTGATTAATTAAAAAATAATCATCTTGATTATATCTTAAAAAATTGTATTTTCAAACTGTGTTTTCAAACGCACTCATGAATTGAGAGGGATAATTAGTTTTGTAACCCTGCAGAGTCTAATCAAGAAAAATTGTACAAATTATTTCTTCCCAGAAATCTTTGTCAAATCATTAATTTATGGTTGTGTATATGTTTTCTTCTTCTGTACTTCAATTGGCTATAATTTTCAACGGTTTGATTTATCTGAATATAAAACTCGGTGAATACACAATCGATTTCTTCTCCATCGTAACAACACAAATCCAATTAATCCATCATCCCTCTCCATAATTTATATTTGTAGTGATACTTTTCTTGAAGGAACCTTCGTAGTAATTCCAAAGAAGAAGAAAGCTCTACCTAGCATTAACTGAATATTTGTTTCTTTCGGAACCCGACAGAAAAAAATAAAAGTTCTACCTAATATTTTCTCTTTCTTTTTAATGACCTGATCTGTAAAAATTCCTAGAGTCTTTATTGTCCCTTTCCATTATTTATAATTGTAGTGATACTTTAATTGAAGGAACCTTCTCGTAATTGTCAAAGAAATAAAGCTCTACCTAGCATTAAATGAATATGTGGAACCCCACAGTGAAAAGTAAAAGATAGTTGCTAATTTTATTTGACTCAGTTTATATTGCAGCCCATTTTACAGATACACTATTAATTTGTCTAAATCTAAAATAAATATAAGATAATACAGAAAGTCAGACAATAGACAAACATAAATATACGAAAAACTACATTTCTATTTTATTTGCTTGATAAAAGATTACATAAGATCTATTTATAAATAAATTTGGATAGGTACAAATCTCGATAGAGTTTTATTAACTAAATTATTCACTTTGAAATTTGATCTTGTTCAATTAGAATTCAGCCAAACTATATTTATTTCTAATATCTTGCACCTCAATTTCTACGAGGAGGAGGAGGATGAGGCCGGAACGAGGGATTCGCAGGCCTGAGGTTCCCATGCCTGGGGATCGAATGCGGGTTTGAAACAGGTGACCTCAGTATAGGACCTGTGATACGTTTACGAAGATAAAAATCAAAATGAATATATGTTACACATCAAGTTTAACTATCTAGTATGAGTTTCTATACAAGGATGATCAAGATCATATATATACCTGGACCGTGCCTTGACTCCACTATGATTGGAAACCAAGAACATAGTAGTATTGCTATTATGAAGACTGCAATACACACAATCGATTTCTTCTCCATCATCACAACACAAATCCAATTAATAAATCATCCCTCTCCATGATTTATATTTGTAGTGATACTTTTCTCGAAGGAACCTTCATCGTAATTGCCAAAGAAAAAGAAAGCACTACGTAACATTAACTGAATATCTCTTTCTTTTGGGAACCCCACAGAGAAAAGTAAAAGTTCTACCTGATATTTTCTCTTTGGAGCCGGAAACCCACAGAAATGTGTTCAAACTATGGGTTCATTTATTTTCATGCAAAACCTATGCATATATTAAGTTTTCAAAAAAAATAAGTTACAGAAATTTGTTGTTTGGGTGGATTTGAAAATGAATTAATTCCGATTTTGTGATACAAGGGGAAGGGTATGTACGCCATTTTCCTTGCATTGAGAGATCTTTAAAAGCTCTCAACTCTCTAACTTCTCCATTTTTAATTTGTCACATTTTGTATTCCATTTGTGTTAGTGCTTCAGAAAAAAAAAGTACATCATTCTTCTTTTTTTAATTTATTTTTTCAAATATAGAGTATTCATGTTATAATTTTTAAAAAAAAGAGAGCATCTGATTTGAATATCCCATTAATGCATGGCATTATGTTATAATGATATCTTATAGGAAAAAAAATACATATATTGTGTGATTTAAAATTTACTAAAATAGAATCTTTGAGGGTTACAGTGATTTTAATGAATCTGATAATTACCTAAATAATCCAATAATGTATCTATCATTAACAATAAAATTTGAATATGAAATCTCAAAATAATTTCTAGCAATAAATGCCACACTTAATTTTTTTCCACGTCAATTGGAAAGATTTGATAAGATAAAGATTATATTGAATTATGAATTTGTCATATATATATTTTAGAAAAAAAAAACAGCAATAGATTAATCTAATGTGACATTATTCTAAGTAATAAAGTTATTTCAAATAATAAATATTTGATAAGATCATTTAAAGAAAAGATATTTGAACTTATCCCAAACAATAAAATTTATCTATCTATTATACTAATAAAAAATGTTTTAAGTTATCATGTTTGTTCCTTTGTGTGTGTGTAATATTTTCATTTCTCAATTTTACCATTGGCTATTTATGATATTAGGTTTTATATTAAAGGGTAAGATTGGTAAATATATATATATATATATATATATATAGGGATCCGATTACGTGCGGTGTGCGGTCGGTGCGGTGCGCGATCACGGGCCGTCGATCACGGGTTCATCGCATCGGACGGTCGGGTGCGATTCACGTCGACCGTTGGATGCGATGGACCCGCGATCGAACGGCCCACGTCGTAAACCGCACCGACCGCACACCGCACGTAATCACGACCATATATATATATATATATATATATATATATATATATATATATATATATATTGTTGTGGATAATATGAGATATTCATTCATTCTATCTTTTTAATATCTATCTATATGATATATTGAATGAATGGTGGTGATCATGCCACATATTCATATTTTATCATCATTATTATTTTTTATTAGATTTAAATTGAGATAATCATAGAATATAGATTGATAAATAATTAATTTCGAATTAAATATGAGTTTCAACGTTTGAGCTCATTTTTCATCATGAAATAGTCATTTTTAAGAAAAATACATTTCATAGACATAAGTATATATCAAAACTCTCTTTCCAACGAGCTATTGATCGCCCAATCAGAGTTATACTTAAAAAGTTATAAATTTTATATAATTTCAAGAACAATTTAATTCTTGGTTTTCTTTGTATAAATTCCTAAAAATCACATTTTAACAAAATATCCCTGATGATTTGTTATTTTCTATAATATTATTAAAAAAAAGTTTAAATTGTACTTAAATGTAATTTTTTTTATATATTCAAGCGATATTTTTAGTTTGAGAGTTTCAAGTGAGGTATTTTTACAATATGGGTTGGTTGAGGGATATACATGTCAATTTTCAGTAATAATATATTTTCTTTATGTGTAATTTCATAATGAATTTTACAAATGATTTATTTAATCATTATTAAAACTTTCATTATATCATATATATATAACATAGTATGTTATATCGCATATACATGAATTGAAAAAACGTTGGGGTATTAGTTGTGGGCATCTTTTTTAAAATATTTTTTTTAATTTTATACGCATATCGTGCGTGGTGGAAAACTATTTATTATACTAACCAAAAGTTCTGAAATTTTCATGTTTGTTCATTTGTGTGTGTGTAACATTTTCATTTTCCAATTTTATTCCTATTTATTTATAATCTTTGATATTATATTAAAAGGTAAAAATGAAAATACATATTTTAATATTTTAGTGGATAAAATGTGATATTAATCAAATCTATCTTTTTCATTTTTTATTTTTCAATTTTATCCTTATTTAATTTTATATTAAAGGGTAAAAATGTATCCCTAATTCGAAAGAATTTAAATTTTACTTAAACATTATTTTTTTATTTATTGAAGTGATATTATTGGGTTTAGAATTTCAAATGCAGTATTTTTATAATATAAGATGGTGGAGGTGTATATATGCAAAAAATTCATTTTTAATTGTAACATCTCTTTTATATTTCATTTTAAATTTTAAAAATGAATTATTTAATCATTATTAAAAAGTTTATTATATCGCATTTATGCATATATAATATGATATATTACATCACATATAAATGAATTAAATTTTTTTGAGGGAATTGATTGTTACCAGTTTTTCTAAAATATTTTTTATTTTTACTCACATGGTGCGTGGGGGAAGACTAGTATAATCTAATTCAAAATAGGTTTAACAAAAAGGTCATGTTGAAATTGATGGAAAAAAATTGATAAGATTTGGTAAGACAAGGTTAATTGTGAACTTTGAATTGGTAATATACTCATATGTTTGATGTTATATAAAAAGGATAGATTATCTATTGTGTAGGAAATTTTTTAGGTGATACGGTTATTTTTTGAACTCCTTAAAATGTTATTTAACTTTTATATTTTTAAAAATAAGAACATGTAAAAGGAAAGGACATGTTGAAAGAGATTTTAGGTGATATGGTTATTTAGGGAACCTTATATAATCTTATGAAACTTTTTTTTTTAAAGAATCATGTATAAAAAACAAAAAAAAAACTTTTATTTATTAATAATTTCAATATTTTTATTGTTATTTAATTTTTTATATTCAAAATATGATATCAATGCATATATTTGAAAAATTAAATTTTATAAATTTATAGAACAAACACTAGAAAACAATTTCATGTTAACATTTTATGGGGAAACAAAGGACGAAAATCATTTTCTGTAATT
Source organism: Acorus calamus (assembly GCA_030737845.1). Lineage (NCBI taxonomy): Eukaryota > Viridiplantae > Streptophyta > Magnoliopsida > Acorales > Acoraceae > Acorus > Acorus calamus. Next base: position 19,979,306 of record CM060872.1, read on the forward strand.
TCAATACAATCAAACGCTAGAAATAGGTTACCTTTCTGGAAAAAAAATTTCTAGAAATCCTTGTGAAGTCAAATTACATGAAATCAAACGGAGCTGCTAATTTTATTTGACCCAGTCTGTATTGCTGCCCATTTTGGAGCGTGATACATTTTGATAATATAGCTTATACTACATGGTCATAGTGTATAAACTAATTTTTTTTCCATGTTTTTTAAGTGAAAAAAATGCACCACTGTATTCCGGTATGTGCTTTATTTCATATATCAACATGTAATCGGATACGGGTCTAATTTTGTTTCACCCAAACCTAGACCTTTTCCCTTCCTCTTCTTTTCTCTTTTGGGGTTTGGGAAGCCTATTTTTCTCAAATTCAAACCAATTGTAATCTCGTTTGAGTTATAGAAGATCTATCTTTCATTTATACATAAAAGAAAAAAAGACAATTATTATTGGACAACATACAGGCTGCATGATTTCTCAGCCCTTCATTTCTACGAAGAATAGGTGGCGGCGGCGGGATATAAAAAATGTGGTATACAGTGGGGTTTGGAATTGGTGGCCTCATGAGTCCAACACCTGTGATCATAATATAAAGAGAATAAACCAATATGAATGGTATGTTATCAAGTTTAACCATCTAATACTCTTGTAATTAAAATTATTATGAGAGCTACGTATAAGGGAAGATCATGATCATACCTCGACTAATCATCCTTGAATCGACTACGATCACAAACCATGAACTTAGCAGTACTGCTATTATGAAGGCTACAATGCACAAAATCGATCGCTTCTCCATCGCTGCAACATCCATATAAATCCAATCCAATCCATGAAGCCATATAGATGTGGTATTTATTGATTTTAATTTTTTTTTTTTTTTCTCATGAAACTTGTCAAAGAAGAAGACTACCTAAATTTTGTTTTTTAGGTTACCACAAAAGGAAACTATGTTTCTCCTTGCATTGGCATTTAAAAACCTATAGAGATTGTGTTGGACTACGATCTCATTTCGACTCTGAATCTAGGCGATCTTGTAACGCCCCCGAATCCACGACTCCATTTTGAAGCGTGAAATCCGATTGCGTTAACTTAATTATTCGAATCTCATATTACTAATATTTTTTTATTAAAAAAAATATAAGAATATATCACCATATTTTATTCATCAATTATCAAGAATAAAATCCAAAACAAGTTCTCAAAATACTTGATATACATCAGTAACGACTAAATTCTAAATATCATCATACTATCATATATTATTGTCCTTTACATGCCAAAGAAAAGACCAACACCTTCTATGCAAAGTCTAGCCTCTTATAAAACATGATCTCATCCACAGCTACATGAGATCCACCACTCTAAGCATTTAATCTGATGATGGGAAAAAAGAGTGGTGAGCAATCACACGCTCAGTGAATGAACCTACGGCATCCCGTTAATAATAACTTTGAAAATAACATAGTTATAGAATCTGAGTCACGCAGAACATAATATATCAATATGAGGAAAACATTTGTAAGTCGTACTAATCTTCTAAAATAACAATGCATCTCTTTAGAGGAATAACCATAAAATTCACAAGCACTATACTACATGATGCATATGATGCAACCGACACGCATGCCCGTACAACATGCAGCCAAAGAGGTGTTCCATCTAGAGCCTAGTCACACAAACAGGGTCCCACTGGACCGTGATCACGCAGACGATGTCACGCAGACGGGGTCACGCAGACGAATGATATGCATGCACGATCAACTCATTATCCAATAACATGCATGCGATAAAAATAATATAGTCTCCAAATATATGAGTTATATATATAAAATAACGCCATAAAAATCATGTCAACATGTTCATGTACTCCAAACACAAAGTAGCAATATGTATTACATACTCAAAATAACAATTGTATTTTTAACTTAGGCATGATGTGAATATGATATAAATATAAGTAGTTTCAAAATCTACATAGGGGCGAGACCCACTCACCTCCAGTCCACACAAAACAAACTGATGCACGTGCATGAACGATACACACTCGCACATGAATAACCTAGGATAACAATTATGTAATAATAAATCATAAACCATTCAATTATAACCCAAACAACTGACAATCAACTTACAACAACACTAAGCCCAATAATCTCAAAAGCCCATACCTAATAAACCAACAATCCGTAACTCACCTCAAAGGCCTAACGAAAATCCCAACTCTAAATAAATATTAAAATATTCATATACTCGCAATGATCCAATAATCAGTATCCATATATTTCATAAGGCCCACGTAATCGATCAATCCTCGAATAAATATTTAGACAAATCCAATAAAGCTCTACTACAACTCTATTGATCCAAATAACTTAAGTCAACCAATTTACACCCAAATAACAATAATATATATAATTAATATTTATTGATCACACTAAACCAAATTATCGATTTAAAATCTAATTTGAGTTGCCAAGATCAATAAAATCATCAAAACCCACAAATCAAATTATACTCATTAAACATCCATTTGGCATCTCTTTAATCTCTAAAATTCATTAAACTTTGTTATGAATCCAAATATTTGAATTCTAAGAAACTGCATAGAAATCTTTCAAAAATCATAATTTTCCACCCGCAATTCCGAATTAGACATTTCATGATTTGTTGGAAAGATATTTTCAAAATCTATTTATGTTTGTGAAATACATTTTTCATAGAAACGATCCCTTTAATGTCAAAAATACAATTTAACGTCCAAGTATATAATCAACCCGAAAATAACCCTTAAATCCCCAAAATCAATATATCTAATTTGATCTTAAGAATCCCTTTGAGATCCATTGAAATCTAATCAAATAATCATCCAATTAAAATCAATCAAACCCTAACCCTAATCCATCAACCTTCATTCCCCAAACAATCGATTGAAACACTAAGAGCCTGTTTGGTTGACAAGTGGGATTGGGATTATGTGAATCATGAGATTCTAAATCCAGGTGGATCCGGATTGTGAATCATACCAACCTATTTGGTAAAGAATATGATTCAGAAAACAGGATTGAGATTCTCAATCTTAATCATGTGTTTGATAATGCATGGATTACAATATAAAAAATATATATTTCTAAAAATATTCATATATAAATATATATTAAAATATATATTTTATAACTAATTTACTATGATATATGTATATATAATATTTAGTTATGATAGCAAATTAACTATAATATCATGGCAAATTAGTTATGATAGTAATATATATATATAGAGAGAGTCGTGATATTATACGGTCGTGCGGTCGCGATTCACGGGCCGTCGATCACGGGTCCATCGCATCGGACGGTCGGGTGCGATTCACGTCGACTGTTGGATGCGATGGACCCGCGATCGGACGGCCCGCGATCGCGACCGCACGACCGCATATTATCGAAAATCTATATATATATATATATATATATATATATATATATATATATATAGTTTTGATATCCTGTGGACGTGCGGACGGGGCTCTTATGTGCAGATCGCGTGCCAGCCGTCCGATCGCGCAGGATCGAGTGGAAGCCGTCCGATCGCGCGTCCAGATGTAATAAACCGAAAAAAGGACCACACACTATTGGAAAGGACCACTGCATCCGCGACCGTCCGATCAGACCTAATCGGATGGAGCAAAACAAATTAATAAATACCTTCAAATGCCTCTCTCGACTCTCTCTCTCTCTCAACTGTCTCTCTCGGCTCTCTCTCACGAAAACCAAACCCCGAGCACCCGCGAACCCCGCCGATCACACGTGACTCCAGTGACCCTTGACGACCATCGGCAAGCACCCGCGACCATTGGTGACCCCCTGCGATCCCGATTCCATGTTGAACTCTCTCTCTCTCTCTCTCTCTCTCTCTCTCTCTCTCTCTGTCTATGATTAGGGTTTTCATCTAGGGTTTGTGATGTTTAGAGTTTTATTATCTAGGGTTTGTAATGATTGGGGGTTTTTTATCTAGGGTTTTTGGTGATTGGGGATTTTCATCTAGGGTTTGTGATGATTGTGGGTTTTTTTATTTTAGGTTCCATTATTGAGTTGGTGACATGCTTAAATCATAACCTTCCATGACAAGTGAGAACCATGTAGGTAATTATCAAACGGAAAGTGGACATTAAAATTTGAAACTCCCTTTCAAATGGGTGTTTGAAACCTGAATTTTTGCTGATGCATTCCAAGTAGTCTCCCCATGACGAACCACCACAATCTCCGCATAAGGCAGCGGAGGGTGCAGTCCATTACTAACATCATTGTTCCCTTGGTTTGACATCCTTACATAATAAATAAATACAAAACAAACGAAGAGTTTTAATTTACAGTAGCATAGAAAGATTAGTTTGCAAAGAAACTAAAAAAAATTATGCCTCTTTATTTCATTTCAAAGATTATAATCAAAATAAGTAATGACAAATTAATTCACAATTCATAGGATTTTGAAATATCTGATTCTGCATTCACGAAATTTGAGACCAATATGACGAGATAAAGTTTTGAAAATTCACCAAATCCTTCTTGCTTATCACGAAACGATTTAAAAAAAAAACAGAGAATCATAAGCTCTAAAGTGAATTGATTTTGTTTTTAGGTTCTATTATTGATTTTATTCTCTTTAGTGGTTTCTGATTTTGTTCCCTTACATTTCAAATGTGGTTTGTTATGTGTGCAGGTTTGCAGGTTTGTGCAGGTTTGGGCTAGGCTGGTGAAGTGGGAGATGCTAGGCCTTCAATAAGATCTAGCGAGAGGAGCAGAAGTTGCTGTTTGAGCATAAAAATTCACATAGGTGGCAGCTTTTAAGAAGCCTATTGCTGAGATGGTAGCTTTTATGTGCTGGACTCCAAGTTCTTTTCACTGTCTCTTAATAAAAAAAACCCAGGTTCAAAAAAAATTGTTATCAATGAAATTCCAAGGAGGGAAAATTAATCATGTCATTGAAAACCACATGTTTTTTGAGCTGTATTATCAGGAGATAGAGCAAGTTTCATTAAACGAATGATGGCATTCAGATTACACATCTATTAATTTGTAATATCAGCCACCCATATTTGTATTGATGATAATTATATATTCTGCCATTTGTGGACTGTAAATGTGTGATTTTCTTTTCCCTTCTATTGTGAGAAATCTTTCTTATTAACTTAAAAGTGGGCGATGTAAATATAATCTTAATATATTCCCTTCGAGAGGAATTTAATGTGACATTACATGGCAGAGGAGTTGCGAATCATCAGATACAGAAAAACAAAGAAAAAAAATCCTTTAGGTGAATAGTATTGTCTGATCGATGAGATACTTCAGGGATATTTCGACATATGGTGCAAATCCATAGCCACACAACTGGGAGATTACATCTGATGTATGTATTTACACTATAATCACTCCAATCTATACAAAAGAATGTAACCCTATCTGACAAACAAATCTATATTACAATCAGAAAAGAGACCAATTACTAGAATGTGGATGCTGCATCAATTAGGTGAACAGTATTGTCTGATCGATGAGATACAAAAGGTTTTCCTGAATCATCAACATCAATTACTGCAACATCACCGGGCTGATACTCTTCACTCAGCCTTGATTCACTTATAACATCTTCAATCAACTGGATAACAGCTCTCCTGAGTGGCCGAGCACCGTTGCTCTTATCATAACCTTGGTGGCACACAATATCCATAACTGCATCAGACACCTCTAGGTCGACTCCATGAGCCAAAAGCTTACTTTTAACGTCTTGAAGCATTATATTCAAAATTTGGAGCATCTGGAAACAAACGTTAAATATGACAATATCAGTGTATTGACTATCTGGATTCCAAAAATTTATGTTCAAGAATTGTGTCATGGATCATTAAAACTCATGGACCACCACTACTACAATTTCTGACATTGATCACGGTTTAAAATTGTGATTAAAGGCATTTGATCACGGTTTTGAACCGTGATCTACAAGGGCGTGATTGTTTATATCATATTTTTAATCACGGTTCGAAAACGAGATCAAAAGTAATAAATGATCACTGTTTTGAAAGCAACCGTGATAGTTATGTAAAAATCGATCATGCTTATTTTATAAAACGTGATAATTCATATCCAAACAATCACAGTTTTGAGAAGAACCGTGATCTTTGTATTATTTTTTATCACGCTTTATAAATAATATGTGATCTTTATATTATTTAAGATCACGCTTTATAAACAATCTGTGATCTTAAATTATAAAAAACTCACAATTTACTGAACCGTTATACAATTTCATATATTATTGATTGTATCTGCTCTTACAATTTAATTCACACAACAAAAGAGAAATGTTCATTACAAATACTTTCATTCCTCTGATATGAATCAAACTTCATACAAGTATTATTTCACACACATAATTGTATTATAAATAACTATAAGTCAAATAAAACCACAATAAGTGTAACTTGTACTTCTTACATCTCAAAAAAAAAAAATTCAGTCCATGACCTTCGCCTCGCAATTCTACATAAAAAAGAGATTATCCGATCGAGCCGCAAAGTAGATAAATTTCAGAACTACCTGAAATGACAAATATAATTATAAAAATCAAATGCATCATATATCACAATATAATGTAATGTAAAAAGCAACAAGTACAAGGATAACATAAAAGAAAAATTCTGAAAATTAGATAATTGACTTGTGAGATTCAATAACAATTAAGTAAAGTGCAAAATATTGCTAAAGTTCAAAAAGAATCATGATCAATGTCAAAAATTGTAGTAGCCAGTGTATCCTACCAAATAGCGCAAGCCATTGGAGACATGAAATTGTAGTTTGTGATGTTTGCCACTCACCCTTCCCCAAAGTGGGGCTGAAATTTATTAGAATGGTGTTTCAATTGGGATGTTCAGGTGGTGTGTGCAACCTTTAGTTCTTAAATTACATTGATCTAGTTAAGTCATCGTTCATTTATTTCATCTTTGGTATATGTGGATATTCCTTTAAACTGTACTGAGTATATATTAGTCGATAAATTTTATTACATCATCCAAACCAACGTGTACAAGAATAAATATTGATCTTATCCATTATTGATGTGTATTCTTTATTGACCGTTAAAGAGGTCCTTTATATACTTTATAACATAATAATCACACTTGATGTCCCTCCTTTGTTTTGGGCACTAAAATTTTACATGAAAAAATAAATCAAATTTATGATTAGAAATGAAATTTAAAATATGAAATGAGAATAAAAATAACAAATGAATATAACCTTCATAAATATTATAATTTATATAATAAAGAAAATTACGCAGGGTTGAGAGAAACAAAAAACACTTTGTGAGAGTTAGAAGCTTTAAGAAACCGTTGTACCTTCATGATTGACATAAATCTACCTATGATTCCTAAATTATAAAAGAAAATATAACATGAGATTGAAAAAACAAATGAATATAACCTTCATGGGATCAAGAAGCTTTGAGCTACAGAAAATGATTAACATCATATGGATTTAATTCAATACATTGAAAACTCAGAATCAAGAAAAGAAAATTTAGGAAAGACTAGATATGAATATCAAAATACATGTGACATCCATTACAGCCTCATATAAACCATTCCCTGACATCCACAAAAGCAAATCAATATTGACAACCACCAATCTGACACATGCCAAAGAAACCCAATACTCAAATCACACCCAATCAACAAAAAGAAACCGACTTCGATTTTTTTAAATAAACAAAAACAGGGTAAAAAAAATCATACCCAAATGTTGTTCCTCCTGGGCTGGCCGATGAGCGCGTACTAACAATCTTCGTCCGGCCATGAAGAGGACATAGCAATCCTTAACGATGGAGGCCAGGTCGGTCTTGAAAATCTATTTTCTATTTTCATAGAGAGAGAGAGAGAAGATCACCGGGTAGATCTAGGAGGTAGGAGGAAGAGGTGGGGGCAGATCTGGCAGGCGGCGTCGCGGAGGAGGAGCAGTAGGCGGCATCATGGAGGTGGAGGAGGGGCGACGGCAGCGGGGCCTAATGCGTGTGAGACAGAGGGGGAGGCTGACGGAGAGGGCAGCCGTAGGTGTGGAACGTGGGGTTGGAACAGAGAGTGCGGTCATGAACGAGAAAGTGGGGTCTAATAAAGTTAGGGTTTTTTTATTATCTCGGTTTTAATATTAAACGTGATTTTTTAAAAATAAATGATCACGTTTTAATTAATTCGTGATAAAATATCTATTAAACGATCACAGTTTTTCATAAAATGTGATCTTTGTTACCAAAATGATCACGTTTTATTAAAAACTGTGATTATATATTTATAAATGATCACGGTGTTATAAAAAGTGTGATAATAAGTATTACGATCACAGTTATTCAAAAAACGTGATCAAAACAACCGTGATTAATGTTAAAATTTGTAATAGTGCACATCCAGTACTCGTTCCCTCTCATGCTGATTGTAATTGTGTCATGGATTATTTCAATCGAAACATAATTCCCTGAGCATCTTTTTGTTCATCTATACAACTAAACTTCATAATTCATCAAAGCTGATATGAAACTCATCAAATGGACAGTCGAAGAAATATATAAAAGAAAAGGCCTACCACTTAGAGAGTCATTATCTAGAATCATGTCGAGAGCGTAGTCATAATAGGGAACCTGTCCCTGGAGTCCACACAAATTGAAATCATCTTGTATATAATCCTCATCAACCTCACATAGTAGCTCGGTCCCTCTCAACCCACAGAACCAAGAGATCAATGAAGAATCATCCCCCTCAGAACTGCTAAGATCTGTTCCTCGCTTCCTGTATCTGAATGATCTGTGACAAAACAAGAATGATAAATAAGATGACTTGTTAAAGAAGCAAATGCCCGATGAGATAGATATCTAAGTAGTAAGGAGCTTAACAATTTTAACCACCTGAAAAACACACTGTTTGACAAAGCAACTAGCATCCAGTGATTCAGAATTCTTGTAAGAGGAAAAACAAAAATGCGATCTTGGAAGTCAGAATATTTATGGTGCAGAAAAGTTACTAAAACCAATGCTTAGAACTAGAAACAACAAACACCTTAAGGGACCATATACTGATTGTAATTGATGCTTGTTGTGAAACTTCCACATCATGGATCATTAAAACTCATGGTCATGTCTATCTTGTGAGATAGAAACTTGAAAGAAAAAAAATTGGCATGTAATGGGGATCAATTCAATGACAAGTTAGTGGATCTGATAGGATCAATTCAATTCAAATGATGCATCTACATAGAAAGCACATAACACTTACAATTCATGTATAGCATAAAAGTTCATAATATTTTTTCTTCCATCAGAGGAGAGGAGGACTTGATTGCATATATAAGCTACATAGAAAGCACATAACACCTCCTAATTTACTAATATCAATAAAAAAAAAAACTTTTAGACTGATTTGAACCTGAGTGTTTTTTTTTTTTTTTTGAGACGGTGATCATTTCATATTTGATATTACTACTATTATCATTCACCAAACAATCATAACACAGATTTAAGCATGTCACCAATTCAATAATGAAACCTAAAATAAAAAATCATCAATCATCACAAACCCTAGATGAAAAACCCCAATCACCAAAAACCCTAGATAAAAAAACATTCAATCACCACAAACCCTAGATGATAAAACCCTAAACATCACAAACCCTAGGTAAAAACCCTAATCATAGACAGAGAGAGAGAGCTCAACCTGGAATCGGGGTCGCAGGGGGTCGCCGGGGGTCGCGGGTGCTCGGGGTTTGGTTTCGTGAGAGAGAGTTGAGACAGACAGTCGAGATGAAGAGAGGGTCGAGAGGCCCATAAAGGGTATTTATTCATTTGTTCCAGCCATCCAATTAGATCCGATCGGACGGTCGAGTATGCGGTGGTCCTTTTTAATCGGTTTGTGTTTGCCCCATTTTTTTGTCACATTTGGTGCGCGATCGAACAACTAGCACGCGATCCGCGCGATCGGATGGCTGGCACGCGATCCGCACGTTAGAGCCCCATCCGCACATCCGCAAAGTATCACACCATATATATATATATATATATATATATATATATATATATATATATCTTAATATTAAATATATTATGTTATGTGTGTGTGTGCGCGCGCGCGCGCGTGTTAAGGGAGATGAAGAGTCTGAGTAAAAATGTCTAAAATGTCTTTTTTTTCAATCCACCTGAATTGGGATTGGGAAAATACCGCCTCTTGAGGGGGATTCTCAATCCCCTTAATCAAGGATTCCCAATCCCTCTCTCTCAATCTCAATCTCCCTTTTAAAATATATTCAAACAACTTATTGACCTGGATTGGAATCTCAATCCCAATCCAGGCACCCAATGCTCCTATCCAAACACACCCTAATGATTTCTCATCTTGTGGTACTCGACTGGTAGACTTAGGTCATCACCACCCCTCATGCATTATGAATAACTGATGCAAACCATAACCCAAACGTGTTATTTAAAGCGGTTTTACAAAAATTACAGAACGACCCCTTAAGTGTTTCCGGTTTACAACTAGGTCCCTATCCGATTTACAAACACATCCCTAAAGGCTATTAAAAGGTATTTTGGATTCACAACTAGATCTCTGGGCCCAATAACTTGACACTTAAGTCTAAAAATCTAATTTTCCGAACTCCGAATCTCACTGAATTTCAACCAAAGTATCTTGAGATTATAAAGATTTTCAAAAAAATATAAAATAAATATTTTAACATCAATTTATAATTATTATAATTATAAATCAAATTAGACCCATTTGGGCTCATTGCCAAATCTGAAAAATGAAATAATTAAATATCAAATTTAAAATTTTCATTATATATTTAAATAAATATATTAGGCTAAAAATACAAAAACATTACAGATCTCCCTAGAAAATTTTTATATAAGTACTTATTGATAGGATTTCCATTAGTATGTCTTGATGGATGACATGGTCCATCAAAGAGTAAAAAAATCTTTTATTAATTAAAAAATTATTGATAGAAATTATATTAATGTGTTTTAATGTACATGTGTCATCCATCTAGACAAGTACTAATAAAAATCTCATCAATACGTACGGACATGAAAATTTTCAATCTCTTATGCCCCTACTCAAGAAAAACACCAAAATATATCCCAAAAACAAATAAATAAATGTAAAAAAAATTTCAATTTATCAAAGAAAATTTTTTGTCAGTGCTTGCAGTAAAAAGTTTGTATAAATGTGACTCCTTTTTAGTGGGTTGCTTAGCATTCCACATGCATATCTCAGAGATGTGATCATATTAAGGCTAGATTTGACCAAAATATGTCAATTTCACGTAGAGTGTGCCATATAACTAAAAATATCATAAAGACATCATATGTCATTCTATCATTGGAGACGATAAGTCATGCTCCTAGTTTTGCTTAACCTTAAAGTCAACCTAAGTTATGTCACTCTATTCTTTGGTGGCTCCACACAAGTGACACACTATTTCTTTCATTTGGATGGCCGACCAGCACCACCAAGTGACAGACACTATTTCTAAAGGTGATACAGTGCTAATATAATCAAAATTTCAATGTAAATATTTCTATTATGTATAAAAACTATAAGATAGCTTAAAAATAATTTTAATGACAATCTTACATGCAATCTCACAAGAAGCCTTCATATACTTATTTTCTAAAGGTGTATATTTCATATTTCATGGCGAGAAGTATATATAATTCAATTAATTGTGTACACCATTGTACCAGTAAAACAAAATATCATATGCTTCATCTAAGTAAACATATACATCATCAACATAATGGGATAGTACGGGGGATTGTAAATAAGGATTGATATATCTTAAAGAGTTCATATTTCATAAGCAATGTTCAACATTAAGGCCACATGCCTTTGAAACAGAGTCATTTGAATGTGAGAAACCAAAGATTTGTTTTTTTGGTGGTCCCCCACAGCTTCACACCGGTGGTGTAAGGACACAGGCCTCAGGTGAGGCACCCTTTTTCGATTCTCGCCATTCTTGACAAAAATATTAGCGCACAAGGTGACAAGGGGAGCTTGCAAGTACTTTTTTTTTTTTTTTTTTTTAACTTTTTTCCTATTAATTAGTTTGGGTAGGCTCTGGAGGATTTGGGATGGACCACACACCACGGTCTATCTGCAATGAATGGCCAGAGTCATGTAATTGGATTGGACTTCATCATCTTGTGATATAAAAATGAGCCATATTACATTCAGCTCATTTCATAATTTCATATACAACTGCATTTCCTATACATATTTTTTATAATTTCAAGTATATATATCTCTTTAGAAAATTCATTGAAGTATAAGTATAAGTTATATTTTTTATAAAAACATGTATCCCATTAAATGAGTTATATTATTTTTTATAAAAATCAAAACGAAAACACATTTTGTTTCTTCACCTTTTTGGTGTCCATGTGTTTAGAAATCAACAAAGAGAAAATTAGGAAAGGGTGAGGGGGAGGACTTCTTTTTATACAATACATGTATTATAATTACAAAACATACAAGTTGCATGATTTCTTGTGTAGAATATCTAGATCAAAAGGGGAAAATGGATATACCCTTATATCCGTGTTCCTCATGTTTTTTTTCTAAAAATTCATATAACCCCCTAAAAGTTGGTTAAGCTAAAAAACCTTGAGTTAAATTTTCGTCAATTTATGAAGAATACTCATAGAATATTTCATTAATTACCGTCACCTTGAAAATATATATTCATATAACCCTCTCATATATTGCGAATATGCATGTCGACCCCTTATTTTTCTGAATGTCCTTATAACCTTGTCTAATTATGCACTTAATTCATATCATCCCCTACCATTATCCAATTAAACTTGTGTGTAGTGAACAACAATATACAATAATTTATTCTTAACACATTGAAGAAGAACACAATAGGATATTTCTAAGAAGAGCATTTTGATCATTTAGAATGATCATATTGAATTTTTCTTAAATTTTATGAGGTTATTTAGATAAACACATTTACAATACCTTTAGATGGATAGAATATATCCATAATATTTCTTAAAATTTGACGGAAACATAATTCAGGGGCCTTAATCTTTATCCATATTGGGGGTTATAGGTATAGTAAAAAAAATGAGGGGTTAATCGCAAACTTTAGAGGGGTTATATGCATTTTTTTGGCGAAAGTGACAAGGGCAAAAAATTAATTTAATAATATGTGATTAAGTTAAATACACCATAGTTTCAAGGCGTTAATGGCATGCAGGTATATCAATATATTTCAAACAATCAGGGGGTTATATTGATTTCTGGGGAAAAAAAATTGATATAAATATAGGCAAACGTTCAAGGATTACATGTATTTTTTCCAAATAAAAAATACCCATGTTAAATGTCAATTTTGTCAAAAATACCCCTACAAAGTCTCATAGTGCAAAAATACCCCTCAAAAACATTGAGTGAGTGCAACCGTACCACTATACCATACCTCGTGAAAAACTCTTGATTAACCGTGGTTAAAATATCTAACTCTACATGTATATTAACCTAAATGCCCTTATTAATTTTGAATTTTTTTGCATAAATACCCCTCTTAAAACTAGTATTTTTGGAATTACCCCTATTATTTCCACCATTACATAAATACCCCTGAAATTTTAATAAATTGTGCAAATTTGCCCCCCCCCCCCTCGTTAGTCGTTGTTAAGAACGCAGATTGAACGATGGTTAGATTCTTAACCCTACAACTACCCTATAAAATGACCAGTTTTTCCATCACTTAAATCACACACCCTTCTCAACCTTACATTAAAAAAAAAAAAGGTTGAAGAAGGAAGAAAGAATTAAGATTCGACCATTCAAACAGAGCGTGGTGAGGGTATTTTGAACTATTTACATGTAATTACGGTGGCTAATGGCCTCACGATCACTAACCTTAGGGGCAAATTTGCATGATGTATTAAAATTTCAAAGGTATTTATATAATGGTGAAAATAAAATGAGTAATTATGCAAATATGGATTTTAAGAGGGGTATATACGCAAAAAAAATAAAAAAATAAAAATAAAACTCACTTTATATAACTTGATGGTACAAGGATCATTTCAACACCCATAACGGAATGAAGACGAAAAATATTAACCAAATCAGACGAAATTTGATCACATGAGCACGGTTGCACTCACTTAAAGTTTTTTTAAGGGTATTTTTGCACTATCAATTTTTTCAGGGGTATTTTGATAAAATTGAAATTTAACAAAGGTATATATATGCAAAACTCCCATAAATAAAAGATAATGCATACAGATTACATCTCAATTTTCGCATGATAAAGATATTACATTAAATCTATTTATAATTAAATTTGGATATATAGAAACAAATCTTAACTAAATCATTCAATTGAGATTTGATCTCATACTGTTTATTTCTAATATGACCTCACTTTCTACTAGGACGAGGAGGAGGAGGAGGAGGAGGAGACTGCGGCAAGGGCTGCGGGAGCGAGGGGATCGCATGCCAGTGTGGAATAGGTGGACGACCTGTGATACGTTTATAAAGAAGAAAAAATCAAAAGGAATATATGTTATATATATATATATATATCTTGCTTGACTATCTTAGTATGAGTTTCTATACAATGATGATCATGATCTTATATAGCTGGATCGGGCCTTGACTCGACTATGATTGGAAACCAAGAAGATAGTAGTATTGCTATTATGAAGACTGCAATACACACAATCGATTTATCCTCCATCATCACAACACAAATCTAATTAATCCATCATGTCTCTCCATGATTTATATATGTGGTGTTTTTAGTGATACTTATCATGAGGGAACCTTCGTCGTAATTGCCAAATAAAAACAAAGCTCTACCTAAGCATTCACAGAATGTCTTTTTTGGGGAACCCCACAGAGAAAAGTAAAAGTTCTATCTGATATTTCTCTTTCTGGAAACCCACAGAAATTTGTACAAACTATGGTTGCTAATTTTATTTCCATGAATGATGAGTCATGTTAAGGACAGCCTAGTATTTGTTTGCATGAAATACATGGATATAGTGATGTCTAGCTAGTATTGGTATTTCAACCTTCTCCTAGATTATTTCACTCAATATATTTTACTGGTAGTACAAAAGGAAGGGTTATCTATCCCCTATAAGAATGTGACCCATTAAGAAATGAATATGAACATATAATGATCAATGTTCTATTTCATTATTTAGTTTATAAAAGGTTACATTGGAAGAGTGAACCAATTAAGTACAAATTAATTAAGTTTTGTGTTGTTCAACTCCGATGACTATCCATTGAATAATGAATATAGATATACACAATGTATATAGAGTAATTGTGTGTATCTCATTAAGTGGTACACAATGTATATACATTTTCATTAAGTAAAAGACAATGTATATATATCCTTTTTAAGTGGCACACAATGTATGAAATAATTGTGTACATGAATTACCATTGGAATGAGGTAATATTCAATGTCCTTTGTATTCCCAACATCCACCCATTATTTGATACATTCCCAAAACATTTAGTAGGTTCATTGAATTCTTTAATGGGTTTTAAGAATCCAATTTATGTTTGAGTGTGGGAGGGTTCCCCCTCTCCATCTATAAAAGGGAGTGGACTCCCAACCCATTGGTCATATCTCACAACATCTTATGTTTGCACAAGCAAGAGTAAGTCTACTCCATAAAGAGATAGGAGAGTGAAGAATCATTCTATTTTTTTCAAGTTCTTGTACCAAAAAGAAGTTACTTAATATGGAGAAAGGTTTGTGTGTGTATATATATATATATATATATATATAATATAATGATTCTGCATTATTGTAAAATATGATTATAGTATTCGTAAACATGTAAATCAATATCCTAAGTGCTATTATGATTTATTTTACATCCCCTGGGAAATAGCAAAGTATTGTACTTTTCATTTGGGGGGGGGGGGGGGGGGGGGTGTGTGTGTGATTGGAATGTTGATGTATTCAGTTTGTTTTGTAACCTGTTTTACCGTCATGTACAGTATGATAACATTGTATATATAGTGCTATCATAATATATGGATTAAATTTGTTTTTCATTTTTTTCAATGTAAAAATTAATACTATACTGTATTTCAGTATATACTCTATTCATATAACAACATTTATTTAAATGTGAGAGTGTGTGATTTTTGAAAAAACAAAAAACAAAAAACAGTGTGAACCAGACATTAAGTTTTTTAAAAGGAAAATGATACATCATAACCCAACCCAAAGTGCAGCCCCAACTGCAGTCCACACCGTTTTGCATTTTTTTTTTAAATCATACAATCTTCCTTTAAAATACATCATGTTATATAAAATGAAGTATATACTGAGATATAATAGTATATTTTTTTCATTTTGAAAAAAATAAAAAGAAAAAAAATTGTATCATATATTATGACATAACATCATACACTATAATAGCGTAGTATCTATTATCTATCATAATTTATGGGACAGCAAACGGGGCTGCAAAATAGACTGAGTATATCCGTACTCTTTCCAAAAACAGCAATTGGGCAGAAAAATAGGGTGGGTGTTGACACAATGACACATATAAGGTGAGATATCAACACCTACATACACTAAAGATAGCAGATCCACACAAGAGAATGAATAAATTCAATAAGTAATTAGATTACAAAAGTCTCTCAGCCTCTTAGCTCTCTTCAGCACTGTCTATTTCTCTAAGAGAAAAAAAATCACACAGTGCTCTCATAAAAAATTAATCTCTTAACTCTAACAAGGAATAGATTAATCTCTCAATCTATTAGCGTGCCCCTGATCCTTTTTAAACAATGTAATTTATTCATGCTAGAATACGAGACATCTCACAACAATAGAAACTATGAATAGTAGGATCCATCAAAGAGTAAAAAACATTTCATTAATTAAAAAATTATTGATAGAAATTATATTAATGTGTTTTAATGGACACATGTCATCCATCTAGACATGTACTAATGAAAATCCCATCAGTACGTACTGACATGAAAACTTTTGGATCTCCTATGCCCATACTCTAGAAAAACACTCAAATATATCCCAAAAATAAATAAATAAATGTAAAAAAGAAACTTCAATTTATCAAAGAAAATATCATATAGTGTGTGTCATGTAACTAAAAATATCATAAAGACATCATATGTCATTCTATCATTAGATACGGTGAGTTATGCTCATAGTTTCGCTTAAGGTCAACCTAAGTCATGTCACTCTATTCTTTGGTGGCTCCTCCATGCAAGTGACAGACACTATTTCTTCCATTTGGATGGCCGACCAGCACCGCTTCATTTATATTCATACTTTTATTTTCTAAAGGTGATACAGTGCTTAAAAATTAATTTTAATGATTTTAATGACAATCTTGCATGCAATCTCACAAGAAGCCTTCATATACTTATTTTCTAAAGATGTATATTTCATATTTCATGGCGAGAAGTATATATATTTCAATTAATTATGTACACCATTGTACCAATAAAATAAAATATCATATGCTTCATCTAAGTAAACATATACATCATCAGCAAAATGGGATAGTACGGGGGATTGTAAATAAGGATTGATATATCTCAAAGAGTTCATATTTCATAAGCAATGTTCAACATTAAGGCCGCATGCCTTTGAAAGAGAGTCATTTTAATGTGAGAAACCAAAGATTTGTTTTTTTCGTGGTCCCCCACAGCTTCACACCGGTGGTGTAAGGACACAGGCCTCAGGTGAGGCTCCCTTTGGCGAGAATTTCTTGACAAAAATATTAGCGCACAAGGTGACAAGGGGAGCTTGCAAGTACTTTTCTTCTTTTTGTTTTGTTTTTTTTTTTTTTTGGTAACTTTTTTTTCCTATTAATTAGCTTGGGTAAGCTCTGGACGATTTGGGCTGGACCACACACCAATTGGTCTATCTGCAATGAATGGCCAGAGTCATGTAATTGGATTGGACTTCGTCATCTTGTGATATAAAAATGAGCCAGCCAATTGCATTTCCTATACATATTTCTTATAATTTCAAGTATATATATCTCTTTAGAAAATTCATTGAAGTATAAGTATAAGTTATATTTTTTATAAAAAAAACATGTATCACATTAAATGAGTTATATTATTTTAATAAAAAATCAAAATGAAAACACAGTTTGTTTCTTCACCTTTTTGGTATCCATGTGTTTAGAAATCAACAAAGAGAAAATTAGGAAGAGGGTGAGGGGGAGGACTTCTTTTTATACAATACATGTATTATAATTACAAAACATACAAGTTGCATGATTTCTTGTGTAGAAAATCTAGATCAAAAGGGAAAAATGGATATACTCATAGAATAACCCCCTAAAAGTTGGCTAAGCCAAAAAACCTTGAGTTAAAAATTGGTTTAGCAAAAAAAACCTTGAGTTAAATTTTCATCAATTTATGAAAAATACTCATAGAATATATCATTACTTAACGTCACCTTGAAAATATATATTCATATAACCCTCTCATATATTGCGATTATGCATATCGACCCCTTATTTTTCGGAATGTCCATATAGCCTTGTCTAATTATGCACTTAATTCATATCATCCCCTACCATTATCCAATTAAACTTGTGTGTAGTGAACCTAACAATATACAATAATTTATTCTTAACACATTGAAGAAGAACAGAGTAGGATATTCTAAGAAGAGCATTTTGATCATTTAGAATGATCATATTGAATTTTTCTTAAATTTCATGAGGTATTTTGAATAATCACATTTATAATACCTTTAGATGGATAGAATATACCCATAATTTGATGGATAGAATATCTCTTTAAAATTTGACGAAAAAATAATTCAGGGGCCTAAATCTTTATCTATATAGGGAGTTATATGTATAGTAAAAAAATGAGGGGTTAATCGCAAACTTTAGGGGGGTTATATGCATTTTTTCTTAAGTGTTGACGAAAGTTAGAGGGCAAAAAATTAATTTAATCATATGTGATTAAGTTAAATACACCATAGTTTCAAAGTGTTAATGGCATACAGGTATATCAATATATTTCAAACAATCAAGGGATTATATGAATTTCTGGAAAAAAAAAATTGATATAAATATAGGCGAACATTCAAGGGTTACATCTATTTTTCCCAAATCTAAAATACCCCCGTTAAATGTCAATTTTGTCAAAATACCCCTGCAAAACCCCATAGTGCAAAAATACCCCTCAAAAACATTGAGTGAGTGCAACCGTACCACTATACCACACGCCGTGAAGAACTCTAGATTAATCATGGTTAAAATGTCTAATTCTACATGTACAATGACCTAAATGCCTTTATTAATTTTGAATTTTGTTTTGCATAAATACCCCTCTTAAACCCGTATTTTTGGAATTACCCCTATTATTTCTACTATTACATAAATACCCCTAAAATTTTAATAAATTGTGCAAATTTGCCCATCCGTTAGTTGTTGTTAAGAACGTAGACCGAACTATGGTTAGATTCTTAACCTTACAAGTATCTTATAAAATGATCAGTTTATCCTTCACTCAAATCACACGCCCTACTCAACCTTACATGAAAAAAAAAGTTTGAAGGAGGAAGAAAGAATTATGATTCGACCATCCAGACAGAGCGTGGTGAGGGTATTTTGAACTATTTACATGTAATTACGGTGACCAATGGCCTCACGATCACAAACCTTAAGGACAAATTTGCATGATGTATTAAAATTTCAAAGGTATTTATATAATGGTGAAAATAAAATGAGTAATTATGTAAATACGGATTTTAAGAGGGGTATATATGCAAAAAAATAAAAAATAAAACTCACTTTGTGTAACTTGATGGTACAAGGGTCATTTCAACACCCATAACAGAATGAAAACGAAAAATATTAACCAAATCAGACGGAATTTGATCGCAGGGGCACGATTGCACTCATTTAAATTTTTTTAAGGGTATTTTTGCACTGTCAGTTTTTTCAGGAGTATTTTGGTACAATTGAAATTTAACAAGGGTATATATGCAAAACTCCCATAAATATAAGATAATGCATACAGATTATATCTCAATTTATTCGCCTGATAAAGATATTACAGTAAATCTATTTATAATTAAATTTGGATATATAGAAACAAATCTTAACTAAATCATTCAATTGAGATTATCTCAAACTATTTATTTCTAATATGACCTCACTTTCCACGAGGAGGAGGCGGCGGCGGCGGCTGCGACGGCGGCAAGGGCTTCAGGCGGAAGGGGAACGCATGCCAGTGTGGAATAGGAGGAGGAGAATGACCTGTGATACGTTTATCAAGAAAAAATCAAAAGGAATATATGTTGCATATCTAGTTTGATTATCTTAGTATGAGTTTCTATACAAGGATGATCATGATCTTATATACCTGGATGGGGCCTTGACTCGACTATGATTGGAAACGAAGAAGATAGTAGTATTGCTATTATGAAGACTGCAATACACACAATCGATTTCTCCTTCATCATCACAACACAAATCTAATTAATCCATCATCTCTCTCCACGATTTATATATGTAGTGTTTTTAGTGATACTTATCATGAAGGAACCTTCGTCCTAATTGCCAAATAAAAACAAAGCTCTACCTAGCATTCACTTAATATATGTTTTTTGGGGAACCCCGCAAAAAAAGTAAGAGCCCGTTTGGATAGAGACATAAACTATTTTAGAGTTTATACATATTCGAGGAATTGTTAACTTTATCAATTGAATAAGTGATTTTGTGTTTGGTTGTGTTTTCAATTATTCTCATTGGGAAACGTAATAATAGATGTTGGAGTGTTTGGTTGACGAAGAATAAGATGTGAATAAGGTGTAAAAAGTTGATTTGACATGTGGATCTCATTGATATATAAGAGGTGATAACAGATGATTTGATGTGATGACATGTGATTTGATAGGTGGGTCTTTTTATACCAGTGGAGGAATAACACAATTCCATGGGAAGATTTGGAATACAAATATCAGTTTATTCTCTCCTAATTTTGCATAGCTATATCCCCTTATTCTCTTTACTCAAACAACTTTTTTTTGTTATTCTCCTTTATTCCCACCTATTTTCTCATATCCCTCTACCCAAACGCCCCCTATGGTTGCTAATTTTATTTCCATGAATGATGAGTCATGCTAGGGACAGCCTAGTATTTGTTTGCATGGAATACAGGGATATAGTGAAGCTTAGCTGGTATTGGTATTTCAGCTTTTTCTTATATTATTTCACTCAATCTATTTTATTGGTAATATAAAGAAGGGGGTTTCTATCCCCACCTCATTTTAGGCTGATCCCCCACCTTTAAAAAAAAAAAAAAAACCTCAACTTGTCCACAGGGAATAAACCCACCAACCTCCGTCAACACTCCGTGAAATCATCGTTCGTCAACTCTCCGGTGACCGTTTGACGTCACTCTATCGACTATCCAGAACAAAAATTGATACCTGGGAAATAGCAAAGTGTTGTACTTTTCATTTGGGGGAGGGGAGTGTGTGATTAGAATGTTGATGCACTCAATTTATTTTACACCCCGTTTTACAACCATGTACAGTATGATAACATAGTATATATTGTGTTATCATAGTATATGGGGTCTTATTATAGTGTATGGACTAAATTTGTTTTTCATTTTTTTCAACGTGAAAAAAATATCTCAGTATATACTATATTCATATAACAACATTTACTTAAATGTGAGAGTGTATGATTTTTTAAAATAAAAAAAAACAAAAGAAAAACAGGGTGAACTAGACATTAAGTTTTCTAAAAGGAAAATGATACATCATAGCCCAAAGTGCAGCTCCAACCGCAGTCCACACCGTTTTGTATTTTTTTTTAAATCATACACTCTTCCTTTAAAACATATCATGTTATATAAAATGAAATATATACTGAGATATAAAACTATATTTTTTTCGCTTTAAAAAAATGAAAAGAAAAAAAAATGTATAATATATATGATAGAACATCATACACTATATTAACGCAATATCTATTGTGCCATCATGATTTATGGGGCTGCAAACGGGACTGCAAAACAGACTATATATATCCACTCTTTCCAAAAATAGCAAGGGTGGGCAGAAAAATAGGGTGGGTGTTGACACAATGACACATACAAGGTGAGATATCAACACCTCAAACACTAAAGATAGCAAATCCACACGAGAATGAATAAATTCAATAACTAATCAGATTACAAAAGTCTCTCAGCCTCTTATCTCTCGCCATCACTGTCTATTTCATTAAGAGAAAAAAAAAACATTACACACGGTTCTCTCATAAAAAAAATAATATTTGAACTCTAACAAGGAATAGATAAGTCTCTCGATCTATTGGCGTGCCCCTGATCCTTATTAAACAATGTCTTTCATTTATACTAAAATATGAGACATCTCACAACAATAGAAACAGTGAATAGCAGGATGGGAGTAACCGCTCCCCTTCATATAAGACCTCATGTGACAGGCACCCACATGCATAAATGTCTTTGTGGGTCTGTGACAGAATCTGTGGCCCATATAAGATCACTACATCTACAATTTTGAGCTTAAGACAACCAATAAAAAAAAAATGAGAGGTGGATTGAGGAAGGAAAGTATAGGCCACCCAAATATCAGCAAAGGATGACATTTCCATGTAAAAACAAAGTCCCTTCAACACCCACCACTCTCTTTTTTTTTTACTACACAAAATAAGAAGAGAAAACAATAACAAGAAGAAGAAGAACAGGTCCTCTCACTAGCTGTAGCACCAAAGACACACAGCACAACATTTACATCTTCAAGGAGTAGATGTTGGAGGAACAGCTGAATTTCCGGTGATTCGGAGAGACAGTCGCGATTAATGGGCTTCTCCGTGGTCGCCTCCCGTTGTTCTGTTAATTCAAGCATTGCTTATGTTAGGCCATGCAAGAGTTCATTCTGCCCGGCCTTGCCTCCGGCGATGGTGGTGCCCGCCCGGGGACGAGGGGTGGGCAATATCGTAATTTCACATGGTGTTTTCGCGTGCTCGGCGGTGCAGGAGTCATCTGCTGCTACAGGTGAGTTGCTTTGTTAGCATTCAGTGTTTGCTTTCATTGGTTTCTAATATGAAAACAGAAATGAAGTAGTATCAGTCATCATCAGATGGAAATTCTTTGTTTCTTTGGGGGAATAAATTACTTTCAATTTCATTGAAGCTATGGTTTATGTCAATGTTAAAAATTTATCAGACTGAATTAGGATATGATGCAGAGGTTTAAAATTGGCCATTTAATCATTTAATTTCAACATATAAAGCAGTTGTTCAGTGGATTTGTAATTTTGTATGTACTTACAGTGTTGCAGACCATCCTAGTTTCATCGAGGCTCAGTTTTGGTTTCCTTTCTTTTGTTTGAAACATAAATACAGTCCTCATCCGGATTATCTTGCAGTCTGACAAAACAATTATTTGAGTAAAACATTCAAAAAAGGGAGTTGTTACACACAATCTCATTTACAATCTTGCATACAGATCCACATGTCCAACGAGGAAAATATCTCAATAAATAAAGTATGTAATTTTTTAATTTTTCTGTAAATAGGTTCATACAACTCATTAGAGTACATACCTCATTTTATGAAATGCACACCTTTTAAAAAATCAAAAGTTTATGAGGACCGCACTTAGGATTGTATTCATAGTTGTTCACATATAACATTATTTGTCCAAAAAGTTTACACCTCTTAGCATGTTGACAGAACTACCTGCTCCACTCAGAGATCATGGTTCAAATCTTATTCGGATAATTTAATCAAAAAATCAACTAAAACACTGACCAATGAAACATTAATCCCACAATCTGTTCAAATCCATTTGGAGGTTGAGGTCACATTATTAATTTGCAGAGTTCATGATTTCCAAAACTAACATTGAATGGTGTTAGCATTGAGATGTGAATTTAATGAGACCAGTAGGTGCATTTCAGTGGAATGAATTGACTACTGGAACAAAACTAGGCATTTCTAAATTGCAGAGAAAACCTACCTAACAATGAATTATGGCTTATCCTATAATGACAATTATAAGTTAAAATGTAATGTTTTCATTTAGTTACTGAAAAGAAGGAACCCGCAAACAACGAAAAAAAGGGAGCCCCGGAAAAAGCCACTGAGAAGCCAAAGCGGCCAGCAAAAGCAGTAGAGAAAGCCCTGCCTCAGATGATTGAAGAGGATGTAATTCCCCCACTGAAATCCTTACTTGAATCTCAGGAGGACCTCTCTCAAATAGATATCTCCTTTCAGGATAACAGAGTGAGTAACTATGTCTTTTGTACTACACTTTCTTATTTTCTATAGTAGCCAATCTATAAAGATCAATGGAAAGATTTTTGAATTACTGCTTTAACACAAGTGGTCTTTGGAGCCTAAATTATGCAGAGCCAAAGACCAAAAAAATTTAAAGACAAAGCACTCACCAATGCTGAACTAGCTATTCATACTGCACAAACAACTCTGCAGATATAGCACACATAAGCAATCTCTCTGAAATACAACCACCAAAAATAACATATTGACATCATTTTCTAGGGAAGCACTTTAGTACTTGTTCACAAACATAGTTACAATGTTTTAAAAAAAAGTACAGTGATTGAATACCTCTAGTATCTATCAACCAAACAAACTTCTATTCGTGAATTGTGATCCATTTGGTTTGAATGATTTTATCACATCCTTCATTGTTATCATAATTTGCGTGTATTTCTCATACTAACGACTAGAATACATCTGAAAAACAGTTTAACTATCTTTGTATCTTTATCACATTTATTTGTACCATTTACGAATATACATTTAACGTATCAAACATAACTGTTACCAAATATTTGCTGGCTGTCACATGACTAAATATTTCTTCATCTATCATATGTTGTACCAAAAATGAGGCATTGCCATAGAAACAGAACTATGTTTTTATTTTCTATCTTAATTGGCTTCACATCAGCTGGAAGGCTCTTTCATGAAGAAGGATGTCCCGTACTATTTCTGGGCTTTCTTTCCTGATGGAGTCCTAACAGGTACAAACTTAATCAACTAATGATCTGATACTTTCTTTCATGTAAAGAAAACATAAACCAAGAGACTCATTTTAATCACTCCACAGGTCCAAAAGGATTCTCACTGTCTTCATACGGATCGAGCGTCAGCACGGTCGAGCCTTTCCTCATCGACGAAAAGCGGATCAACGCGAAACAGGTCGTGTTTTGGATCCACAAGCGACTGGCCGCACAAGGCATCCTCCCTGTCTGGAAAGAGTGAATCACAGGAATTCTGTATATACATAGCATCCAAAGGAAATGATCTGTGAAGATTAGTCACATTTTTTATGGTTTGTTGTTGTTCATCCATGTGGCTCAACCAACATATATGAACCAATCAGCTTTTAAAACAGATTGGATATTAATGGATTTGACCACCTCCACCTCCAACTCATGTTTTCATAGAGCTTCTATAGATGCATAAACTACTTCCAAATGTTTGTTTCCCGAATAAGTGAAATGATATGTAAAGCATGTTTGTTTAGCATGAATAAACTGTAATAGATATATTTTGATAAGTCGGAATAAATGATGATGACTATATCTGGATACAAACATAATTTATTATTGCTTATGCATCAAACCTATAACTATATTCTAGTAAAACAAATACAAAAAGGGAAATTTTTTAAATTAACCTTAATTAAATAATTAATGTTGAAAATTACCTTCCCCAAAAGTTATTTGCATAAATGACCCTCTACCCTTTTTTTGTCGATTGGACCATGCCACATCAGCATCACCTCACTCCTTTGATTTTTTTTTAAATGATATTCTCATAAGATTTATAGCAGTAATAATGGCATCTCTATTAATACCATATTTGAATATTATATACACAATACCATCACAACTAACATACCATTAATCATATCCCTCTCATACCTCATATATTATCAGATCCATCTCTACATTAAATAGAAGTTGAGGGTTCATTTTTTTAATTATTTTATTTTATTTTACTAATACATGTAATAGAATAATATTGAGTATATTGGAATACTTAAGAATTTATCTATTTTTTGTTTGGATTGTGTATGTTTGATCATGTTTAAGCTTGAAATTAATTAATATGTATGTTTAAATACATATACGATGTGAAATATTTTTGTTTTCAAATATGTGATATCAAACATTTTTAAAAAAAATAGAATACAAATAGGAGTGTTCAGATACTCAATTTTCAAATATTCCTCTCTAATTTAGAGTACCAGCTCAATTTTGGAGTTTTTCAATTTATTTTAAAATAATATTTATCCATTAAATTTGCATAAAAAAATTTCACTAAATAAATATAATTATTAAGGGATAAACCCCAAAGAAATTTTCTAAAATTTTAAAATAGCAAATCAGCCATTCTCTAAAATGGAATCTAGATTCTTAGTAAAATAATTTATGCTAAAGTAATTCAAAAAAAAAATGACACGAATCAAAAGGGCTGAAAATCATAACAATAATACATTTGAAAATACAAATATCATAAAAATAATACAAGTGAAAATAAACTATATATAAAAATAACAAAATAAAAAAATAATATAATAAACAAATCTTTAATAATTTTGAAACCCAAATTGACCACTATACCATTATATCTATGTTTTTGTTCCAAAAAATCTTATTTAATTTTTTTTCAAACAAAAAAAGTGATCCCTAAATATGAAGAGAATTAAATGTAGAATATTTTAAATTAATTTGAGAAATATAAATAATTTAATGAGTAATTAATGGCATGAGACCCACATGCATTAAAACTCATAATGTTTCTCTCTTTTGAATAGTGATGATCATTAAATAAAGAAAAAAATAAATTTGTGAGGTAGTGTTGATGTGGCATGGTCAAGTGGTCAAAAACAATGGTAGAGGGTCACTTATGCAAATACTTTTTGAGAAATGTTACTTTTAACATTAATTATTTGATTAAAGTTAATTTGAAAAATGTCCCAACATTTCCGATATGGCTATATCTTTGTATAACTATTTTATATCCAAATAAGCTATCTGCGAATCAAAGGAGGATATATATTTTGAGAATGAGTGGTGTTTTATGCATTTAGCAGTACCAAGTACAGAAAGCATATTTTTAATTTATTAATGGAGCACAAATTATGTAATCCAGAGTGGCGTGTGAGTGGTGAGTGGTTGTTTAGGTTTCCTCTTTAAGGCGGCAAATGATACAAAAAGATAAGCAATTGCCAACTTTATCATTACCACAATCCAAGGCTCTTTATAATACTAATAATCATAAAGCCAACCAATCCCTCCCATAAAGTGATAGTTCTTTATCATAGTACGATTTTTTAACTCATACATATCTTGCCCTTCCAAATTTCAAAACACACAAGGTGTCTTCTTTTTTATTTAATTCAAATTAACTTTACCCAGATGTGCAGTTCCTTTAAGTACCCTGACATACTTTTACTTCTTTTAAAGTTACATATATGTAGACATAATTGAAGCGTATAATATATCCCAATTACGCAAAAAAAGTCTTTCATATAAAGTAAGATAGTATTCCCACATTCATTCTTGCATGGCTAATCTAGTACATTTATCGAATACAGTAATACTAAGTTAAGTAGTATTTCTAAGTTACAAAAATATAATAATTTATTTTATTCAATCACATACTCCATTTGTTAGGTTAAGTGCGTTACTTCTAGACAAAAATATACCATCATAAAAAAAATACAACAATACACTGTATAATTGCCGTTATATATAAATCATTATTCCTAAAGTTTTTCCAAATAAAATATAAAAAACGTTCCATTCAGATAATTTTACAATCTAAATCTAAACACTGTCTATCCATTTTAAATGTTTTCAAAATCATATACTTCATATTTTTTTTAAATCATATACTTATAAAAGATAAAATATATACTCTAATTAATTAAATAATATTTTTAATTATATTAATTAATCATATACTTATAAAAGATATGTGCAACTATAAAAATAAAAATAAAAACTGAGTATATCCGGTTGATAAAATAATATTAAATGAAAACCATCCCCGCAAGCGACGCTTTAACGACTCAACGCGGGCCCACCATTACTGACAGCCTGGCGAGAGCCACTGATCCTGTCGACCCCCAGCTCAGCCCAGCCCATTTAAGGGCCCACCACACGTGATAAAGCCTACCTCAACCGTAAATGTCGGCCACTTGTCCTACCCTTCAATGCCAACCGTCCGATCAACATAATGATCCACAAATACCCTCCATGCATGATTGGCACAAAAATATAACACAGGTCACAACAAGCAAAGTATAATGAATTTTTCGAAATAAAATAATTCCAAAAATGTTAAAGAACAGCTTGATCACCAAAACTGCTCATACTTACTTATAATGAATTTTTTGAAATAAAATAAATCCAAAATGTTAAAAGAACAGCTTCATCACTAAAACTGCTCGTACTCCTAAAATCATGTACAAAATATATCTGCAACCTATGCAGAGGCAGGCCTCCAAAAAAAGGGGAAAAAACAACATATGCCAACATTGCAACAACTTCACAAATGAATCCTTAAAAAGAATCAATAGAGGAAATAAAATTAGGCACTCTGACATACCATTTTAAACCTTATTGTCTCTCTTTATGGGGTGATGTTGCAGTCTCTCAAGTATGGTTGCTCATAATCTATGTATTTCGACCAATAGTTACGGTACTTTGGAAGCGCGATCTCGAGCCATGGCTTCAGGTTCCCGTTGTAATGGACAACAGCCGCCCGATCAATCTCCTTCTGATCGACATTTGGGTTGTACCCGAGGCCTAGTACGTGCCACGATCGGTCTATAGGCATTGTTCGGTTCCAAATGTTATAAGACCTGGAGGGAGTGTCCCCAACTTCCATAGCTGTCTATTTTGATTCTGAAATAAAAGATGATATCACTATATTAGCATGCATTTCAATGCACCTCACACAAATTATTTCCATGTGGGGAGATGCAATCATGAAGAATCTGGCTCATTTGGCACAAATGATATCTTCTATTATACCATCTCCTCATGTAGCAGTAGCGCAAGAGAGGAAGAACATCATTTCTTAAAAATGGAAAGCAACATACCAGAATCATCTTCGAAACAGTTAAACAAATCAGTTAAATCGATTCACAAGGATTCCATTTAATAGGATCTAATGACTAATGGTAATTGACATTCTAATGGGCTGTGAAAAGCTCGCTTATAAAGGAGTGGCGAGTAAAGTGGTTGATATGAATATTGAAGGAAAAATACGTACCAATCGTTGCCATGAATGGTAGACCTCAGTTATCTTTTGTTTCCTCCACTCGTCAAGATCAAAAATGTTCATCCCATATGCCCAACCACACGCGTGCGGGTCAAAGTTCTTGGAAATGAGTGGATTTGAAAAATTGAGGTAGTGTTCGAACCTATGGAAGCTCTCTCCGCATGTCTCGACCGCCCCATTGACCTTCCCCTTCAGGTCAATCAACCAGAGTCCGGTCAAGTCCTTCCGGACAACTATGTCATCATCTAGGAAGACAACCTTGTTTAGCTTTGGCAACATCTCGGGGAGATAGAACCGGAGGTGGTTCAGGATGGATAGATATTTTGGATTCCGGTACTTCAGGTTTGAATCTGGATTTGCTTTGTGGGTCTTGAAGTAGTAATCTATCATTGAAGGTGATCCAAGCTGCTTGAGGACCGGGCTGTAACTCGAGTTCAGCCATGTGAACTCTTCTATATTCTGAACCTGAATCGTGGCTTTGCCAGGTGGGTTGGCTAAGAACCACATCCTCATCGCCGCGTAGTTCAGCTTATCGGTCACGACATGGAAAACATGCTTTGAAGGATCCTACAAAAAATAACAAACCTGTCAACTGAGCCAAACATTGGAAATTGAACTTCAGTTGCTAACATAAAAGATATTGACATTTACCTTGGCATTAAGCACGGTAGAATTCACAACCACAGCCGTTGCCAGGATATTATCCGAAAACAAGGCATAGTGGAACAGTTTGGCGTCCTCAAGATTTTCTTGATTTGGGAACGTTTGGTCTGTAGTATTCAGCATGTAATACTCAGTGGAGAGGCGTAATGGGAGGCAATGGAGGCCCTTCGGGAGGGTTTTGGCAGCAAGCTGCATCAAGAACATGGCCTGCTTCTTATGTGCCCGGAGCTGCTCTTCAGCCGTGTGGACGATGGCTCGGAGCTTCTTTATGACTGCAGAGCAATCATCCTGAATTTGCTTGCCCTTAGCCAGAGTCACCTCCATTGCCTTCAGTTTGTCATTCACACTGAATTTAAACAATTTGAAATGGTTAATTTTTTAGTGAATGTGAACACTACATGGGTTGAAAAATTGATTTACATTTCAGTGATATGAAGATGTGTACTTACTTCCTTGGCAGATCGGAGTCCTTTGTGGCATCACCGACTGCTCTTGAAACCTCCCTTATCCTTAACCGAAGCTCCCTAATGAAATGAGCGTTGCTTCGAGTTGACCCGAGGCTAAGGTAGACTTTTGCTCTGATCAACTGATCCCTTAGATGCCGAACTTTGGCATCCGGCATTGGAGTGTTGTTCTTCTGTCTTCCACTGTTGGTCTTTTGAGTTTTTTCTGAACCAACATTACCAGATGAATGTGAAATTTTGTCTCAGTTCTGATTTCCTGGAGGCACAATGCCAGTGATTCAGTATACTTAAAACAATATATAGACATAAATAGGAAATAATTAAAGCAAGATCAATAAGCCATTGTTCAATTTTAGTAATCATATGCAGAAGTCATTCAAAAATTGCAGTCAATTCCAAATGTGCACCCAAACCGATCCAGCTTGACAGGAAATGGAGGGAAAAAAACACCCACCACACACAACCCAATATTAAACAGGTTACTATTTGGAGTGAAAGCGACTTTAAACAAAACAAACGTGTCAGTAAACAAACTAACAAGCCTTTGCTTATATAGAAACCTTCAAAAAAAATGGCTTATCACGTCTACTTCACCCATCATTTTCTGCTTTTTTTCATGGGAATAAATAATAATTTAATAACCCATTGTTTTCTTAACTTGCTAATTTCCACAAAGCAGATTTTAATCGTCACTAAGCAGTACACATCCACTGATTTATAGGACCAAGAAAATGAACTTATTAAGAGGAGACCAAACAATGCAAAACTGAAAATCTATCCTAATCAGATTCAATTCAAACTACTCAAATGCATCCCTCCCATTCATCAGATTCTACTATATTAGATAACACAATAAATGAAATCCCATAAAACCATAAAATCATTGAATCACATTAGAACCATGATATCAAAATTTCAAACAAAACAATCATAAACATTCAACAATATCAAAACCACAAAATAAATATACTCTCATAAGAAGAAAAAGAAAAAGAAAAAAGAAAAGAAAATTAGCGACCCACCACCAACAAAACATCTGAAAATCCTTTAGCACCGGAATTAAGAGCGAAAGTTATGCATCGAAAGCTATAACATCAACTGTCCTTTCTCAATTTATGCAATCAACATGTTTTTTTTCACCCAAAATTAACAAATTCTTACCTTCTTGGGCAAATCTTGATGAATCTCCTGAGACCCCAATTGTTTATCTTCATTCACATCAGGCTTTTCAGATCCATCACTCTTTGTGTCCTCGCGAGCAATCACTTGCTTGATCACACTCTGCTTATCGTCGGCCTCCGACAATACTCGGGTCTTGTGTTCTCCAGATTGCGCCAGTGGCAATTCTGTAAATTAACGAACCCATGAATTTCAAACAGATCTTCAACCATTTGAAGATTTAAAACAGACCCAATAAAAATTTTGAACCAAAAAGGACAAACCTTTTGTAGAATCATCTTCCAAGATGTGTGATTCGGAGCTCGAATTGCTCAAATTCTCCGAATAAACAACCCCAACCGGTTCTTTCACCTCATTTGATGATTCCTACAAACATATTTTGAAAAGAACCAATTTTTAGTATCAAATCCAGTCATTCTTTGCATCAAAAAATGATTTTTTTGAAATTCTAAAAAAATCACCTGTGAAACTGCATTCAACTTCTCATTGTTGCCACCGAAATTCTGAAACAAACGAAAAAAAAAAAACCCAAAATCTTTAGATCTTCTCAAAAGAAAGACAAAACAATTGAACCCACCAAATAAAAAACTCACCAGAGCTGGAGCCTCTTCGATGAAGTCATTCTTCGCTGCTCAACAAAAAAATAAGAATAAAAAAATTGAACGCAATTGAACCCCAAAAAAATGCCCAAATCAAACCCAAATCCAAATCACATCAAAAACAAAAACCCAACTCACCAACAGAGCTGGTGAAGCTCCCAAGCCGATCCGTATAGAGAATGAGAGGCGAAACAACGGAGAGGAACAGCAGCACCAAAACCGGCGTTCGCTTCATCTCGGACCGCCAAAACCGCTCATCCTCCGGAGAAAAACCACTCGAGCTCCTCCTCTTATCGAGAGAGAGAGAATCAATGAAAGATTTTAGCTTTCCAAGAAAACCAGCTTTTGGGGACGAAATACCGCTATCGAAAACCGCTTTTTGCCTCTGCCACCCTTTTTCGTCTCTCTCTCTCTCTCTCTCTCTGACCCCCTCTCTCCGTTGAGGGGACGAGTTTGTTAGGCGATTTAGGAGGGTCGGATCGCGATGACGCGGACCGACGATTCTGATGGAACGAGTTGTTCGTTTTTTTTTTTTTTTTGTTGAGCGCTATCACATTCAATTTTATTTATGTTTTAATAAATAAGATTTTTAGTTTTAAGTCCCCGCAAACTATACGATTTAACAATTGATCTCTTACTTGTTTATATATTTAGTTTTTAGCCTATATATTTGAATGATATATTCATTTTTAGTTTCTGAAAGGGATCTATTCCTAAATAATCATTTAAATGTAGGGACTAAAACCTAAATATGAAGAAGTAGAGGATCGATCGCTGAATCCTATAGTTTACGAGGACTTAAAACTAAAAATCCCCTAATAAAAACATATACATGGTAATATGAGATGAGATATATATTTTTAAAAAAATTTCTATATTTATTAAAAAACAAATTTGTATAATTTTCTCTCTTTTTGAAAAGTCAGATAAACAATGCTTCTTAAAAGCCAGTTAGATTCTCAAAATCTCTTCCCCCACCACATTTCTAAATGGGAACTAAAAAAAACAGAGAGAATTGCTCCGTTGATAAAATAGTTATTTATAATGAAATTGATTTTGTTATTATCTAATTGGATCAAATTAATAGAATAATTTTAATGAATGAAGACATTTCAACTAATAAATTTAAGATGGTCATGTTTATAAAAAAAACACAAAAAATTAAAAAAATAAAAATAAAAAAACGAATGGTTTAAAGCGAAGGGACGAGTCGACCCGGCTTGGCACAACCCATAGCTTTATATTATTGTGCGGGACCGCCCTCTCTTTCACAAACCGACAAAGAGATAGGGTATAATGACACGGCAAAACCTTTATTAAAACAACCCAGTTCTTTTTATAATTTTATATTTATATATCTCTTTAATTAATCTTGTATATTTACCATAATAAAATATATATTTTGTTAAAAAAATTATCATTCAATATATTTGAATATATGTTTTTTATTATTTTTTATAAAAATATATATCCAAATTAAATTATGTATATGATTTTTTTAAAAATAAAACACGTAGAGCCTATCAGTAAAATGACAATGAGTAACATTTTTTATTTAAATATATAGATCTAGTCTCTTTTTTATTTTTCAAAACTGATAGATCAACGCTACCCCAATTGTATTGATAGAAATTTCTTTGGGCTGAAAGGTTACAAGAAAAGTAAAAGCAAGCACCTAAAGATACAATGATAGAGAAAAATCCCCTTAGCGGAGTGGTCAAGACATACCCTCCCCTAAGGGGAGGTTGGGAGTTCGATTCCCAAGTTTTCCAAAAAAAAAAAATTGGAAACAATCCTGAGTGACCAAAACGGAAGAGAGATCTATTTCGCCTTGGCACACCGTGACCACCACCCCTTAGGCGCCACTCCTCCAAGAAGCCAGCCCCATTCACTTGCACATCCGTAGAAGGAGTCTCACACGTTATTGAAATAAAATCTCTACCAGTGAAAGATGATTGAATTCTGTGTTATCCATATCGCCCAAAGCCGAACCGATACAAGGCAACACCTTATCTCTGACAATGAGAGGAGAGCTGTGAAACAAATTTTCAAAGTGTTTCAATGGACCAGATAGGAGTGCCAGATCGGACACAATCACCCGCGCCACCCTGGGCCAAAGTTCCCTTGCCGCTGGCACTTACATAAAAGATGCTCAGCGGATCCGTCATTGCCCATGCACATGGCGCATGTTAGACGCCCACTTTACCCGATAACACTTAGTTAGAACGCGGCTTTGATAAACAACCACAGGAACGACTTGATCTTGAAAGGAACCTTTGGCATCCATATAACTGACTGTTTTGAAGTCTAACCAATGTTATACTATGAGGGCTAATTTGAGAAGGGGTTAAAGTTTTGTGGATAAGTTATCCTAATTTGAAAATATTATCAATTTTGTTCGTATTTACATTTGTTAAAATTAAGATAAAAGTATGGATAAATGTTATCACAGTCTTTAGGTAGAACAAAATATCTCAGCATTCATTATAAAACTAGGACAATCGTCTGCAGTTTATCCCGATTATTATTTTATACTAAACGGTGATAAACTATCTTTCACTCACGCATTTTTATAATTATCATTTATCCTAACATTTATCCCCTTATTAAACTAGCTTTGAGAGATCTAGTCCTTGTCGTATCACTCCAAATTACACATTTACACCACTATGTTGAGGTGTTCATGGTTGTCTGATAAAAAATCACGTCTTCACAACAACAACAAAAAAAAAAAAAAAAAAAAATCTGATAAAAATCACATGTTTTAAATAAAATAAAATATGTACATTGTCAGAATTATGAGACTGCTGCATTGATGTAAATATAAACTGGCTTTTTATGAGAATGGGACTGATTTTAGTCTGTTTTTATTTGATTTTAACTTTTTCAGGAGTTGCTATGCACGCTGAAATATTGTCATACTAACGAACATAGCATACGAGGTTATATTATGGTAAAACTAATTGAATAATGTTGTAATAATATTTATTTTTAGTTTAATTTTTCACCCTACTTAACTTAATAATAAAGTACATGAATGTTATACTCATGAAAGTTTATATGAATTTTAGAGAAAATGAGGTTTGGAAATGGGGTTAGTTACTGTAGCTAAATTATTTATCATGACAATACAAATAATAGTGTGTGATTTTTATAAATAAAT
The DNA here is from genome assembly GCA_030737845.1 of Acorus calamus. NCBI lineage: Eukaryota > Viridiplantae > Streptophyta > Magnoliopsida > Acorales > Acoraceae > Acorus > Acorus calamus. The sequence goes on from CM060872.1 coordinate 20,014,777, forward strand.
AAATAAATATAATATAGGAGTAGCTCATTATAGATTATTTAAACCAACATGTGTTATATGCTTGTTCAAGATTCTGAATGGAAATAAAAAAAATTTACAACGTTCCCCTCCGTACGATTTTCATTCTAAAATATATAGTTTTATCATGAACATGTGAAAAATTATGTAAAGTAGATTTTCAAAGTACCAGCCAAAATGGTATTTTTAATCATTTGCAAACATAGTCTAACTTTTTTTTTTAATCTAAAACAATTCAAAGACTAAAAAATAAATAATAATGAATAATTGCAATGGCAATCTTATAGGTGTTCATACAATCATTCTGATTATAGGATATAGTTTCAAAGTTCTAAACCATTCTGATTATATATATATCATTTAAATTTTTTTCCCTTCTAGTCAGGATTCTAAACATGCCCAAAAGATTGCTCAATTTTAATATGGATGGATTATTCAAAGCAGAAAATCTTTCCAACGTGGAATATATCATACTACATTAATCATGAAGCAATCTCAATCTTTTATATTTTTGGATATACTTTATTCTTTGTCACTCCATTTGGTGTATCAATTGCTTTCCTTGTAAAAGAAGAAAAACTAAACTTTTAATTCTCAGACTCCTTTCGGAACAAGAATAGTTTTGATAAATATAAAGTGTTTCACGCACCTTGAGTGGCCAACGTTGCAAATCAAATACAATTTTTCTAATCTTATTATATAACCATGGCGATCCCTTGAGATTAGATTGTATAATATATTTCAAAAAATTTGGAAACTACATGCATTATATATTCCCAATTAAATTTAATGAGGTAAATACTTATTTATAGATTAGAATCATTTTAAGATTATCTTAATTACTGACAAAAAAATCATCTTAATTAATTTTTTATTTGTAACTATTGAATTAATTATTTATGGATAATAATAATTTGTTAGAAATATGTGATGAATCAATGAGATTGGTGATGTGTTTGAAACAATTATATCATTCCTATGTGATGTAATGTGTACAAAACTATCAGATTGGTCTAAAATTATTATATACCCAGTCAAGAGTACAGTGAATATGCAAGTAAGTTTTATGGTATCACATGATTGTAAAATTATCAGTCCACGTTCAATGAGCCTTCAAATGAGCCTCCAATATATTCGTAAGTCACTGAATGATGGAAATTTTGGAATATCACGAGGAAAATAAGGATATTATTCAAAAACAAAAATATCAAGAATGAATAATAGGTTGATTGTAATCATAAATCTTTAATATTTTATCATTTTTACTCTCAATTTTTTTTACAATATTAAATGTAATATAATCTAATTTTTATTTTCTTCACTCACCACGAAAAACAAGAATTGAATACGGTTTTTTTTAAGATTGAGTGTTTCCTAATAAATCAATATTTAAACATCTCTTCTAGACTCTGATTAATCCTCTACCTAGGTCCAGGTGCACTTAGTCATTTTTTTATTAATTTTTAATTGACTAATAAGCTATTAAGTTACTTTATATATTATATATTTTTTAATTAAATTTTTTATCTATCCCTAATCCCTATAATGTTTATATTATTAATTTTATCTTGATATTATTTTATTATTATTTTATGCTTTAAAATTATTATATATGCAATATGTATATGTAAATGTATTATGTTTATTATTTAAAAAAATAATTGATTAATCTTTTATTAATTCTCGTCTAACACGGATTAATTCTCATCTGTTGTTGGTGTTACACATAATAAGCCCAAAAACGGGATCGGATTTTAGGAATCAAAATTGCCGACATTTTGTCTCCCTATTCTATCATGTCTTTTATATATACTAGTTGAAGCACATGTGCATTGCACATGTATTAATTTCATGAAATATGTGTTGGTGGAAGAGCACATGTATTACATCCAGGATGATGCACAATGTAATATAATATAAATTATAATTATCCAAACATTCAGAGATGTTGTACTCAAAATCAGAATGAAAATTATTATGAATAATTTTTCTATGTAATTATTCATGAAATATAGTATGATGATACGCCATAAAACATTTCATCAATTTTCAATCATATTGAAATTTAAGAAATATTCTTTATATTTAACTATCAAAATCGTATGTGATATTTATATACTAAAGTTACACTCGCAATTATCCCAAGTAAGAGAGAGAGAGAGAAAGAGAGAGAGAGAGGGAGAGAGAGAGATGTTGATTAGATGATCAATTTCTCTGGTGGCAAGGCCAAGCAATTAAGTCCCTTCTTCTTGGTTGAGTTGATCCAATGATGAGAATAATACAAATTAATTCAAAGATGCCCAAGCAATTAAGAAAGCAATTCCATTACATATTATATGACTCAAAGTAAACACCACATAAACAAGTACAATTTTGTTTAGTTTATACAATGATGCATTAAATCCCAATAACTAAAAGCCCTAATTAATGAAGAGTAAGGTTCAAACAGTCATTTTTATTTAGTAAATCTTTAAAAATCCAAAGAACAAGCAATTTTTTGACAGTTAAGCTTTGAAGATTGAAACTTGAGTCTAAATTTTTTTTCTTTTGTTGTGGTCTTCATCGTTCTTGATGATGTCCACATCTTTCACGTCATCGATACGCTCTACATATTGAGCAATCCAATGTCCCATTGCTCTGTTGTTTTTGTTAATTTTATTTGCCTTTGTGTAGAACATATATTTCTTCATGATGCATGATATCAAACACTTGGATTGCATCTCTTTCTGTATTGAGATGTGGAAAAAATTAGTGTAATGAAATATTTAATATTAAATGAATCTAAATTCTCAATTTACATCCTCATTCATGTTGATATATTCAACCGATATTACAATAAAAAAAAATCATTCTTGGCAAAGAACAAATTTATGTAAGAGAGAGTGAGAATAGGTTAGGGAATGTCCTTTGAAGCCACACATTAGATTATAAATATTAGATATCCGATTAACATGTCATCGAATAGAAACTTTTCCTTAAAATGCATGAATTTAAATCCTTATAAGATTTTCACTTCATTTATGAAGAAGCAGCGGAGGTAATGCTTGTCATAGTTATGGCAATGAAATGAAAACAACGCTATAAACATAAAAGGAAACAATAGAGGGACTAAGTTGGATCATTTATTGGGCATCAGAGTAATATAATTTGACCTCCTAAGAAAACTTTAAAACCCACTCCAACATAAAAATAAAAAAAAACATAAATGAAATGTTTTTCTTAATAAGTTTTTAAAAGTTTATAATCAAAAGAACAAAGCAATAGAGAGTGTGAAGTGACCTTTGTCGTCTGCAGTGGTGGAGCCACCATAGGACCAGGGGGGCATGTGCCCCCAATGGATTTTTTTATTTATTTTCATATCCTTTTCATTTTTTCTAGGTCCTTTTAATTTTTTGTGGTAAGTTAATTTTAATTAAGGTCCATAAATCATAGGCCCCACTTACATATGAAATTCCTAAACAGCAACCACTCACAACTAAAAAAATAAAAATAAAATAAACCCTCCCCCTCCACATAACACAAAAGTCATTTTTGACACTCTTTTTTCATTTACCCCCAAGCCTCCTTCTATCCATATCCCACAAACAGCTATGCAGGTATGGATTTCACTTCTCAGCGTCCTCATCTAAGTGTCCATCTTGAAAAAAATAAATTTTTAAATCTTTATTTTTTCTTTACTTTTTGTTCCATTAAATTACTCACAATTGAGAATCTACAATCTGTAACCCTCTCCTCTCCTCCATCAATACTTTGAAGGTGTACAATTTTTTTCTTTTTGCCTTATTATCATTGTTACTCATTTATTTAAAGTTTAAAATATTTGTGTAAATATCTAAAATAATCAAATCATTCAACATTTTCAGAATATGAAACCTCGTCGAGATCAAATTTAAATGAATGTATTGCTTATTAGATTTATGTTTTGACATTTTTTATGAATTATAAATATGAAATATGATATATCGTTTTAAAATATGATAATTATTTTTTATAATTATTCAGTGATATGTTTTATATGAATGTATGTATTTCATTTTATACATATTTTTAATCTATGCTATTGAAAAAAAAACATAATGATATAATTTTAAAAAAATTTATATAAGTTACATTAGGCCCTCCCTTTACAAAAATTCTGGCTCCGCCACTGCTCGTCTGTTATAAATGATATTGAACTTAATATTACATCTAATATTTTGCAAGATATATAACTCATACTTTTAAATGTTTAATAGAATTCCCCCACATTTATGGCAAGCCAATGAAAGAAAGCTATAAACAGAAAAGAAATAATTTGAGGGGAACATGTGAGATCATTGTGTGGGCAACAGATTAATATAATTTGACTTCTTATTGATGCGAGGCTTTATGATCTTTGGTTGGTTTGGATTTGTTTATATTTTGTGTTCATAGGAACATAAACAACCAAATGTAACAAAATCCATAACCACAAAACTCATTCCTAAATACAGATGAAATCATATTTTCAATACCCACATCACAACGTCCATGAATTCACCCAAGTTTTAACAAGAACAGTAAAAAGGTTATGGAGTAGAAGTTGTAGTTTTTTTTTTTTTTTTACCAACCTTAGCCTCCTTTAATAGTTTAATTTCAGGATTTGAGTCGTATAGAATTCTCTTATGGGTCTATTGGAGGTTCAGCTTTAATCTCCATCATCTCCATCTCCAATTCCATAATTAATTTATAGTCTGAGGTTATGGAGTAGAAGTTGTTTTTTTTTCACCCATTTTTGCCTCCTTTAATAGTTTAATATTAATATTAAATGAATGTTTAGAGGGTATAAAAGGCCGATCAAACTTTATGAAGACCCCTAGAAAGGGCATACGCTATAATAGATGAACGTTCAAGAGAGTTAAAATATTAATCTACTGATATTTGTGAGCAAATTGTTATTAAATATGAATTTCTCTCCTACAAACATAATGTGAAACAGAGTAAGTGAATACCTGGCAGACTGAATCTATGAAGAACCAAAATGAAAGGCTTTATCTTCCACCTAATGGTTGACTATAGAACCTGCAACTTCTAGAAGAATAAAAAAATACAACTCGAAGGATTATTATCTGAGATAGGAATAAATGTTCTATTCAACAGGTAATACAATCAAAGGCCACATTAAACATACCAATATTTATCCTAAATTTATAAATCATATTTGGCAAATAACAAATTTATCTAAGAGAGAATGAGAATTGATTAGGGAGTGTTCTTCGAAGTTGCACATTAGATTATAACTTTAAAAGAATACATAACATAGTCGGAGAGCCTTGCTGGAATTTATATTGTTGGGTGATAAAAATTAAAAATCTTAGAAAAACAAACAACGAAATATGTTGAAATCCCTTTTAAATAAATCCAATTCAATCATGAATACACGCACATAAAATTTGTCAAAACCAACAATCCAACATGAGAACAACCACAAATTAACGCTACCCAAAAAAATTATAAGTGTCATAAGAAAAAATATAAATAACTGGGAGTGGGAAGGGGTGATCATGTGGTGCCTTTGATGGGTTGCAATAGCATTCAAGCACCTAGTAAAACACTCAGAAGTTCAACATCTTAAATTGCTAATGCACCACACAAACTTGCTCATAAGGCTACCTGAACAGCCTTTTTTTCTGGTTCCAAAACAAGGAAACTGAGCAATTTATCATTAGCTTGTTCATCAATGCATATTCAAGGTTACAAACTGAGCAATTTATTTATTATTCATTCGCAAGCATGGCGCCATGACATGAAAATTAAGGTTTAAGAAATTCCTGCAAACAGACAACCCAAAAATCTCTGGAATATGAACATAGTCTCAAGTGTAAAGAGTAATATATATTCACTGTCAAATTCCTTTCTAACAAACATCAAATGTGGCATGACTCTCACCCAACGGCATGAGGGTTAGGTATGAAACACGTCACTTTTCATATCAATATATTCTTAATTGAGTTCCATCTCTTCTCTTTGGGGAGCCTCAGGTAACCTGTTAATGTGTAAATTGCATTATAGGCTCAAAATTCCCAACATAATTGGATATTGCACACATATCTTATTTCTTTTCTTTATTCCCAATCCCGACACGTACATTTTAGTTCACATGCCATGCTTATGAGGCATCTGGACTAAGTTTTCCATGTTAACGAACTACATCTCAATGCTTAAAGATCATGGAACTTCAGAGGAACATCTATGCCACTGAATAAAATACCATAGAAGGGGGTATATGTGTAATATGGTTATCATGTTACCAAGTCAACACATTCTCCTTCAACTAATTGACCCATCCTTGATAGTTTTCACTGTTCATATTGGAATGATACTTACATGTTCAGAGTAAGCAGGGTAAATTATCTCAACTGGAAATTAATGGGGTACAAATCTGTTAAAAAGCATCTTTCTCAAAGATATATCAGCCAACATAAGTTTCGGGATGGATGGATGAAAATGACACAAAATTGATAATCGAGGTAGTTTTCATGTATTATCTGCAATTAACTCAACACTGGTGTTGAAACACTTGTGATAATATCACAGTTATTTATATTTACAATTCACATACAGAATCCCAATTGCATGTCACTTCCTTTACTTGATTGGTAACTTTGTAACTGATAAAAGACATGTCTGAGCAGATTATGAGTGGAATTTTATATTAAAATTTAATCTCTTCCATGAAAGGCCAAAATATTATTTAAATCATCGAATATGAAATCTTTAGCTTAAATTTGGTAAATGTAGAACTTCTAAAAGATCATTACCATGAAAACAATAACGTTTGGGCTGTGACTATATGGTGTAGTGTTTTAAGCTCATATGCATGAATCCTTGAATTTGTAGGACACATGTGGCAATGAAAACTATATTTTTCTCCTGGAAAATAACTTTTGCACTGATCAATGCATCACTTCACTGGGACTGAATGGACCCAAAGCATAGATTTACTAAGTAAAATGGGAGTTTAAGAATTTAATAAATAAAACTGAAAATGAAAAAAAATTGTCCTGCACTACAAATCACTGTCTGATAGCCTTGTATTATTCCTTTATCAGATGACTAATTTGTCTCTGATGGATCCAAGTTTAATAAATTGGGACTTAGACCCATATTAGGTGGGTGGTACCTGCATTTTGGCAGCAGAACTTGTGGTTTTCACAATGGCCATGTTGGCATGGCAACCTTATAGATCATTCTCATTTTTTGGAAAAAATCAAAGCTATATGTGGGTTGTACCTCCATTTCAACATCAAAACTTGTAGTGGTCATACTGGTCATGCTAGAATGACAACCGTATAGATCATTCTCTTAGGAAAGGTAATGGTTCATTATCTTAGCATTTGCTATCGAATGTTTTTCCTGTTAGCAAATTGTAGGGCTCGCTATGTCCAAGATAATGTGACCAAATAATTTTAATGTCTGTTGTAGTCCTATAATTTTTAAACTATATTATCTTTTGATAATTGAAGCTCCTGAAATGCATGACTAAGGGACTAATTATCCTGCTGTATTTTTATTAAAGAGATTGGCTAATGAACATAATCTCTCAGTCTTGATAGATTTTTCAAAAGACCTCTCACCATGAGGCTTTAAGTTCGTACCTAGTAGAAGAATTAGAGGTGTGTCAAAGGCCATGCAAATAGTATGTTTTGTCTAAACAATGTAATTGCAAGGCTTCACCGTGTCAAAGATGTAGACCATGGATATTTTGTGAAAAAAATGTACAACCTGTGCATACTATAGAATTACTGGCTCAAGCAGTTGTTGATCTTTTATGAACTGTTATATGTAGACATGAAGAAAGCTCATTTGTGTTTTACTTAGGATATCTTTAATGCCACTTTGATATTTTTAATGTCATAAGTGATTATAACAGTTAATGCTCTGGATTTCTATGAAACTGTAGCTATCAATCCATTCTCCCCATCGATTCTAAAATGACATGAGATCACTTGAAACCATTCATCTAGTTAAAAAAAAGAATACATATAAGCATAATTGAAAGAACAATTTTGCATCGATAATTAGTAACATAATTCATTATCAAAATGAAATACCTTTTCTTCCACCAACTTCTTGACTGCTGAATGTGCAATTTCTGGGGATACAAAAGAACAACACTGTAAGCCATAGAATTGGAGGAAAAAAATGCATGTTCTTTTAAATAATTAAATTTGTCAACATAAAAATTATGCGAGAGAGAGTAAAAATGGGCGAGATAGTGTTCTATTTCACATGAAAATAATAATAAGTGAAGCATAAACCCAAAAAACTATGAAAATCCATACGAGTAGGCTGGAAAAACCCAACCAAATAACATCCACAACACACTTTAGAAAAATATAATAGAGAAAGAGAACAGTGTGATTTTGTTGGGGTGGACCAAAATAAGTAATAACATTTTAAAAATAACATGAACAAATCTAAAACTTTTTTAAAAAAAACAAACCCACTGAAGAACATCTTAAAGTGCACCCCCTAAAATTACAAGAGAAGAAAGGAACTGAGAATGGAGTGATTGGCTTGGGATATAATCCAAAATTACAAAAATCTGTAGGACAAGGAAACAAATTCTACACCTAAAACACATGAAAAGATCGACAAACTACCCACTTTAAAATTGAAGTGGCAACAATTGAAGGTAACAATTCAAAAAAGAAAATAAATAAGAATCCATAACCCAAAACAAAAGCTAACACACCTTCGAAGATCCGAGCAGCAAAGGAAGAGGGACAACAACAAAAAAGTTGAAGTGGCAACAATCGAAGGCAACAATTCAAAAAAGAAAATAAATAAGAATCCATAACCCAAAATAAAAGCTAACACACCTTCGAAGATCTCAGCAGCAAAGGAAGAGGCACAACAAAAAAGTTGAAGTGGCAACAATTGAAATTATATATTTATATGTTTATTGAGATTTCAGTTTGGGATATAAAAACAAGTCAAGGCAATATCAAATGTTATGTTACTTATATATTTATATGTTATATCTGAAATCAAATGTAATGTTATTTATATATATTTATATGTTATATGTCAAATAAGCATCATTTGGGACATGGATGAAAATTGCAGATTTGATAAGGGTATCTAAAATAAACATAATTTGGGGCATGGATAGAAATTAAAAGATTTGACAAGGGTATTTCTGTCAACTGAATGTTTTTTCAGAATATTATATTATATTATATTATATAATATCATATGTGCAATAAGCATCATTTGGGGCATAGATAGTAATTGAAAGATTTGACAAGGGTATTTCTGTCAACTAAAAGTTTTTTTAGGATTGGTGCTTATAACATATATATATATATATATATATATGGTCGTGATTACGTGCGGTGTGCGGTCGGTGCGGTTTACGACGTGGGCCGTTCGATCGCGGGTCCATCGCATCCAACGGTCGACGTGAATCGCACCCGACCGTCCGATGCGATGGACCCGTGATCGACGGCCCGTGATCGCGCACCGCACCGACCGCACACCGCACGTGATCGACGGCCCGTGATCGCACACCGCACACCGCACGTAGGGGTGATTACGTGCGGTGAACGGCGGGTGCGGCAGCGATCACGGGCCGTCGATCACGGATTCATCGCATCGGACGGTCGGGTGCGATTCACGTCGACCGTTCGATGCGAAGGACCCGCGATCGAACGGCCCACGTCGCGGCCGCACCTGCCGTTCGCCGCACCTAATCGCTCGTGTGTGTGTGTGTATGTGTATACATAAATGTTTTCATAAGATTATATCGAATTTAGCTTAGGAGGTTATATAGATTCCATGGTTGTTTCCAAGGGTTATTTGAATTTTTCCCTTTATTTTTTCAGAGTTGTGAAACCTTATTAGCCTTGGAATGCAAAACGAAAAACAGGCGAAATTGTCGGCGGAACTTGAGGGGCGTGTGAGGGGTCCCCTCGGACAAGAAACAGGATTTTGCGTACGAGTGATGTTAAGCATTCAATATACAATGATATATGTTGGTGATGTCTATATAAGGCTCCACCTATTTAAAAAAAAAAAAAACCAACAACATTAAAACACCGAAATCAAATTTCACCTCCTCCGAACAATAAAGATGAAAAGAGAAACCAAAAATGCTCAAATATCACAAAAAAATTAAACCTTATCGAACCCCTCATCGCAACCTTGCGATTTGAACGTCGAGGACAGGTAGATCAAATCCTGCTTGAACTTGAACCCTAACTTCAAAACATCGGGTGAGACGAAGAGGTCCCTCAACATCTCCCAGACCGGCGAGGGGGGGACCGAGAGGAGGTCAACGAGGAAGACAACAACCGGGTGATCCGTGGACCGATCATCGTCGGCGTCCGCTCCGACCGGCCGCAACCGGCAGGCTATCTGGAGGAGAGTCACGGTGGGGAAAGACGGAGAGCCGTCGACGCTGCGATTGGCCGCGCCGCGGCGGAGGGTTTCCACTCGGCGTCCAATCCGACGGCGGATGACCGGCGGAGTGACTTCCGCAGGAGGGCGTACTCGGCGGAGCCGATCGTCGTCACCAGGTGGGTTTCGGGGGTCTTCGGATCCATTTTTTCTTCGATTGAAGTGTCGGGTTCGGTCGGTTCGCCTCTGACTCGAACCCTCGCCGCCCGAGAGTGGCAGTTTTGTGACCGATCAAATACCTATATCTTTGAACACTCGAACCCAGGTCTTGTCCGACTGGTGCACCCAAGCCCAACACCATTTAGACAATAAAGCCAGGTTCAAAACCTCCAGGCTGAGAATTCCCAAACCCCCTTTGTTCCTCCTCTAGCAGGCAGTATCCCATTTAAGCAGGTAAGGGGTGGAACTTGTGGCATTGGCACCTTTCCAAAAAAAATTGCAGCAAGTCGGTCTGCCAACTCCTCCTCGACATTAATAGATATAATAGAGCTTTTTAAAAAATTTACTCGAAGACCCGATACCAACTCAAAACATCGAAGCCGCCAAAAGTAATGTGTCATCCGCATATATATAGTGTGGGTCTCTTTCAAAAAATCTTATATGAGTTATTTCAAATTTTTAGTAGATTAAAGGAATATTTAGAGAAGAAGAAAATATTTGTCTTTGTTAAATAAAGTGAATGGCATTAAATGTCCAACGGATTTTTTTAATACTAGTTATTGTATATGTGCAAATGCACATACACAAAATATAATATATGTAATGTCAAAAAAATTATTTACAATAACATTTTCATAATATTTACTCTAAATATAAAAAATCTAATGTTTATAGTTTACCCAATAAAATGATGAAAATATGATGTCAAACACAAAAAAAATAATCATAGATTTATAGAAATTAAACAATATTTCATACTCATTTTTTCAAAAAAGAATATAGAAATAGAAATTATTAAAAAGTTCACAAAAAATACAACTACCAAGAAAGCAAACCACTCTTGTTAAGTACATTGGTCCCATAAAAATTGATCTAAGCTAATGTTTACACATAATTAAGCAATTCAAAATAATAAAATAATCTTAAACTTTTAGTGATAGATATTCAAACTAAATTAAAATGGTTTGTCTTATGTAAAAAATGAATCGATTTAGAGGATTATCATTCGAGAAAAGGGTAAAAGTAAACCATAAAAAAATTTAAATAAATTATAGGAAGGAAAAATATATAAAAAAAACTTCTAAAAATATATTTTTCACATCATCATCTAATTGAAAAATAATATAAGTATAAAAAGTATTTATTTGAAAGTGATTTTAATTATTTTTAAATATATATTTAATTTATTTTTTACACACACAAGAAAAAGATAATAACAAACGGTTCAGAACACACCAGAAAAATAAAATTAAATATGATAATAATCTAAATAATGCAAGTTAAAAAAAATACAAGTAATTTTTTGTTAGAGTAATATGGGACAATAGATTAGATATCATTTGAGAAAAACAAAACAAAAAAAATTATATATTGATAAAACACAGTGCAACAATGCATGGCTGATATTATCCTCTATATTTTTTAATTTATATATATAACAAATTGATCATGCGATAAATATAACAATGACACACCCAAAATTTTATATATTAATATTGCATAATTAAAATTTATTTTTATAGATTTCACATTCTTATTAATATTTTAGATTATTTACTTTGTGGTGTTAGTTTTGTTGTTTAATTTTTTCAATTTATGTTTTCACACTTTTGGAAAACTTGGTTTGATTCAATTTATTTATATATTTCTTATGAATAGCCATATTGTGTTATTTTCATATGGGCAAAGGTTTAGGATTTAGGTTTTAAGATTAAAAAATTAGGATTTTATTTGATTGACATCACTCATAGCTATATTGTACAAAAAAAATTATAAGATTTTGGTGTAACTTATCACTTGAAAACCATTTTGTTATGAAGTACAAAACCTAAATGAAAATGATGCCTTTTTCTTTTATAAAGTCATAACATTGAAAAAATCCAGATTAATATATTTTTTTGTTAAAAAAATTCATGTACTAATTTTATTTTTAAATAAATTTATTTTCAAACACTAATACACAAAAAGGAAATAAAAAATTGCTGAAAATACACTACAAAAATAGAAGTAAATATGATAATGACAATTTGATTGACACAAATACGAAAATTTTATAAAAAATCATTTTTGTCAAAGATAATTTAGGATAGATTAAATATTATTTTATCTTGAAATATTTTTTCATTTAATTTTTTCAATTTGTGTATTCACACTCCTGGAACACATGGTTTGATTTAATTTATTTATTTATTTTCTTAACAAAATACATAATGTCTGCTTGATAAATATTTATATACATGTTGCCATTTTGATGAATATATATACATGACACTGTAGGATGCCGTGACCTTGTCATCTCTTTCTTTTTTATTCAGAATTTTTTTTTTTTATAAGTGAAATGGCCAAATTTCCCTTACCAACGAAATGACCCAATTGCCATGTTAGATGAATTTTGTCTGCATCATGGTGCTTTATAGTAAAGATAAATAACACATAAATATTTATAATACTTATTATTATATTATTTTTTGTTAGGCATAGATTTATGATTTAGGGATTCAGCGGATTGACATAAATCATAGTTATGTTGAAAATTAAAATATTTTATCGTAATATGTCATTTAAACTAAATTTATTATTGAATTACATACAAAGGGAAAAAAAATCAAAAGTAAAATGTGTTTAAAATAAAAGCTTATTAAAATAGAATCAAAACAATGAATCGTAGAAATAAGAAAAGATAGAAAATGAGTGAAGTCATTCTCACAATTTTTAGATTTGTTGTTCGTTGGGTTAGACCACCGTCTCGCCTTAGAAGTTGTGATAGAAGGACAGGTTGTGATGACTGGACAGGTTGTGATGAGTGCTTATTAAAAATCCCACATGAAAAAAATATAAAATATACAAAAAAATCATATATCATATAAATAATATAATCATATAAATCACATGATGACTAATGGATTGTTAAAGGACGGATAAATTATATATATCACAATTGAATCTGACAAACATGAAAAAGAGATAGATCGTGAAAAAATTGATTGTTAGGACAACGATGAAAAGATAAAATGATTAGTATTATATAATTAATAAAGGGAAAATAATCAATTGAATGCATTGCAATTATATACTTCCAAATTGTTTTGTGATGACCAAGCAAAAAATAATAATTTTTGTGATGAATGGGAGAAGAGGAAAAACAAAAATTTGATAAGAAACTAATAGAACCACTTTTACAAAGCATCAAGAGTAATGCTTATTTTTTTTAATAAATTCTTAAATGGGATCAACCACATATTTTATACCAAATCACATAGTGGATCTCAACCAAAAAAGATCAAATACTCTATCTATAACCCATCATCCAAACATTTACTCGAGGAGGTAAGCGACGTGCTATATTTGGTATAATAGGCAGGGTAAACAAATCTTAAAATGTTTAAAAAAAACAACACATACACAAACATTTAACGTATTTAGTTTATTTGCAACATAAAACGGATTAGATGATCCAAAATAAACATCATATCTACAAAAGATTAACTCACATTTTTAAAGTAAATTTTTTTTTTGAGAGAGTAAAGAAAAAAAGAGAGATGATAGATTCATTTATCCAAATGAATGATGATGGCAATAAATGGGTTTTCAATGTTGTGTAAATAAATGTGGGGGTTTGTGGAAGAGCATCAGCCATTGTTTGATGAAGAGAATGAGGGGATTGAATGGAGAGGGGATGAATGATGAGGAGATTGAATGTAGGGTGGATGAATGAGGGTGGCGGTTTCATAGGTGAAAGTTGAAGGGCGTATGAATATTCATAAAATAATTTAGAAATCTATAATGAATGAAAATCTACAATGAAGATAAATGATGTAATTTTATTAATATTTTATCATAAATATGAATGGAAGTTGAAGGGCGTATGGAAATCTGTAATTTCATCATAAATAATGTAAATTATTAACATTGCATTGAATTATATTTGATAATGATACTATTGCATTGAATTACATTAATGTTTGATCTTTTTTTTAAAGGGATTTTTAGTTTTAAGTCCCCAGAAACTATCGAATTTAGCGATCGATCCCTCACTTTTTCATATTTTGGTTTTAGTCCCTGCATTTAAATGATAATTTAGGAATAGGTCCCTCGGAGGGACTTATTCCTAAATTATTAAATTTATTTTTTAGTCCCTGAGAGGGACCTATTCCTAAATTATCATTTAAATACAATGACTAAAACCAAAATATAAAAAGTGAGGGATCGATCGCTAAATTCGATAGTTTCCGGGGACTTAAAACTAAAAATCCCTTTTTTTTAACGTACCATGTCTTGGTATATGAAATGGAATTTTTTTTTTTGCAAATTATATTTTTAATGTATAATGTATCATGTCTTATCTTAAAAATGTTGTAAATGAATTTTTATGAGATTGAGTAGAAATGTAGGAGCATCCTAATAATATTATGATAACCAATTTTAATTATAATTATAAGTGTATATAAAATGAGAATTTTTTTTTTGTGAATTATATTTTTAATGTATAATGTATCTTAAAAATGTTGTAAATGGATTTTTATGGGATTGAGTAGAAATGTAAGAGTATCCTAATAATATTATGATAACCAATTTTAATTATAATTATAAGTGTATATGAAATGAGAATTTTTTTTTTGCGAATTATATTTTTAATGTATAATGTATTATGTCTTATCTTAAAAATGTTGTTGCATTGAATTACATTAATATTTGATCCTTTTTTTTAACCTATCATATCTTAGTATATGAAATGGAAATTTTTATTTTTTTATGAAATATATCTTTAATGTATAATGTATAATGCCTTATCTTAAAAATGTTGTAAATGGAGTTTTCATGAGATTGAGTAGAAATGTAGGAGTAAATGTATAATGTATCATGTCTTATCTTAAAAATGTTGTAAATGGATTTTCATGGGATTGAGTAGAAATGTAGGAGTATCCTAATAATATTATGATAACAAATAATGTATCATGTCTTATTATGATATTCATATATAATTATAAAATAATAAATTGATTAATATAATTTTAGTCGGCATATTAATATAAGTTTATCATATTAATATAATTTTATGATATATTTATATATGTCATGCATGATACGATAAAAATATGAATAAATTATAGATGACATTACAATGATATGAATGGATTATCATGAGATTGAATAGAATTAAAGGGGTAAAATAGTAAAATTGTTGTCATTAAATAAAGGGGTGTAATGATGAAATTGATTGTGATGAGATTAAATTGATTGATAGGGATAAATTGGTCATTTGACGGTTTTTTGTGTTAAGGGACTTTTATATAGTAATATAGATTAATACATGAGTTATAATCTGAAAAGCACCGTCCCCCTAACCCAATTTAGAGATTATGACTTTTTAAAATTGTTTTTAACTTAAATAAGTTTCAATAAATGTAAACAAACATGCAAAAAACTGACTATTTTAAGCTAAAAGTTATAATCTACAACTTATAAATTTTAACAAACATAAAACGGAGTATTAATAAAAATGTTTATTATCTATCAACAGAAATTTAATTATGACGCTATTTGAATTTACATAGATGTTTTCATAAGATTATATCGAATTTAGGTTAAAAGGTTATATAGATTTCATGGTTATTTCCCAGGGTTATTTGAATTTTTCCCTTTATGTTTTCATAGTTGTGGAACCTTATTAGCCTTGGAATGCAAAACGAAAAACAGGCGGAATTGTCGGCGGAACTTGAGGGGCGTGCGAGGGGTCCCCTCGGACAAGATGCTTACGAGTGATGTTAAACATTCAATTTAATATTTTTTTATAAACGCCATACACTAAAACCACAGGTCCATAACTAAGAATTATAATGTTACTCATAAAAGAATACATTTTCATACTTGGTTGTTCCTAACTATTTGGCCTTCCGACAGCACGATCTTCTTCTTTTCAACGCGTGGAGGGGAGGATTTTATTGATGGTATCAATCGCGCATTCTTCTTCTTCTTTTTCTTTAACTAAATGATAGATATGCGTTTTAATTTTATTTTAAAATCAAAGTGAGCATGCTCAAAATAATAAAAGATGGAAAGAGTCTAACAAGAAAATAAAACAAACAAAATAAACAATTCATACCAAGGAGTACTCATCAATCATGATTTTTCTCCCGACATACAAGACTTTGTTTGCCCCCGCACACACAGTCCTCCAATTTTTTATATAAGTCAGCACTGACTCTCATAGATTCTCTATGTATACGTTTATATTCCGGAAAATTCAATTATTACAGGCAAGTCAAATGGTCCACACCATCGCAAGGATGTGCGACTGAGTAATCTTCTTAATAGCACTTTTGTTTCCCTTCTATTTCATTTGTTTACCCGCCATCCATAAATCGTCCAAGGATCCGCGATAGTATCAATCGCTTATTGGTGTAATAAAAAATGAAAAGTATATATACACATCATCTTGTACAACATTTTTTTTAGGAAAGTATAGTCATTTTCTGTTCCCATAATAAGAAAGAACATGACTGAGTAAGATGAAAAGAATAGAAAGATAAGAAAATAAAGAAAAAATAAAAAGAACACATACACGCTCATGGTGCCAAGAAATGCAGCTCGTATCAACCCAATTGTACCTGCTGAGGGTATGTAGAAAAAACTTCGACCCCTTCCCTGTAAGACTCAACTATTCAGTGATATGGAATACAGTTTCATATATGTGAATGCTCGAGACATCGCCCATACAAATGTCCTAGTCACTGATGCTTTGGATCGTCGTCTCCCACAAATTCTTGAAATAGAAGACCCTTCCCTTGAAGATAACAGCATTTCTCGAACTCCATATTGCCCATGCTCCCGCCAAAGTAACCGAGAGCAACACCCGCCCCGCTTTGCTTCGGTCGTTCTTCTTTCTCATGCGACACGCCGCCTCCCATAGTTCCTCAAGTGAATTAAACCGCAATGGTTTGCCAGAGGCGTTTACAAGTAAAGCCCAAAGTCTGGGCACCACTGGACAATGGCTAAACAAATGCTCAATGGCCTCCTCCTCCCCATGGCAAAGTGCACAATCAGTCCCCTCCATGGGTTGCCAACGCGCCCGGAACGTCTTGGTTACAAGGTGATTCTGCAGCAAGAACTAGGAGAAACATTACATTTCATCGTTACTGGGATTTTCGCCCTCCATATTACCACCGTCCGTGTTGCAACAATGCTGTCTGTTGCTTCCCCTCGGATCCACCATGCATATTCGAGCTTGACTGAGAAATTCTTATCCGGCTTCCCTGCCCACGTCACCACATCCTCCAACCCTTTGACATGCCTGACCACCTGAAGCAGTCCCAGGAGCTCCGCGAATTGAGAGATCTCCTCCTCTCGTAAGCCTCGGTGCATTCGTGTATCCCACTCCCCCGCTTATGCGTCAATAAACCAGAAGTCATTTTACATTGTACAATATTACATTGCAGGACGAAAACCAACATAGACGTGTATTTAAGAAAAAGAAATGAAACTCCTCACTAAATATGAGCATAAAAGCCATATGTTCATGTATTATTTTCAGTTTTGAGTGTCAATGGGGCATTCACATTTCATTTTACGTGCATATAATGACACTCTTTTTCCATGACCTGAACAAAAATATTGAATGGAATAACTTGCAAAATGTTTCTATCATTTTGTGGAAAAGGAATATTTCATAACTTCAAGCTATCTTCTAGATAACAATACAAGTTTTGTCAGCTCATAAACATTAATCTTTGGCAAAATAGTTGCATTTCTCTGTCCCTCTCAAAGTGATTAAGGCAGGTTTTGATCCTGTGTGGCGAACCCAGTTGAAATGGAGGAGTGAATGGGCAAGGTTGTCCGGGTCAGTTGGTATCGTCGTTTGGTCAGACAATTAGACTAATGATGACGCATAACAGGGTAAAGATGATGACATGTGGCATAATTTAGGCGATTTCTAGATGGCACATGACGGTCCTTAATTGGACTACCTACAGTTAGTTAAATATATATTTCATAAAAAAATGTAAACATGTATGAGTTGAATGTACTATAAACAAGACTTCATGTATCATTTTAATTACTTGGCATATATATAGGCATGGGAATGCAAACAAGGCTTAATGAGTCATTTGTTTTGCATATATATACTTTCAAAATATGTTTGTGAATAAGTTGGAAATCTTAACATCAATATCTTATCCTGAACCATTGCTAAACCAATATTAATATTTAAGTTTGAATCTTTTCATACTTAGCGCGGATATTGACATTTTATAGATATTTTACATGTCAAAATATGCACATTACTTTGGATAATTATATAAATTATTAAAAAGACAGAATAAGTAAGACTTCAAAACTACACTCTCCTTTAAAGACCATTATATTCAAATATAATACAAGAAATATATGAAGGTATATATACATAAAAACCTTTTTTTTCCTTTTTTTTAATGAATAAGAATCTCCAGGCTAGGTGGGCTGGGGTTTTCGTGTGATTTGATTAGTGCCTTGATTTTGTGAAAGGAAGTTCTTTAGAGGTTCACGTACTCTAATCACTTGGTGTGATGATAAAACCTGAAACAAACTTTGAGCTAAAGCCCACTAGAACCAATCCAACATATTTAAATGACATTTTCTCTTTCCTGGGATGATATCCCTTCCACCAAATCAGAGGATTATACAATAATTATCATCGCGCGCGCGCGCGCGTGTGTGAGAATTTTTTTATTGTTGTAACTTTATATATATTTTCTAAGAGAAATAAGTCTTAAAAAATATTCAATATGCGTTTTTTTTAAAATGAATTGGTAGGCTAGGTACTTCTTTACATTAAGTTAAAAAGGAGTACAATCCAAAGAAAAGAAGAAAAAAAATAAAGCCAGAAATCAAGGAAAATGAAAAATTAAGAGGCATAATCAAGCATCCCCCCCCCCCCAAAAAATAAAAATAAATAAAACATAGAAGCCATGTAGGGCTGCAACGTAACTTGGGTCGGGTCCAATCCGAACCCGGCGGGTTGAACCCGATTTTTACATGGATTGGGTTGTAAAAATCGGGTTCGGGTTGATAAACTCGGGTTAGGTTAGAAATCGGGTTGGGTTCATATTGACATTACATACAACCCGACCCAACCCGGAACCTGTAACTAACAATAAAACAGAAAAAATCATGACCATTCAATTCTTGATATCTAATCTGGACCGTTCACATGTTTTATGTCCTCTTCTTTCATTTCACACTCCCCAACCCTAGCCGCACATTTCAAGTTTTCATTTCCCTTTTTCTTTGATCCGGCAGTTCTTCTCTTCTTTGTCTAAAAAATTTCAATCTATTTTGATCAGAAGACATTAAAGTCGGAGGAGGCCATTTCCAAGTTCAGAAAGACTGGAGAATGTCGTCTTCTTCTTCTTCCTTTTTTATTTTTACATACATAAATCATAAATATATGGGTTGCTGGGGAGATCATCAACCACTGAGACATCAAACATCATTCAAGTTAAAATGGAATTGTTTTTTAGTTTCATTGTGAGTTGATTCCAGATCATTATGTGGTATTGATTTTTTTTATCAGTTTCTTTAATTTGTTTTGTTTTGATTTTTTTCAGATTTATGAGTGTCATTCGCGTTTGATGTGATTTTTCTTTTTCAAATGGTTCATTGTCTACAAGAAATCGGGTTATTTGGGTTGATACGGGTTGGTTTCTTTTATTATGGTTGGGTTCGGGTTAAAGTGACCGGGTTAGAAATCGGGTTGGGTCGGGTTAGGGTTAGATAGTTTGAAATTCGGGTTGGGTTCGGGTTAGAGTCAACCCGAATCCAACCCGCCCGAGTTGCAGCCCTAAAGCCATGATAAAAGAGCAAGAGCGATGCACCTTGACTGAGGATGCCGCCCCAGCACATAAACATCCACAAGCCGCGATGAAATCTTTAGCATTCCCCTATATTCCATCTACAGAGACAGCGGACCCCCGAACAAGGCCTCATTTTGTCTAATATTCAATATGTTAAGGATTGTAAAAAGGATTATATGTCTATTGAGCGCTGATACACTCAATTCATTTTATAGCCCCATATACATGGGTGGCGCCATATGCGTTGGGATAGGGTCAATTGACCCCATCAATTTTTAAAAAAAATTTAAACTATTACTGTCATTATGATAACTCAGCCCACCAGTAACCCCACCACGCCACCAGTGACCCCCACCAATCCACCACCCTTTCTTGATTATTTGATTGTTTATTTTTTGAGTGTTGATACACTCAATCCATTTTTCATGATATTTTGTAGCCACATACACTATGATAATGTAATATACACTACGTTATCGTAGTATATGGGGTTCTATCATAGTTAACACAAAAAAAAATTTTATTTTTTTAATGCAAAAAAATACACTAATGTATGTCAATATATACTTCATTTTATATAACTGCATGCATATATTTCAATGGAAGAGTGTATAATTTTAATTATAAAAAAAACAGTGTGGACGACAATTGGAGCTACAATGGTGGATGAACATATCTTTTTCCTTAATTTTTTTTATTAAAGTGATTTTTTGTTTTATTTTCAAATGAAAAGTTATGCTTTTGATAATAAATATATGGTAAGAGTAAATTTTTTAAAATTTTTATGAAATTTATTTTTTTAAATGACCTCATTTATAAATATTTCTGGAGGCACTACTATCCATACACTATGATAGCATAATATATAGTGTATGAGATTCTATCACAGTGTAAGACATAATTTTTTTACAAACTCAAAAAATATAATATATATCAGTATATGTTTCATTTCATATA
Organism: Acorus calamus; assembly: GCA_030737845.1. Classification (NCBI taxonomy): domain Eukaryota; kingdom Viridiplantae; phylum Streptophyta; class Magnoliopsida; order Acorales; family Acoraceae; genus Acorus; species Acorus calamus. Next base: position 20,036,163 of record CM060872.1, read on the forward strand.
ATAATATGTATATTATTTTAAAAAATAAAATAAAACTGATGTAGACTGTAAATGAGACTACACAAAAGATCAGACATATCATTTTCCATGTCCATGACTGATGAGGTTCCCCGTCGTGCATGACAAAAAACTATCAGCCCGGTTCATGCGATGCCAGTTTCAAAGGCTTACCTCCATTAACACAGCCCGTATTAGAACCTTTTACACGAAGTCCCATTAACAACACCGTGGATAATTAATGTATATCTAATGGAGTGCTGCTGCAGTCAGTTTTATTCTCAGTCTAAAACACAAACCTATATATTCGTTTCAAATTCAGTGGAACATATACCTTGTTAAATTATCATATACCTCACTAAGTTTTTCTTACACTTACTAAAAATAAATTCATTTAACTTGAAATGAAGCGATATGCTTTTTTTATCAAATCATATACTTTATTAAATTATGTTTACTATTTTTAAAAAATTAAAAACATGTGAGATCTGAATTTTTGTTGGTGAATTTGACTGAGTGTATCATTTTCCATATCTAATGACATATATAACATGCAATTTTTCACTTCTCCTTGAAGACTCATACAATTCATTTAGAGCGTATATATATCTTATTTATTGAAAATACGTATCTTATTATATATGAGGTTTATACATCTTTTCAAACAAAAAAATATATAAAATTTGTATGTAATTTTATAACCGCAGTTGTATTTAACATTATCCATCATTTGTGGACAGACTCAAAAAAGTGGGCAAAATTGTTACTCAGGAAACTCTGTATATTCCTGCGTGTAGTCACATATTATATACATATATGTTCAATGTGTTAATGTATCTATGTTATTAAATAAAATATGCAATTTTATATATTGTTTTTATTAGTATGTGTCCATATAATTTGTTAGATTATATATCTTATTTTTGTGAAAATGTTCTACTTTAAAAAAATTAAAGCACATGAGGGATGTACATGGGATTACATGTACAACTAAGGGTCCTCAAACAGTGCTGCTACCTGGGCCCAGAAATTAAGTCTCATTTGTAAGCCCCAATAAATAGCACACTCATATTGGTTCCCTGTTTGACTTTTTCTAACCACCAGAATGACAATGATAAGACTACCCATCTTATAATTTTAAAAATTGGTTACAACTAATTAATATCCCCATTAAATCTCGTAACTGAATCCCATAAAAAGTGGCATAATTAAATCCTCTCCCCTACTTAACATATTTTTAACAAATTTGAATTAAAAAGAACACCAACCACATGTTATCAATTAAGATACAGTAATGTATTTAAAAATTCAAATAAACAAATATGATCTACATGCTACTGAGAACAGCACAGAAAATTTATAAAAGGTCTTGAAAATGTCAACAATAAACAAATAAATATTAATAAGCTATATATTAATCAAATCCCTAAAAATAAAAATAACAACCTTCAAAAAATGGGTTTGAATTCAAATTCAGATACATGTGTATCTGAAATTTGAATTAACAAATACCGTGAAAAAATGGGCTGGAATTCAAATTCAGATACACTTGTATCTGGAATTTGAATTAACAAATACACATTTCGTACAACTGAATGTGCATTGTATTTGAAATCTTGAATCTGAATGAGTCGAATAATGCTGATACAAAACTAAAAAAAATGATAAATGACACATTATGCATAATTATACACAAACACACAATCATAAACGATTGTACAAATTCTACATGGTACACAACAATGCATGTAAGTTAAGATACAGACCATGTATCTTAATTTACAATGAAATTCAGATTCAATACATGTATATGATGATTCAAATGAATGATGAAAAATCAAAATAATATATTCAGATCGAAAAATGACAATCTTGAATAAATCGCCATTGTTTGCACTACAAACTGGTCATAAAAAAAATTAAATGAATCAAAATTCTTCTCTTCTCCACCGATTGAATTGAAACAAAAATCAAATTCGATGTTTGTTTTCAAATCCACCAATCCATCTGAATTTGAAAATTAAAATATCGTAAAATTTAGTAATTTTTGAGATCCGAAAACAAGAAAGAAATCACAAATCACAAATCCGCCTCGATTCAAAACAGAAAAATTGAAATACTCTCAAGAAATGGAATCGGATCGTTGTTTATGTTTATGGTTATTAAAAAAAATCAATGAGAACTATAAAACGAGAAAAATTGAAATAGCTCTCAGGAAATGGAATCGAATCATTGTTTGTGTTTATGGTTATTAAAAAAAGGCTGCCGATGTGTAATGAACAATTGATTTCAATTGTTTTTTTATTCTTCCATTGAATTTGATTTTTTTAAAAAAAAAAGAGAGAGAAAGAACAAAGAATTCCAACAAATCATAGCTGCCTAAGCATTTATGGATCGGTTATTCAAAATTCATAAAAAAACTCAGTGAAGGGTAAAAAGGAAATTATACGTGTGCCACCTCATGGGGCTTATAATGGGGTCTACAAGTTGGGGCCCAAAAATCATTATTGGTCCTCAAAAGGCCCGACGCCTGAAAGCCCGGCCAACAGGATGGCCCGAAGTGAACCCGTTAGGGTTGAGCCGTAGGCCCGTGGGGGGCAATATAATAAATGAGTCACATGTAATTTTATATAATTTTTATTTGAATTGTGGTTGAATTATGTAAATTATTAACATTTATATAAGTGTATTACATATAATTATTGAATTTTTTAAGTAATTAATTCATTTAATATTTTTATTTTTTGAAAATTCCACAAATGTAAATATTTTTTTCACATTATACTTTCAATTTTGTGTTATTTTACAGTTTATATACAAATGAACAATTTAAATTAAAAAAATTAAAAGAAATAAGATGTTTAAAATATGAGCCTGCAAGCCCGCCCATGGGCCCAAGGCCTAGGCCCAGCCGTTAGGCCCTTCATGCCCGGGCCCGTGGGCTGGACTTGGGCCCATTTTTTGGCTGTGGGCCCGCCCGGTTCATTGCCAAAGCCTATCTACAGCTGTCCCTAATACTTAATGAGGTATATGCCTCACATAATATACATGCCGCTATACGTTAATTGTAACTGGAGCTGTGTTTAACAATGTTCCAATGAATAGATACACCCAATCTAGCTTTTGCTTCAACTTTAAGCCCCCGTTTGGATACCGGATAAGCTCCGGATAACCCCGGATAACCTCGGATAATTTTTTTTATGTGTTTGGAAAGCTTGGATAACCCCGGATAAAGTGTGCTAGAATAAACTGGTATAAAGTGGTATACGGATTCCAATCAACCCCTAGAATAAAATTTATCCTAGGTTATTCCCCCCAAAGTATAAGTGGGCCCACTGTCAAATCAACTGTCATCACCTCTTATAAATCACCTGTCAAATCAACTATCATTACTTTTTACCTTTTATAAATTCTTATCTATACTCTATTCACATTTTACCCAAACAACAAAACATTTATTCTTACGATTCCCAACGAGAATAATTCAAAACACAATCAAACACAAAATCAATTTATCCTTATTTATACACACTTATGCTCGGATAAATATATACCCGAGGGTCATTTACATCTGTTTTTTAGGAGATTTTTTTTTCAAAAACCAAATGCGATTCTAAACATATTTCGGTTCTTTGCATTTCAAACCCACTATACACATGTTTTCATCATTAATATTCTTAGCCCCCGTTTGAAATGCGAATAGATTTTATTCAAGGGTATAGATTTATTCAAACATAAGTGAATATAAATAAGGATAAAGTGATTTTGTGTTTCGTTGTATTTTGAATTATTCTCATTGGTAAACGTAAGAATAAATGTTTTGTTGTTTAGGTAAATGTGAATAAAATATGAATAAAGATTTATAAAAGGTAAAAAAATAATAATAGTTGATTTGACATATGATTTATAAGAGGTTATGACAGTTAATTTGACAGTGGCCCCACATTTTTTTGGTGGAATAACCTTGGATAAATTTAATTCAAGGGGTTGATTGGGTAATCAAACACCCCAAAATACTTATTCGGGGTTATCCGAAGGGTTATACCAATTTCAAACGGAGGCTTAGTGTTTTCAAGCCTCGACAAAACAACGATGTTTGAATCTTGATCCAAATAGAGCTTTATCTTTCAGAGTATATACTTAAATTTACGCAGTCTAATGTTAATGGAAAAGCCATATGATTATAGTTAAAAGTAAGATTAAAACTCTATGCTAGCTAATATATTCGGTTCGTTCAAATTCATATTCATTTTTCTTTACAGGAAAAACGGTAGACTCACGCTTTTATATAATAAGAACTAATTAAGCTCAAATTACAAAATGTGATCTAACAAATTGATATGTAATGTATTTTTATACTTCCTTTGATGAATTATATACCTTGTAACATCCAAATTCCAAACATGTGTCAAACATACTCCCTTGTGCATGTATCTTATGATCATACGTTCATTCCGATAGAAATATTATTGGATCATTGTTCATTATTTTTTGTACCTTGTAATAAAATAGTTTTCAATAAAATAATAATTCAACTTTAATGCAGATAATAATTTAACCGAAAAGAAGTATTCTCAGGATAAGCCGATAAGTATGCCAATGCCACGTTATTGCGTTAGTGCCGCATCCTTTAATGTTAAGCAAATGATATTTCGTTGTCACAAAAATTCTATAACCTAGGTGACAAATAATTTGCAGACAACCAACAACCAATCAACCAAGCAATGTTCATCATTATCTCTAAAAAGCTCAACAGTCGAAATTTTTTTCATGTCAATCAATGGAATTCTTTCAGTACACGTGTCAATCGATGACATATGTTCATCAAGCCTTTACAATTTTTAATTATTAAATATATATATATATAAATTACATAAATTTTTTTATAAATACGTGTAATCTATTTTAGGCAGCTTTGGTTGTTGTACTACTGTTTTTTCAAATTTTACAAATAAACAATTTTATTATAACAGTTTTTTTAAACATATTTTAAGAAAATAACGTTTAAAAATGTTACAATTTTTAAAAACTCGAATGAATTTTTTACCTAATCAATTTTTGAAATTCACATTCTCGAGTAATCAGTTTTTCGCACGACCAAGCGCATTCTCAATCCAAACAGTCGATAAAAATCTCTGAAATTTCTTCGATAATTCTCATTCAAATCTAACAATTTCACTTACCTCTTTCAAAAAAAAAAAAAAAAAAACAATTTCACTTACCACAATCAAATCAAATCAAATCATTTACAATTTACAACCACTATTTGTTATAACCAACTCTCCGTTCTCTTTCTTACACGCCACGTCCCTTTAATAAAACGGCGCAACTCACTGAATCAACGCGTGAGAATATCAAAAAAGCGAACCAAAAATTAAAAAAAAAAAAACGTATTTTCATTTTCTGACCTGTTTTTTCGCGTGATCATGCATTGGAGACCCCTCGCTTGGGACCTGCGAAGAGCGGCTGACTTAGCGGGCAACTCCAGATGCAATCCCCACCGTCCGTCTCTCCATCCGACGGCCACGATTCCTTCTCCTCTCCATCCCCGCAGAACCAGATCGGCCCTGTCTGGACCGGCATCAGTGTGTCGCCGGGGACCCCGATCGAAGCCGCCACCGCCGATCGCCCGTCGACGAGCGACGAAAAGAAGACGTCGTGGAAGTCGCAGCAGAACCCGTCCGATCCGGGATCCACGACGGCGCTCCCCCACGGGAACTCGAAAACCCCCGGCGGCGGACCCCCGGCAGCGCCGCCGCCGCCTCCGCCTCGTAAATCGCGCGCCCTCGGCTTCTTCTCTCTCCGGACGTCGCTCCGGGCCTCCTCTCGCCCTCTCTTCTGGCCGTTCTCGCGGTCCATTCTTGGCTTCTGTAGCAAAAACAGATCTCGTGAGCGCGAATATCGAGGCATCCTAGGAAGGTGTGGATTTCAGATTTGAAAATTGAAAGGCATTTGAAAGAAATCAAAAGCAAATCGAAATCGAATTCGATCGAGAGAGATACCTTTGTATGAATTAAATTCAAACTGAATCGAATTCGAATTCGAATGAAAAGCTTGGATCGCACGAAACGCTTTTTGGAGAACGTCGTCTTCTTCGACTCTCTCACACGCTTTTCGTTACTCTCTAAAAAGTTCCCTCTTTTGAGGGTTCATCATTTCTTTTTTCTTTTTTCAATTCTCGTCTGCTATAAATAGCTCGCAATGCGAGGGAGGTCCTCAACGGAAAGGTCGCACGGCCAATTGACCGTTCTGCCCCCCTGAAACGGCCACATCGAGGGTTACGACGGAGGGACAAAAGAGAGATTATAGTACTGGGACAGGCATTCTTTGCGTTTGTGCATGGGCTTGAGAGTTGTTTGGCGTTCCATGCGGCCCGCGCAAACGCTTGAAGGGTGACACATTTTTGTAGGGCTGTTGTTGCGGTTTGTTTTTTTGGATGGATGACTCGTGTGGGACGCACGTGTTTGACGTGACATGTGGTTTCCATTTTATGGTACATGGTTAATATTTTATGCGATCCGGTTAGGTCGGTCTAACGTTGTTTATAATAGTCTAATCTTCTTACTTTATTGTAAATTTAGAATGCATTTAAATTTGGGTTTTTTGTATTTATACTAGTAAAAAAAATATGTTATTTATTTTTATATCACCACAAACAACATATTTATTTTTATACCATTATAAATTTTTTTAATGTGCCCCTATCTTTTTAACCAAAATAAAACTTAATCATAGTTGATTTTTAATTAAGAAATAAAAATGACAGAAATAACATCAACATAATATTTGTCATAACGTAAATAATTAAATACCATAACCTAATTAATTTCTTGTTCTTTTCAAATCAATCATGAGTCATTTAACCTTATCTCTTTTTTCATTTTCTTCCGATCAAGATTTAGGTTTTAATTTTTTTTATTATTTTGTAATATATATGATTAATTATTCTCAAAATAATTTTATTTCATTTCAATTAAAGTAAGTATTACTAAATACTATGTCTTAGATAATAAATAGTTTGTGTATTTAATTTTTATGTTTGGATTTTAGATGAAATTTATCATTTTTATGTTAAAATTAATATTTTTTATTTTTATAAATATTGTATTTGGCAAAGTAAATTATGAAAAATAAAAAAAATAAGTGTAATTTGATCATTTATCCAAGACTTTAACGATTTTAATAGAAATTTGAATTGAAGTTAACTAGGATGATAAATATGCATAATTTCTACGTATTCTAGTGGTATATAAATTAATAAGTTATTTAGAGTGGTATAAAAATAAATAGTATGTTTTTAAATGATATACATGAAAAAAAACCATTAAATTTTAAATCCTCCCTTTTAAAATTCAATTAATTATTTTAAAATTAAAGATCAGACATCATGAACGCATTGAACAACATCCGTTAGACCTAACCCGATCTCATACCTTTTAAAATTCAATTAATTATTTTAAAATTAAAGATCAGACGATCATAAACGCGTTGAACAACATCCGTTAGACTTAACCCGATCTCATATTTTTAAAGTGTATTTGTATCAAGGAAAAGTAAAAAAAAAAAAAAAGTAGTGAAAAAAGTTTCCTTAACACTCAAAAATCCAGTCTGTTAAATGTAAATAAAAAATTCTCACTTTCTTTTCCCTATTTCTTCTGATTAGAAAAAAAAAAATTCCATTCCCCTGAGAATTTGAGATAAAGAGATGAAAAAATTTTCAACCACATAAACAAACAAATGAAAAGTTTCTTACTTTCTGTAAGTTGTCTTTTGACCCAAATTAAATTATCTATTTTTCTTTCATATTTCTTTCCAATTTGTGCACACACCCACCTTAGTGCCTTTATTGAATGGTTGAAAATAGTCAAATAATTTGAAGTTAACATTGTTGTAAAAATAATGATAATAAAAGTTTAATCAAATTGGTTATCCGAGGTGCGTTTGCGTTTATTAACATGTTTAGGATTAGTTTAAAACCCAGTTTCTAAATTTTAGGTATGATTTTAGAATCGTTAGAAATCACGTTTGTAAATTTTTTTCTAAGCGGACGTGGTTCATAATGTTAATCACCTGTGCTTTGACCAAATGAAATGCTCAGCAAATGTCTCTCTTCCCTGAATATAATAAATACTTTTGTTTATTTTTATTCTTACTTTATATTTAAATAAATTCATTCAGTGAGACGAGAACTCATCCGATTTATTAGTAAGAGAATCGATTCCCCACGGGACTCGGGCATGCTTACTGCTTACACACTATCAATTTGAAGTTTCACAAACGAACATGAAATCATTCGCAAAAGTGAAAAGACCAAGTACGTCAAAACATACACATGATTAAGCGCTCTCTCTCTCTCTCATACCCACTTCTCAAGCGACGCGCACAGGCTTCTGTCCCGGCTCCGTCACCATCTCCACCACCCTCCGCTCTTCAAACCCCCCCTCCAAACCCTCCCCGCGCGCGCACCGCACGACCCAACCCAACGCGTAAACCCCACAAAACGCCATGGCCGCAGCCGAGGCGAAGCCCACCATGGACGCAGCGAGGACGAACCCCGCGGAGAGGATGAGCGGGCTGAATATAAAGAGGAGGGGTGACGTTATCAACAGCAGGGTCGTCGTGGCCAGAAGCGTGAACGTCGTCATCCCCAACAGAGGCGCGGAGACGGCAAACCCCGCGACGGACGCGTAGATGACCGTCGATCGCGTGAGCCCAGTCTGCTTGGGCGGGTGATCCGGGCCGTCCGTTTTGTGTGGCTCCATGTTTGTTTTTTGGATGGTAATTCTGAGTTGTAGTTGTTTTTGATAGTGACATATATAATGGGGAAGGAGGGGGTATCTTTATCCGTTTATGTCGACGTGGGATTTGGCGTGTGACACGTGGATGTGCCTTTGTGACAGGTGGCGAGAATGGTGGGTTTTCTTTTGGTTTGTGACAGGTGACAAGATCAGTTGGTGGGTTCAGACAAAAACAGAAAAAAAGAGGCATCGTTAAAGTTCTTCGACAACGGGCCGGCCCGTTGGAACAATGCCCAAACCCGGCCCTGGGCCCAGGCCCGCGAGCTTGATTGTCCCGCGGTCCCGGGTAAATACGTTGTAATTAGGCCTGTCAATGGGTCGGGTCGGGGTAGACCCGGACCCGACCCATTTGATTGTCGGGTCCTTCGGGTCGGGTCCACAACGGGTCTCGGGTCGGGTAAGGTCGACCCATTAACAAAAGTAGGCCAGACAAAGAGAGATTGATAAACTTCTTAAATGCCTACAATGATTTTATTTTTATTTCTTTTTAATAGAGTGTAATATATTATAAATAATTTTTCACTATTTTAATTTTTTAATGTTTAATAAGATGACATTTGGAATACGGTTTAGATTATTACGCTTTTACGTGAAGTCAAAAGATTGTAAAAATATTTCAAATGCTTAAAATTTTAAATGAGTATTCAATATTTAATTATAAATGTTTGGTTGAATCATGAATGTTGGGTTGAATCATAAATAAAAAAAATCACAAAGTATTTGGGTTGGGTAAACCGGGTCCATCGGGTCCATAGGATTGGGTCGAGGTGGACCCAGACCCGATCTGTTTTCATTATCGGGTCCTTCGGGTCGGGTATTTATGTCTTCTATCGGGTCGGGTCTATCGGGACGGGTCCAGGATCGACCGGCAACCCGTTGACAGGCCTAGTTGTAATGAGTCTATGTCAAACATTTTCCCTCATGTGTCCTTTATTAGAATTAGAATCAAATCTACAAGCATATTCATATTTATACTGAATAACTAAATTGCTAAAACACTACATCAATTTATACAACATTTGTTTTATCTATCATATCTCTTTTCAGAGTTATAATTCGATCATTTAGAAATGAAAATCGATTAACAAATATTTACTCATTTTAAAAAACAAAACATGTACAAATAACCAATTCAATCCATCATTGCGTCTGAATTTCATCACCAATTCTAAAAAAACAATTAATCCTCCTCACCTACTATTGTCACAAATTAGAACCGTCACCAGTAATCCCCGCAAGAACAAGCCCCACATCTGAAATGGTGGAACCGATTCGTGTCCCTCACCACGATCTCCCTCTCCACCACCGCTGACGCGAACTTCATCGCCGAGTGACAATCCCTACAGATCCTCACATTCTTCTTGATTCTTATCGTCGCCCCGTTCGGACCGCTCAAAATCGCAAACGCGAGCGCGAGCTTCTCGCTGTGCAGCTGCAGCTTCGCCTCCCTCTCGCGCTCATCCTCAAACACCAACACGCACCCCGCATCGGGCACGTACCCCACCGCCTTGATCTTCGCGCAAATCTCGCCCCACTTCACGCGGATTTCATCGATCATCGGGTGCGATTCGTCGTTCGCGACGAACACGTGCACCGAGTTCTCGATCTGGACCCAACTACACGCAGGTTCCTTCTTGACTCCGTTGTCTTGCATCAGCTTCCGCACCCTCGCAGCCTCAACTCGCATACCCATTGATGCGTACATGTTGGAGAGGATGATATACGGGCCCGAATCGGTCGGGTCGAGCTCGAACATCCTCTCCGCAGCGATCCTCCCCAATTCGATGTTCTTGTGCATTCGACACGCCCCGAGGAGTGCCCCCCAAACCGCGGAATTGGGTCGTATTGGCATTTCTCTTATGAACTTCTCCGCGCGGTTTAAATGCCCCGCTCGGCCGAGTAGGTCTACGATCGTCACGTAATGCTCGACCTCCGCTTCGATGTCATACTTCTTCATCAATTCGAAGTAGTGTTCACCTTCGCTCAGTAGCCCGGCGTGGCTACAGGCAGTGAGAACGCAAAGGAATGATATCGCGGTGGGCTTAACGTCGGTCCTCAGCATTTCCTCAAACATACGAATGGTTTCTCCGCCACGCCCGTGTTGCGCGCAACCGGTGAGCATCGAATTCCACGAAACGAAGTCCCGCTTCAAGAGAAGGTCGAAGACCTTGCGAGCGTCTTTGATGCTCCCTGACTTCGCATACATGTCGACCAACGTATTCCCGACGAATGCGACAAGTTCGATATTGGATTTGATCAATTGCGCGTGCACCCATCTCCCCTGCTCGAGCGCGCCGATACCCGCGATAGCGCTGAAAACGCTCGAAAACGTGTAATGGGTGGTCTCAAGATCCAATCTTTTCATCTCCCGAAAGCGATTCAAAGCCTCCTCCCCTTCGTTCATCCTCGCGTGGCCCGCGATGAGCACGTTATACGAGACGGCGTTCTTACGGTCCAACCCATCGAAGACCGATCGCGCGTCCGACATCCTCCCGCGCCGCGCGTACATGTCCATCATAGCACTACCCACATAGACGTTGAAGGCGAAGCCGCATTTGATGCAAAAGGTGTGAATTTGTCGCCCGTAATCGCCCCCCGAAACCGCAGCGGCGGCGGCCTTGAAGAGGCTCGCGAAGGTGAATTCGTTGGGCTTCAGTCCTAAAGCGAGCATCTTTGGGAACAACTTCAGCGCCTCTTCGGGTCGGTCGTTCTGAGAGTAGCCGGTGATCATCGAAGTCCATGTGACCATGTCTTTAATGGGCATTTCATCGAACGACTTACGAGCGTCGACAAAGCTTCCGCATTTACAATACATGTTGATTATCATGTTCTGAAGGGATACATTGGACTTGAATCGGGAGCTGTTGAAGTGGGTGTGAACGATCTTGGCTTCACTTAGCTTGCCCGATTGGATGCATTTTCTGAATAGGTGGACGAAGAGCTCCTCATTGGGTTCCATTATGTAAGCTTTTCCATTGATGGTGAGTGATGGGTCGGTCTCGTCTCCGACGTCTGATGCGGCGTCGGAGATAGAGACGGCGGTGGCAGAGGACGTAAATTTGAGGGGAGTGAGGGGGGGAATGTTTGGGGGTTTTGTTGGGAGGGTGGATTTGAAGGGGCGGAGAATTCTCTGCATTGGTTAGAATTTTTCTTTTTGTTTTTCGACTGGCGATTATATTTGATGTATTTAGTGTGATCTCTCATGTATAAGATTAAAGTAGCATTTAGTACGGATGAATGCAAAAATTGCATGTTTAATGTAAGCATGTACTTCATTTTTTTTAACACTTGGGTTCTTTTTACCGTTTGCATATATTTTTGAGGAAAATTATAGTCAAATTCTATTTCAACGAATCGAAAGAACAAGATTGAATGAGTTAAGAAAAACAGAAGAAGAAAAACATAGGTGGTGCAGAAAGTGAAAACAAAGGACGGGAGGGGCAAGCACGCGCGGTGCACTACCACCATCCTACCAAAACGCCCCCGAGAAAAGTGGAGTAGAAAAGATTTCTACCCCGCTTCCTTGCAGGTCCATCACTACGCGGTAATGAGGAATGCATGATCGTCAATGTGAACACTTGAGACCCCGTACATGCATGTGCCCCATTCCTTGATGCAATGACGCATCATCTCCCCACTGATTCTTAAAATAGAAAGTGATGTCCTTGAATATGACGTCATTCCTCATTGTCCAGATCGCCCAAGTACCCGCCGGAATTAGTGAAAGCCACACCTTATATATCTTGCTCCTGTCGTTTTTCTTTCTCATGCGCCGTGCCTCCTCCCATAGCTCCTCCATTGAGCGAAAGCGCAATGGCCTCCCCGAGGCCCTGACTAGCTTGGCTCAAAGTTTGGATGCAACTGGGCACTGACAAAATAGGTGCTCGATGGTCTCTGCCTCCCGTCGACACAACGGGCAATCGGTCGCTTTCGATGGACGCCAGCGCGCCCGAAAAACCTTCGTGACGAGGCGGTTTTGTAGCAAGAACCACGCGAAGCATTTCACCTTTAATGGAATTTTAGCTTATCAAATGACCTCCGCCCGTTTGGTAAAGGTGCAATCCGCCGCAGCCTCACTATTCCACCATGCGTACCCGACCTTAACCAAGTAATTTTGCCCCGGCCTCCCCGCCACGAAAGTTGCACCTTTATTGAGCATATATTATAATTTTTAAAAATAAATTTATATATATTTAGATTAGAAATTAATCTTTTATAAAATATGATGTACATATTTATACTTGTACAATTAAATGTACAAAATAATCATATTTATATTTTGATTTTACGTTTTTTTTTATTTAATGGAAAACATGACAAAATAGTTTTGATTGTATAAGCTGGAATTGACGCTGGAAGATAGTTTTCACTGAGCATGAATAATGGGCTTGATCAGTTTGGACCCAAGTTGAGTGAGTTTGGATGGAGGCATGCTACGGATGGCCCATTTAGTAGCCCAAACCATTTCGGGTGGCTTCTAGCCTTTTCCCCTTGGTGCATCATTGGCTTCTTTGGGAGCTGATACACATTAATGTACAGTATTTACAATTATTAAAATTATCTAATACATTAAATTTTCATTATTTCAATATATATTTCATTATAAAATGTAAAAAATATACAATCAATTCATATAACTAGGTAAATCATTTTTAATAAATCAATTACTTTAACAGCCTTATATATATATATATATATATATATATATACACACACACCAAAAAAAATCACAAATACTGAACTGAATAGCTAGAATTAAACTGAAATCACATATATATAGATAGAATTAAACTGAACTCACCTCCCATAGAATTTGGTTCCACTTATTATAATTACATGAATCACAAATTTTGTTCTCAAGTTATATCTAATGATCATAACTTTTCCATTATACACAGCCCAAGTTTTTTTTAAAAAAAATAGACACACTCTTGCCACCTTCACTTTCATCAGTATATATAGCCCAAGTTCACCAATGAAAATTCTGTGTTCAACATAAATAAATAAAAAAACAAAAAAAAACAAGTGCATCATGTTTTTCATTACAAAGGTGGATGGTTTAGATGGCAGTGGCATGCATGAGTTATATAAACTTTCTAATTGAGTGCATAAATTATACTTTTGACTCCATCAATGGCTGACCGACCTGAAATCCACAAATAGGTTCTATAAATCTAATGCAATTATAGGGCATCGTGAATTCCATTTAAAGCTGGATCGGATCTAGGCAGTATTGAATCATTTCTTTTAAATTAGTTGTTAATGAAAAACTGACATATGTTACTTCAAAAATTCATGAGTTCAATTTGAATAACGTCTCTCACGTTAGGGGCTGATAAAAACTATCATCGCTTTAAAGTTTCCATGAGTCTCCAGATTTGGAGACACTTTTTCAGTTCGATTAATTGTATAACACTAATGAAACTATAATTATACAAATCTTTTATCTTTTTTTTTTTATTAAATTGGTATTGTTGAAAAGTTATAATCTATCCATTAAAAAAATTGAATACATTTAAAATATTTAAAAATAACTTCTTTTAAAACATCATAAATTAGCATTTGTATAATTTCTATGATATAAAAGAATTGATTTTGTTCATTTATATTTATTTACTAAAACATCCGTCATTTTAATGAAAAATGAAAGTATTTTAAGAAAAAAATTATTTTAAAATAGAACAGCGTTGAAGATTAAAATATGCATAAAAATAATACCGTCTCATTTGTAGCTCTGAATCATTTTGATTTTTCTTAAAGTATATACTCACGTAATGAAATACATACTATTATAAAAATCGAAGTATGTATCTAGATAAATAAGTGAAGTGCATATGTGATTGAGAGATCATCCTTAAGTTGCAGATGAGATTATAAAACTGACCGAGTATATTAACGCAAAAATGAAAAAAAGTATATTGTGGGGTGAAAAGTTGGTTTAAAATGGTGGTTAAGAACAGTTTTATCAATTTTAATTAAATATTAATTAATTAGTAATACTTGACGTGCACTTTTTTGTTTGTTTAATTGTCCTAATTTCAGCAAAGAATTAAGAGTGGCCCCTTAAAACAAGACCTCATGTACGTAGTGAATGGGACATTATAACTACTTGTCTTTAAACAAAAACATGCATGATTAGTGCTGGATTTGAAGATCAAAACAAATAATTTGTGATTCACAAAACTGTTAACATGTTATTAGTGCATGTTCTAGAACTGTTAGCGTGAAACAGAATAGAAATTAAAAGTTGGGTTATTGAACCTCTGAATAACTAACACATGAGAAACAACATTTGTCTAGAAGTTATTAACAAAAACCCTTCTGTAGAAATGGGGCTGAAAATACCAACCAAAGAGTAGTGTTTTTGCAAAGATCCTGTTACAGTTCTACGTATAGTCTCATATACCTTAATGTTGTCTCATGGAATTTATTTTATTTTTTTTAAAATGTGTTAATATAATTCGTTTTAAAATATATACTTCATCTTTTAAAAATGTATATATCTCATTAATGAAATATACTATTTTTTCTAAAAAAATCATAATAGTTGTAGATTGAAGGCGGGCTGTAAATAAGGTTGTATCACTATCTACCATTTACATTTTGCAAAACAAAATTCTATATTTGAGTTAATTTGCAAGCTATATAATGGGATGTTGCAAATAATTCTTGATATATGTCTCTAAAATTTTTGTTATGTATGCACCAACAAAAATATTATGAAATACATATATAGGTCAAATAAATACATATACATAATTTGTCTTATATGCAAATATATATCCCATATGAAATTATGTGCATGATTAATTTTATATTTATTTGACTACATGCATCTAGTTATAACAAAAAAACAAAAGGCACAAGTACTCAACATCTGGTTCAGCCCCAATTGTCACTTGAGCACTCAAGAAATATTATATTGTATATATCCATTGGTTAGTGGAATATTACTCTTAACCCCTCATTTGGAATGGAGATATGTTTTTATTCTATGGTATACATTTATCGAAGCATAAATGAGTATAAATAAGAATAAAGTGATTTTGTGTTTGGTTGTGTTTTGAATTATTCTTGTTGGTAAACATAAGAATAAATGTTTTGTTGTTTGGGTAAAATGTAAATAAAGTATGAATAAGGATTTATAAAAGGTAAAAAAGTAATGATAGTTGATTTGACAGATGATTTATAAGAGGTGATGACAATTGATTTGACAGTGGGCTCATATATTCTTTAGATGGAATAACCTAAGATAACTTTAATTCCAGGAGTTGATTGGAATCCAGATGCCACTTTATCAGGGTTTATTCTGGCGTACTTTATCAGAGGTTATCCGGGGTAAACAAACACTTGAAAATTCTTATCCGGGGTTATCCGAGCTTATCCGGGGTCTTATACCATAAACAAACGGGCTACACTCTCACGATGTATAATTTCATCATTAGAATGCAATACATCTCATAATATATATTTTAACTGATTTTTTTGGAATTCTCTAGCATTTCCTTTGTCATCTATTTATAATTAGTCAGCAAAACTACTAGCTAGCTAGCTTGAATCAATATCAAAATAATTGTTTGGATGGTAAGCCTTTCCATCAAATGAAGCAGCATTACCTCACTCTAAATATTTTAGTGAAGGCACATGCTAAGCATGTGAGATAAAGGGAAAACATCACTAACATAATGAATTATAGTTGATCATGCACGATTCAATGATGAATAGTGTTGGCCAATTAAATCAATTCACATCAAAGTTAATTCCCACCAAATTAAATTGACATTAACTATTTATCATTTGACAATAAATGCATGCATATATTAAATCATGATTTACTCTTATAATCATTATCACGTATCAAAGTATGTGATTTTACATGTTATAGACCCGTTTTCTTTTTCATCGTAGTCATGGATCAGATCATCTGTGGTGAGCCACAGAGAAAAATTACATGTGACCCACCTGGTTAATTGTTCATTATTTTTAAATTGCTTATTTCATGTCAATTTCTCGGTCATTAATCATTTTGGAATTACATAATCACATGACAACTTTCTTTTATTCATAATAAAATAATAGCATGAATCCATGAATCAATTAATGATAAATTTCAAGAGAAAGAGGAGATATTAATTTGACTTTTATGATCAATCGAATGAATAAATTAAATACAGAAACAACATACCAGATTCTATAGGTAAAAAAACCAACACTAAACATTGTCTTACTATGGAGATAGTGATAAAAAAAAATACTGAAATTTTTTAGAACATTTATAAAAGTTCAACGACTGAATAGCTCTGATACCTATTAGCCAAACATAGTTTTGTCCACAGAATTGAGTGTTTGGTACCTTCAAAAATTGAGTATATATCCATTTAGATTCTAAATGGATTATCATATTCTGTATCATTTTTGTCGTCGTATTCATACATCACATATAAAAGCTTTTACGTGCATTTTTTTATATATTAGTGATTAGTATATATTTATAAATCAATTTAATTACTTTAATTTTTTTTATTGTATTTACCGAATATTTATTGTACACAAACCCTGTATAACTGTGTTTTTAGATCCGCCCGGTTGAGATGAAAATCAAGCATAGATCATCATAACACGAGTATAAACTATATATAACAGATACATCAGCCAAACAACACACACATATCTGCAGCTCTGTTGCTAGACCAGAAAAAAAAAAAAAAACTAATCCCATGTAGAGGAGTAGATTCTCTATATCTAACTAAGAAACCTGTCCAAATGTCAGTTGATGATATCAACGAAAACAATTGTAAAGGTTGAAAATATAACACTTCAAAAATGACCTTTGAACATCAACAAAGGACATATGAGACAACAATAATGAATAAAAAGAAAAAAAAAACTATATACACTTGTATTGTCACATTTGATGTGTACATCAGTTGTGGCCTGCACCAGTTTTTGCTCCTCCATTTCTTCCAAATGTGATGTATTTGATATAAAAGAAAACCCAGAAAAGAAAAGATGTTGAAGAAATAAATTTTTAATTGGAGTTTATCAAGGTTGTTCTGCTACAAGCATCACCATGAAAGCTACCTTGTTATTAGTTTTATTTTTTTAACCTAAAATTTTTCTAGAAGTCATACATCATTGTAGACAAATCACGCTCATCAATTTAAATTGAATTATTTTTAAATTGAATTATAATAGTCTAGTCTATTTGTTGAAAGTGAATGAGGACATTGTACAATAAATTGAAGGATTTTATTCTCAACTGATTGGTGATCACTTTCATATATATAAAGAATAAGAATTTCATAATTAGGACTTTTTGTCTAATATGAAAAGTTATTTTGCTTGTACACTCCAGTGTAAGTTGTCTAAGTACAATTTTTTTTTAGATTAACACGGGTGTGTAGGGAAACGTGCAGTTTTTGTGTGCTTTGATTTATAAGTGCATTTTTCATGCAGTGAATTGTATTCCACTAACATAAAAAAATAAAATTTACATGTTTCTATCTAATAATGCATGTCTCGTTAGAGAAATGAGATCGTAAAGAGTGTCTTCGTATAGGTACTTCATGTATGAGCACCCTATTAATATAATTGTCACCTATTGGTCATTTTAGCATTTATCATAGAGGTGGTCCAACCATGGAGAGTTCTCAATTTTTTTTCATAATTACTTATAACTAGAAAATGTTTTTTATTTTTATTTTTGTATGGGGTCCATTTTAAAATTGGGGTTTTTATGTTTAAGTCCCCACAAACTATCATATTTAGTGATACATCCCTCCCTTCTTCATATTTGGGTTTTAGTCCCTAGATTTAAAAGATAATTTTTTTTAGTCCCTATGAGGGACTAAAATAAATAAATAATTTATGGATAGGTGTCCCTCTCAGGGAATAAAATGAATTATCCTTTAAATCTGGGGACTAAAACTCAAATACGAAGAAGTGAGGGATCGATCGCTAAATATGATGGTTTGTGGAGACTTAAAAATAAAAACCCTTTAAAATTTCCACCGAAAATTTGTTCAATCCCTATTACACTACTTAATTAGGATCAACTCAATTCGGCTTCTTTTGTAAATTACTAGGACTATGACATCTTTAAGAACAAATGCAAACTGATCATTGTAACAATTTATTATTCATTCTCATTCTCTTGAACACCTATACTGATTTTATTTGGAATCCTGCATTCCAGTGTTGACTTCTGGATATCTTATACAAAATTTCTTTAGATTCGTTATTATAAGTATAAAATTTTACTAGTCCAGATAAAAGGTATCTCATAAAATTGATGACTGGATTGCAACAAAATAACTTGCCTGCTCATAAAAGAATATAATAAAATTAATAATTGAATCTACAATATGTTTTAATTTAGGATATTCACCATTATTCCTCAATCATATCTCTGTATTATGGTTAGCACCTTCACTGATAGCTGAATAAAAAATAGCAATATGACACTAAAATTGGAGATGGAGAAATTAAGAAATAATAATAATAATAATAATAATAATAATAATAATAATAATAATAATAATAATAATAATAATAATAATAATAATTGGAAGGATACCTTGTTTTTCAGATGATATAACTGATATCATAGGGTAAGTGCAACCACTCTATGCCTATTAGGATTTAGGACACTCCAAAAGGTTATCCATTTGGAGGTCATTAAAAACCATCTCATGTATGTTAGTCATTATAATCAATATAATCAATTCAATTATTAATATATGTCAGAGAACACTTTTATTAAATTACTTAATTAAGAAACAATTTTGAATTTTTTAATAATACTTTCTGAAAAATCATATTTGTGTATTATTAAATATAAAATTCAACAATTATATGATTCCATAACATAAATCTTGATAATAATTTCAAGAGATCGACACAACATGGTAAAACACTCCTAAAGCAATGGACAACAACATAATTCACATGAACTATCTCGGAGTCCTTTTACATATATAAAAAATGCTATTACGTAAGATTTGAATAATTGTAAAGAAAAAGATCCAATGACAATGAATTTGACACACTTAACCTAACTGTTTTGGCATGTACACCTTGATTACACTAATTCAACCATCAAATTGAATTGGTCCCAATGTTACACCTTCTAGAAGGAACATGATGTCACATGTCCCCAATTGGAGAATGAAACAATATTAAGTAATGGGCATGCTTTTAGGTCACTTTATAGGTAGCTTGCATCAACATATCATGACCTTCCATGTACTATGAGTCCCTCTAAGTTGTCCTCTACAAATGCCTAGATAGCCTCTCCCACATAGGTCCCCACACACCCAAATGTGCCCTTTTGTTTAGAAATGAAGCATGGTAGAAGACAAACCACTCATGATATGAAATGAATTTGCTCAACCACTCCTTCCAATTTTTCTCATTCATTTTAATGCTACTAGAAGAATTATTGATTCTGTATATAAAACATAAACAAATCTTTCCATTTATAGCTAGTAATCACTTCTTTAAAATGAACAATTAGGGACTATGATATGATGATAGAAGTTAATTAGCACATAATAAAGGTTTTATTGTTTAAACATATAAACAACATTTCTAGATGTAACCTGAATATCACTAGAGACATCAGAAGCCTAAGAGGACATCCTCAATTTGCGATCACTAGCATCTTATCAAGTAATAAAAAAAAAACTATAAGATAACGCTTGAAAACATTCTTAAAAAATAGTTTTCCATTGAAAATAGTTTTTCAGAAAACATATTTTTAGTAAAGTTTTAAAATAATTATTTTTTAATCATTTTCACTTACATCAAAATTAAAATTTTTAAAAATTTTAAAACAAAGAAGTCTTTCAATTAACATATATTATTTTGAAAGAGAATTTAAGATTAGTCATGAAAGAGGGAGCATCTCGAAGCCTTGTAAATAAGGGACACAAATATTAATAATTAAAAAAAAGGGCTTCTAGAAGCACTGTCACATGCCGTGACTGATGAAACCAGCATTACAACCACAGAGAAATTAATTGATTGGTACATGACTAGTAAGTGGAAAACTTTTTTTTTTTTGTTACTTTTGTGTGGTACACAGTCCTTCCCCTAAAATCCTTCTAGAAGATGGTGGGGTCCATCACCCAAATCAATTTCTGATCATCTGATTGTTGTGTCCCCACAATGGAATATGGATTGGATGGTTTGATTCTCTTGTCGTGGCATGGGTTCTTGGAAAAAGGTGGTGTGTGGTCATAAATCGTGAGAAAGAAAAAACTAAACAAAAATCTAAACAGGTGGTCAGTGGTCTCTAACATTTTCCAAACAGTGGTTTCATGACTGTTCATTGAAAGATAAAGGACCAGCGACAATGAGACCATGGTGTTGGAAAATTGAGGGGGTACTTTGAAAATGAAGGCTGTGATTGAGATTCAATTTGGACTTTTGTTGATTGATCTTTCAATTTTGATTTTGAGTGCTCTCCAAAACCGTATGTCCTTGAAAGTTTGGAAAGAAAATAATGAGATATTAAACAATGTTAATAAAATTTTAAAAAAATAACTAATTATGAATTTGGACTTTTGTTGATTGATCTTTCAATTTTGATTTTGAGTGCTCTCCAAAACCGTATGTCCTTGCAAGTTTGGAAAGAATATAAATGAGATATTAAACAATGTTAATAAAATTAAAAAAAAAAACAAATTATGAAAAGTTTGTAGTACACAGAAGTTCATGTAAGCTCAGAGGGATTGGATTGTTGGAACTAATAAAAATGAAACCACATGTACACAAATAAAAAGATTAGGAGTATTGCTACATATAACCATACAATAAACTCCTTTCTAGCTCACCGGATAATCCTTGACTTGTATAAAAAGACTAGCATGTACTTTATATGATCAACATGTATTGTGAAATTGCATATATATATAACATATTATGCACATATAATATACACACACAATCTTGTGAAGTATGTGCTACCGAAAATAATGTATAAACTTTTAATAAGTAATTAAAAATTTAGTAAATAAAAAAAATATATTGTTGCTATTACATGATTAAAAGCCTCTTGAAGTTCCACTTGGAGCTCATCGGAGAAGAATCTCATGGAAAAAAATATTTTATTTATTGAACATAATGAGAAGTTTTAATTATTTACCTAATAAATAAATGATTTCGTGTGTCAATGAGGATAAGAGGGTACATTGTGAAAAGACCTTCTAGATTTTACCATTAGATCACTATAATATATAATATTTTTTAGAAAGTTATCCGTACATTATTTTCCAGCACAATCCTGTTCCAAATTCAATTCGTTTTTTTTTTGAAACCGTCCAAATTCAATTCGTTGAACCATCATTGTTTATTATTAAAACTAGGATGCTCAATTTTGTCTACCCACCTAATAGGGGTTATATTTTCCCACAATAATGCTATTGGACATTGATTAATGATCTAATAATCAACTAATTAAATCAAACTTGTGAGAGAAAAAAACAGCAAGTTCTCATGGAGCGCAATGTGTTGTAAATATGTGACACAGTTCGAGCTCTAGTAGGCCTCACATGTCGAGTCCCCTGTAGGTTGTAACCCTATCAGCTATGACCACATGAAAAAATATAAGAGCACATAGGATTTAAGGTTTGAGTTGTAAAATTCATTGTTTGAGTTATCTATCATATAAATTTGTGATAAAAATATGTCCTTATACCACCTAAAATCAGATAAGGTTGGACACCTAAAGTTTATAAGTTGTTCTCTAATTCTGTCAGCAGTGTTACTATGGCTGCCAACAAAATGTTTAAAGATAGTGAGAACTAGCATAGTGACAATATCGGGCTCAAGTCTCCCATTGAAATCAGTTTTTACGGCTGTATAATTTTAAGGTTTGTTATAGACAGTCTTTGTCATTAGTATTCATGATACATACATATAGCACCCATAACTCAACAGGACAAGAAAGAGAATATTCTCGTCCACTTATTCATTGTTACAGTAGAACTTTTTACCATCTCTTTAACTTGAGTACACACTTGAGTACACACAGGTATTCCAGTTCAAACGATCGAGAAGATTCATTAGAATAATTACTATTTTGTTTTTCCATGAAAATAATCACTATATTGATCAAATTTTCTAATGAGTAGGTCAAAAAATTTGTAGTCCCCATTTGATAGTGACATAAATTACTTCAGTATAGATAACTGTTCCATCATAAATAATTATACTAATTAAGTAAGCTATTTTCTGTTTGATTATGTTTTTTAATTTGTTATTATCGCTGAAAAACATAAGAGCGAAAATGTTATTTTTTTCATTGATAGTTATAGATAAAAAGTAAATAAAATACATATAAAGATTTACAAAAACATGAAAAAAATAATTTAACATGAGACTATTGATTTAAAAGAATTAATAACCAGCGATTTAACATATGAGCCCCTTTAAAGAATGAGGAAATAACATAATTTTATAAAGAACTTAATTTATATCAATATCAACTTATTCATATAATTTATCAAAATCAAAACACAATTTTGAGTTTGTTCCACCCTGTTTCAAAACAATAAGGCCCTATTTATCGGTCTATTAACGTTATTTTCATCTTGCCATCCATCTTACCATCCCAAACATAGAAAAATTTGTTTTGATTCACAATAGCATTACACGATATTCCTTGTCACAAAATTCGCTCCGCCATTCCTTGTCGTAAAAAATGAACTTTTTTTTATTAGAAAAGTAAAAAAATTGCCCCCCAATGGTAGCTGAGCCGCCGACCCATCCATGATTCGGGATCAATTAGACAAATAAGTTAAAATAAACAATTGCGTAAACGTAAAAAATGAATTTTCTTTTCATTTTAAAGTTTTTAAGGATTGAACACAAAATTTTTAAACGATTAGAAAAGTAAAACATACAAAAGAGTCAAACAATTTGAGCCAAGCTATGCCCCCCAAGAAAACAAAATAATTATAAATGGTAGAAACTTAACTCGTCCGACGTATACCAACCCTACCCTCCAAATTAATATATTAAAAAATAATTGAGCCGCTCAGCAATCAAAAAAGGGCGGGCCCCCACCCTCGTTTTCTCACAGAGCCTCAGTTAAAAAAAAAGTATTCCCAAATATTTGTATTTCTAGCTCACCGGATAATCATTAAAAAGACGGTACTTTATATGATCATGTATTGTGAAATTGCATATATAACATATTTCAATTAGACAAATAAACTTTTAATAAGTAATTAAAAATTTAGTAAATCAAAAAAAAATTTTGTTGCTATTAAGTTAAAAGCCTCTTAAGTTCCACAATCGGAGAAGAGTTTGGAAAAAAATAAAGCATAATGAGAAGTTTTAATTATTTATGTAATAAATCATTTCGTGTGTGACTATAATTATAAACAATGAGGATAGTACATTTGAGACCTTCTAGATTTTAAAGATCACTATAATATATAATATTTTCTAGAAAGTTATCACATTTTCCAGCCTAAATAATTCGTTTTTCTTTTTTTGACCGTCCTAATGTGAACCATCATTGTTTATTATTCTAGAATTCATTTACCCACCTAAAGTTATATTTTCCCACAATTTTTAAGATTAATGATCTAATAATCAACTAAATAAATCAAATTGAAAAAAACACAGTTCTCAAGCGCGATGTGTTGTTTTGACACAGCCTTTAGTAGGCCTCGCAAGTCCCCGAGTTGTAACCCTATCAGCTCACATGAAAAAATATAAAGCCATAGGATTTAAGGTTTGAGTTGTAAAATTATTGTTATCTATCCTATAAATTAGTCTTTATACCACTTAAAATGATGGACACCTGATTTTATTGTTCTCAAAAGTCACTAGTGCCAACAAAATGTTTAAAGATAGTAAAAACAGAGTTGAGTCTCCCTGATCAATTTTTACCGGTATAATTTTAAGGTTTGTTATGAGCTTTGTCGACATAAACATATAGCACCCATAACTCAACAGGACAAGAAAGAGAATATTCTCGTCCACATTGTTACAAGAACTTTTTACCATCTCCTTTAACTTGAGTAACACTTGAGTACAACGAGTCAAACGAGAAGATTTGAAAATTTTGTTTTTTCAATGAAAATAATGAAAATAATGAGGAGGTCAAAAAAATAAATGACATAAATCTGATTGTTCCACTTAAACTAATTAAATAAGTTATTTTTTGTTTGATTATGTTTTTTAATGTTGAAACTTAACTAGTCATTGATAGTTATGGATAAAAAAATAAATAAAATACATATAAAGATTTACAAAAACTGAAAAAAATATACATGAGACTGTTTATTTAAAAGAATTAATAACCGATTTAACTACCGTTAAAGAATGAGGAAATAACATAATTTTATAAAGAACTTAATTTATCAAATTAATATATTAAAAAATATTTTGAGTCCACCCTTCTAGTCTATTAACGTTATTTTCATCTTGCTATCCATCTAACCATCCCAAACCAAGATTTAAACTTAAACATGTTAAAGTTTAACTCGGCGTATACCAACCCTGCCCTCCAAATTAATATATTAAAAAAAAAGTCTTCTAGAAGCCCGGCGGTGCTGCCACGCAATCAAAAAAGGGCGGGCCCCACTAGACCCTCGTTTTCTCACAGAGCCGTTTCACCGAACGATCTCCTAAAAAAAAATATTCCCAAATATTTGTATTTTAGTCCCCACAGAATAAAAAAAAAATCTTCAAAAACAAACAAAAACCAATCTCTCTCTCTTTATAAAACCAAATCAAAATCGCCCCCAATTCGAAATCCCCATTTTCACACTCCTTTCAAATGCTTCAAAGAACCCTAACCCTAGCCTCACCAACCCCCGTCCGTCTCCCCCTCCTCCTCCGCCGCCGTCCGATGACGCTCTCGGCCGTCGCATCCATCTCCGTCCGGAGACCCCCGGCGACGGCGACGAACCTCTACGAGGTCCTCCGGGTGAAGGAGACGGCGTCCCCGGTCGAGATCAAGAAGGCTTACCGATCGCTCGCGAAGAGGTTCCACCCGGACGCGTCGCCGTCGGCGGTGACGGCGGCGGAGGCGACTTCGGAGATGACGAACGGTGGAGATTTCATCGAGATCCACAGGGCGTACTCCACGCTCTCCGATCCGACGGCGCGGGCGAGGTATGATATGTCGATCGGACGGCTGAGATTCGTCGCTGCTACCGGAAGTCAGCGGACGAGGCGGTGGGAGACCGATCAGTGCTGGTAGGGACACGTGGCTGTCTGTGATTGGATGGTGGGAGGGGGGTTGGTGCCGATGGGGGCAGTTTGTGTAATATAAGGGGGAAAGGCCCGGGTTTTTGGGAAGTAGAATGAATATCTGGTTTTGGAAGGGCATTTTGGGAAATTGATTTGTTTGGTAGGTGTGTTCAACCCCCCTCTGGGTGTTTTGGTAAATTTTGGTGGGTTTGTTTGTAAATAATTGGGTTCAAATAAACTGTGATTTATTTGAGTTTTGAAGAGTAGATCTCACTTAAAACTGCTTTTTGAAATTATCATCTCAGATTACATACCGTCGTTTTATTACTAGAAAAGCTATTGTTGTTTTTCCTTTTACAATTTAAAAAAATGATTTTTTGGCAAGCAAGGTGGCAGTTGAAAATTATTCTTTCATGATTTTTTAAACGCGAACCAAAAGTGTGTGGATGGAGAAGTAGTGCCCCGTAGAAGCACCAAAGGCATTTGGATTCGCTATCACATTTATGCGGCTTTTCCATCATTGAATGTGGTCCATTGCAGATCCGAATGAGATCAAAATAATAGGGGTTAGTTTAACAAGGGGATAAATGTTTGGATAAGGGATAATTATTAAAATAAATGATAGGGGGGATAGCTTATCCCCATATGGGATAAAAAATAATTGGAATAAATTGTGGACAGTTGTCCCGATTTTGAAATAAAAATTGAGATATTTTGTTTCACTTAAAGGGTGTGATAACATTTATCCTTACTTTTTATCTCAATTTTAACAAATTTAAATATGAACAAAATTGGTGGATTTTTTATCCCCTAAAATTGAGACAATTAATCCTCAAAAGCTTATCCCCTTGTCAAACTAGCCCTAAATGTTAAGCTATCCAAATCGATTTCTAAGTTGCCTAAAAGTATAAATAAAACCAATGATTCAAGGGTTTTTCATTTTTAACTTCCCACAAACCATCGTATTTAGCGATCGATCACTTACTGCTTCGTATTTAGGTTTTACTCTCCATATTTAAAGGCTAATTCATTTTTACGCCTTGAGGGAGACCTTTTTTTTTAATCCTCGATAGGGAATAAAAAAGAATTATCCTTCAAATCTGGAGAGTAAAACCCAAATACAAAGAAATGAATGATCGATCGTTAAATACAGTGATTTTTAGCGGTGGTTTGTGGAGAGTTAAAATTAAAAAACCCATGATTTAATTATAAATGCATGGACACATGATCACACATTTAATTGTAGTGGTGAAAAAAATTACTCCATTATGTGAATTTGTGTGAAACTAGGTGATACAAAGTAATGCTGACTAATTACAAACTTGACTGAGGGCATAAAACTTGAATCTAAGTCTCCTTATATAAGAGGGGATACTTCTACCATCCTACTAATAAGAGATTCAATTAAATTAAGTAAAGTTTTAGTCATTCTCAGTACTCTTTTTAAGTATTTGTCTAATTATGACGTGCTATGAATATTGTGTTTGAATTGTTCTCTACATTGAATTGAACTGTTTCATTGAGCCAAATCAATTTCAAAACATTTTTGGATTATAATCGGAGAGTCCTGATAACAAAAGTGGGACAAACAGTGATTGCACTCCCCTTGTAGGGAATAGAAATTTTTTAACATCCCAATGCATCAAATCTTAAACTCTATTTTAACTGTTTTTTGTTGACATCAACTGTTTCTTCACAATCCCAAGTGAATCCAATGGATTCATTAGTTCATTGAATTCAATTAAACATATATTTTGTTAATAAAATAAGATAGAATGTAAAATTATATATAATAACTGTGTAACAGTGTCATAACCAACAATGAAAGGAGGAGAGAGCACTGGTTTGTTAGATGGACTGTCCCCATTGAAATAAGTTCACTCATCGATATTCAGTACACATGTACGTACATGGTCGGACAAGAATAAATCAAGACAGTTGAGATGCATTCATCTTTATGCGGTGTGTGTGTGTGTTTGTGTTAGGTTTATAGGTTTTAACAAGATATTCTTCACTTGAAGATAAATCTTCCTTTTCTTTTGGTTTCATTCCAAACCATCAGAAAATTTGGATTGTTACACATTTTAACATCTATCTTCTAATATAAATAAAATATATATTATTTTATGGTTGATTTTGTTTTATAGTTACTCTTATTGAAAAACGTAACAATAATTTTTTTGTTGTTTTTTGTTATGAACAAGTGTGAATAAAACGTACATAAAAATTTATAAAAAAAATGAAACATTTAAATTTGATTTATAAGATGTGATTATATGTAATTTAATATGTGCATCACTCTTGTATCAGTTGAATAGATTGAGTAGAATAATACAATTCCGGAGAGCTTAAAATTACAATATCAGCTGATTCCCACATATTCTGACATAACTATACTCATCTATTCCCTTTATCCAAACAACTTTTTGAGTTCATTCACTGCTGTGCCAACCCATTTCACCCTCATTCTTGAACAGGGGCTAGGATTGCTAATTATAATAAACAGATTTACACATAACAAAATTAAACGTATAATTTAAGGAAAATGATGTGAATCAGATATCGATCCTGTACGTTAAATTGGAAAGAAGTTTTAAAGATGATTTTGACATCGTGCCAAAGCTAAAAAAATGTGAAAAATTGGAGTCATTACACTTCAAAGAGTTTGAGTTCCCTACGTAAACAATTAAGGAGGGTGTCTACATGTGAGTGGTATAGTAACAGATGTCTTGCATCAATGACTAGACTTTGCAACAAAACTGTCACACAAAGGTGGACATATACCAAACATACTAAATGCATTCTAGTCAGTGTATGACAATAATCTACTTGAACTTCATAATCAATGCGACTCATAATCGAACGCCACAGGAGAAAGAGAAAGGACCTGGAAAAAGATCTACTACACTAAAAAAAACAACAGTTTCTGCTTGGCTTTAAAACCTTTACAAAAACAAAACTATGAAATCAGTATGAAATGAGAGACAAGAAACAAACATGAGAAAAGCTAGAAAACACCTCATCTATACCTAGTTACATGAGACGCATCCTATTCTATACATGACTCCATTACAATTGAAAAGCACCCTAGAATTAATTTTGCATATAATGTACTCAGTAATCAGAATAAATGGATAGCGGCGGCGGCGGCGGCGGGGGGGGGGGGGGGGGGGGGGGGGGGGGGGTGTATCATTTACAGCTCATCAGCACGGAGTTCAAAACGTGCAATATTATGCGGGGGGTGCCCGCTTCGGAGACAGCAACACCTGGAAGCGTGCTCTGGTGGCGAACGATCCCGTAGACCTGTTCAAAGATGCGACGCACATGCAATGCGATTGTTGGGTCCGTCGGGTTGATGGCCACGGCCACGTCTGTTATCCATCCGAGCTTACGGCCTGTCTCATTGCTGATGTCGCAGGCTAGCTGTTGGAGAAGAGATAAAAGGACTCCTTGGCTTAGGGGGAGAGGGACTGTAGCACAGATGCTCTTTAGGTCAACCTGAAAAGGATATTACAGGTTAAGATACTTGCATAATATCTGATGAACCATATCAAATATTAAAGCAATAAGGGCAAACAGAAGATATAGATGACAACTTACTCCAGTTCCCTGGATTTACCATCTGCATGTCAGAAAATATAGACGGGGAGGGAGCATTTGATAGAACTTATATTTATTTAGATGAAGAGGAACAAGGGTTCACCAACTAACAAGACCATAACAAACAAACATATCAAACCATGACCAAAATGTCATGCCATCTTCAGTCCATGCAACTAAGCGAATTTAAGTTATCTCACCTACAGTACCTACATGCTCCACATCTCACTGATTTGGTAGTTTTATGTATCATCTCTGGAATTAGGGAGATAATGCAAGCACTTTAAAAAGTGCACACTAGAATAAGATGGATTGCTCATTCTACTCTTTGAGAATAAATATTGAATGCACTTCATCACTGGGCTGTGCTTGACACCCTAAAAACATTGCAGGGATACCCATTTCCATCTTTTGAGAGAGAGAGAGAGAGAGAGAGAGAGAGAGAGAGAGAGGCAAACAAACCTGAGAGCACTGAGCCATGAGACTATGGAGACATCACTTCTTTGAAGGGCTAAAGTGAATGCTTCCTCAAACTTGTGTTCAGATATCAGTCTTGTTAGTTCCTTTGTAGGATCCACAGGTGCCTCAATCTATTTAAAAATAAGGAGCCATTCAATATCAGCACCATATGCTTTTCCCGCTGATACATTATACCAATATGAAACAATACAAGCAGGAAACTATATTAAACAAATCAATTATTACCTCATGAAGAACCCCAGAAGGTCCATTGTTTTGCACTGCCAAGGGATTTAATGCTTTTGGGATCCCCCAGCAGATACAGCAGCTAAGAGCTTGCGCTGACCATCAGCGAGTTCACTCGTCAGGGTCTGGGTGAATGATGATGCAGAATTAATTGCATCCTGCAGATCATAAAAGTTTATTTTTAACATGACAATGGCATAAAGAAAAATTCTCCTCTCAAGATAGACATGTATATTACAAATATCATCAAGGTGGACAATAGCTCCATACCCTTAATGCAACTGCCAATGGAGAATGTGCTGTTTCAAACTGCTGCTGAGCAGAGTTTACATGTTCAGCCATTCCTTTCTGGAAGGTGGCATCAATTTGCCCAAACATTGTTTTGCATGACTGTTCAAATGCAGGGATGACTGAAGATTCAAGGCTAGACCTCAAGGAGTCCTGCAGAGAATTAGGCCATGCCCAGTAAATTAGGACCCAGAAATCCTAAACATTCACAATCAAACATGGACCCAGAAATGCTACAATTCACAAACAAATTATTCATCCACTTTTATGTCACTGCAAAAAGCATCGGATTAACAACATAGGTAATGGAAAAAATTTACAAAGTTAATTCACATGCACATATAATTCATGTTATTTTATTCAATCTCTCTTATGGAGAGAGGAGGTGATGGTATCATTGTATTTCCAATGATAAAGAAAAGAACAAGATGGTATACAGCCAAAAAAGGGAGAGGCACTTGAGGCCAAATCCTTATAATAAGAGGAAAAATAATAATGACACTAAGTTCTCAAGGCCATCTATCAAATAATATGACTGAACACGGGATGGAGAAATCTTTGTTTTACAGGCTTTTTTGTGGATAATTCTGCTTTACAAACTTCATCAAGAAGCAAATAAAAAATTGATTTCTATACTTAGCCTTGCAACCACCTGAACATTTATGTCCAACTTAACTGATGATTTGTAAAAGAAGACAAAATTAACCAGTTCCGCAGTACACATTAACCAAATAATACTGCGCTCACCCAACAAAGAAAAGCCCTGTTAGTTCAAAGGTAAGACGGAGCTGCAAACAACTTATTTTGTTACAGAAAGGCGGAAAACTCCTAGGATGGGGAGAAGCTTAGATGTCTAATGTCCAAGCCCAGAATGCAACATTTTTTTTACAATGAAGCATGATTACAAGGGTCATAATATTCTATATTTGGTAGGTTAGGCATCCGGTCATGTGAGAAGTTTCCAGAGGCATCTCAGATTTCAGCTTCATGATCTTAAAATGATGCAAGCATAAATAACCTACGAAATTATCAGATCCAAATAGGCTGGCCTCTTTTAGCTCAGGCAATCATAGCAGGGAGGTATCATATTCCCTCCATTCCGGCACAATATGCGGCGGGGTGGGCATTTGTTATTTATTCAAAGTCTATTTCTTTCCTTCCCTAGCATATATCATATTCCCTCATTTATAGGTTCAAAAGCCATTTGAAATTATTTAGATGGTGCAGCAAAGATAGCATTTACACATTCAGCAGACTAATTAATACCATAATATTACAGATTGTGAAGAATATATGTATAAGCCCATGAAACTCTTAATCACACTAGACAGCCATACCTGCAATGCTTGCTTTCCAGAAGTTTGGAACTGTGCTTGAATTTGCCTCGCCACTGTAGTTTCGAGTTTAGAACTGACAGATTTCTCCAACTGGTTCACAGCCTTGTCCCCAACCCCCCGCTGAATAGGTAGGGATCAATGACAGCCAAATTAGACAAAGAAAACTGAAAGTAGAACGGTTAATGGCTAATGAGAGTAGAACCTGAAATGATTCTGTAATGGCTGAAGAAATTGTTTTCTCCAAAACCGGGGCAGTGGCCCGAGCTACAGCTGGCCCAATTCCAGCAATTTCCTTCTTTATAATTCTCTCTAACATGGTGGGCAAATCCTTGTTTACACAGTTTGAGATCAGAGTCGTAATTTGCTGCACATGCTCTCGCTCTTGCTTCTCATGTTTAGCATCCTCCTCCTGGAAGCGGGCCCAAAGAGCATCAACATTGGCTTTAACAGATTTCTCCATGCTACGACCAAGAGCGGCTTCCACTCTTCTGCCTTCTTTGTTAACAGGAAGAGTCACCAACATTGTCATCTGCCTCTGCATGTCCTTTTGCAGAGTTATAAGCTGCAATACAACCAAAGTTCATTACATGCTCCATCAAGATTTGAGAGTTCAAATCCATCATAAGAGTTCAAATCCTATCATAAAGTCAAAACAACAAAGTCCATATACCAATATTTCATTAGTGATTTAATTTGAAATTCATACAAAAACTCTTTGTTCCAAACTAATTCTACACTTCCTAAACATTAAAACACAAACCTAAGATAA
Source organism: Acorus calamus (assembly GCA_030737845.1). Classification (NCBI taxonomy): domain Eukaryota; kingdom Viridiplantae; phylum Streptophyta; class Magnoliopsida; order Acorales; family Acoraceae; genus Acorus; species Acorus calamus. The sequence continues at coordinate 20,068,868 of CM060872.1, forward strand.
TTACTCAAAGTTTGGTACACTTTTAACAAACAAAAAGTTTGTAGCATGCACTTGTTAAAAGTGAGAAAATTTCTTTCAAGTATATGGGCCTCCATCATGACCCATAGAAGAAACCAGAAGACAAAGTATGTAGAAAAACTTATGTCAAAAATAAATTCCAACAGAATACCTGGTTCAGCGTATCTTGCATAGCAAGAATCTGAGAAAATGCAACTTCAGTGGAAGGAACACCAAGGTTACTGCTTCCAGGTTCATTTAAAGAATCTGTGGAATTGAAAGGGCTGGGAGTGGCAGAAGATGGTTCAGAAGCCTGCGGTGCTTTTGGTTTTTGTTGTTTCTTCCCTTTTGAAGCTGATGAAGGCAACTGGGGAACAGGCATTAGCAGACTGGCCTCAGTCACTTTCTCAGGGATATCTCTTGCGGCATCCTGAACTTCATCATTGCCGGCACTAGATGGCTGTTCTAGTGACTCCATGACTGCAAACTCTTCATTGGGTGGGTGTCCATGCAATGATTTTCTGCAGTCAACTCATTATAAGGTTTATCTTTCACCTTGGAATGAAGTAGCTCTTTCTGAGAATTAGATTCCTTCTGTTGAATCAGTGAACTCTCACCCACAACTTTGACTTCAACTTCTACGCTCTCTGTATCATTGCTAACAATCACATCTTGGACCTTCATTTCCGCCACATTTGGCTCCTGACTAAGTGTAGTCTCTGAGGAAGATGCTGAAACTGATAGTAGTTCTGATGGAGTTACCAAATGTTTTGGGCTGCTGATCAACTGGAATGTTGGAGGATTTGGCACCATAGATATATCATTTTGCACAGCTTTATCTTCATCCTTCCCCAAGTTGACATTTAAATCACTCACATCAGGCGAACTCGTAATTATAGCGTCCACTCGCCTATCAATAGAGTACTCTAGGCCTGTCTGATTAACAACATCATCAGTAAACATAGGACCCTGGTCAAACCCCTTTGTGGGGCTTTTCGATCCAGTATACTTTCCTAACTCCGAACTCAATTGTGGCTGTGGGGAGGAAACCTGAATGCGGTCAGCATCCGATATTGACATTGGTGGGGCACTTGGATTTGTTTCTGTAACTGAAGTAAGCCAACTTGGGTATGGTAGGAACACCTGACACACCAGAAAATTCTGAATGTCGGCCCCCTAACGTGCTCTCAGAGCTGCTAGGTGACTGAGCTGGTCTATGTGCACCTATAGGCATCTCACTAACAGTAGTTTCACAAGATGGCTCCAAAGTACCCAATGCATTTGAAGTAGCTGTTTCAAAAACATGAGACATACAAGAATCCTTATCTAGTCCAGCATTTTCCAGTGGTGGTGGCAAGCACTGAAATAAATCCAGAGCATACTGCTGAACAGCTTGAGTCTGGACACAATAAACCTGAACGACATGCTGCCAGTCACTTGTTCCTGTTCCTGTAAGACTCAAAATAGGCATTGTGACTGTGAATTCTGCTATGTAATCCATGTGTGTAAAAGTTGGACTTGGCCCATAGTCTACATGTATGGCATAAATTGCATTCCTCTTCGCATTTGCAAGTACAATAAGACTTGCCCGGGGTAGAACAAGCACTTGATTAAAAAATGACTCCTCAAATCTAGGTTCTGCAGAACTTCTTAGGTCCAAGGTCTGAGTGCAATGCCATGTCTCAGCATCACTAGGCAATAGCCAACCTTCCTGGCCTGCAGAGGACCACAATTTCACTTCACGGTTCAGAGGACCCTATCAAGCAAATCAAAGAGTAAATAGCAAAAGAAAATTAGTTCAATAGAGAAATGGATATCATTACACAAAGTGAAGCCTAAGACCAGAATGGCAAAAGATTACATATACAATTAAATAAATTCCAACAGTGTCATAAAGTGTTGGAAGGTCATGGTTAGAAGGGAAGATCGTCTGATGAGTGATGATGAAGCATATCTTGTGCTTTTATGGGGAAGTTTCCATCACTCTCAATCTTCTTTCTACCCAAGTCCAATTGAATTAGTCTGTAGTCTTCTACATTTTCCATCTAAGAACCCCAAAAAAATTACCATTCATTTAATGGTAACCCATCCAATTGCCTCCAGTAAAGTTACTTAAATCATTGTTCAATCCAAAATTATTAGAGAAAAAGACCATCAGTTTCATAACACAGTTTTTTAACCTCACACATACAAATGTATTAATCTTAAGGTAAAATTTGCTCTGCAATGACCTTGAACATAGAACTCATTCAAGAACATAAAGGAGTTAATTTTTTTTCAAAAAGTAGAATACATACTGCTGTCATGAGGATGATATGATCAGGACGGTGAGGTGCAGTCAAGAATGATACAGAATGTATAGGTTGCCCATCATGCGGTATGAATGTCGCCAGAGGCACAGCCTTTCGATCATCCCAGATCTTAATCTGCAAAAATGCCATATCATTAACAAATAATCAAAGAATAAAAAAAAAAGGTTCATCATTTATTTAAGAGGGAAAATAAATCATGGTTCATATCACAAAGAAACCAAAAACTGAAAAAAAATAAAGACCCACAATGAATCCCTTCTGATAACAAAAAAAAAAAAAATTAAAAGAAAACTTTCAGCAGCAGCTACTTCACAAACAATAGGCATTTAATGACTAAATTTGGTATTTATATGTCATTAAACATTTTAATTAACGTGATATGCCGATCTCATTGAAGAATAGAAGTTAATCACAACAAAATAAATGCATGCCATGGTATGGATAATCACAGAATGCAATTTCAGAACAGTCACAAACCACAATGAAACAAAAATAGGATGAAAGAAGCTCCCCAGTGAGTGTATACCACTCAGAGAAGTAGATGAAAGACCAACAATGTAAAAGTGAAACACGAAAATACATACCACACCATCCATTGATGCAGAAACTAGTCGAGTAATCATCCATTGAGAAATTGATAGATCTGTCACTTCCTCATCGTGTTTACCAACAAGTTGCACTCCATTAATTAGTTTATCGAGTGAACATCTCAGTGGTTGCTCTGCAGACAAAATTTCACCACGCCCCACTTTTGTTGTATCAATTTTCAGCACATAGTTTCCAATTCCGACAAACAACACTTCCTGTACAATTCATTGATCAGAAGCTAAGAAGAACTTTGAAGACTGAAGACAGCTTTGATACCATAAATGTTGTTCTTCTCTTTTCTAAGGACCAATGTAAAATGAACTCAAAATTCATCCAGGGTTAAAATATTGTCTTTCAGTTGAAGAGCTACAGTTTTAACCCAGTTTTCCAGAACTTGGCATGTAAGTGAACTTTACTAATGATTACTTAGAGACCAGATGAAGTTACTGATGCAAAAGAAAACTCAAAACATTACCTGTTTGTGAGAGTGCCAACAGATCCGTGGATGATATGCCTCCCCCTCTCCCACTATCTGAATAGCAAGAACGATTTTGCCCATTATATGAGACTTGTTTTCTTCATCTGGGCCCTCAACAATTTTCCAAACAAAAATTCTCCCATCCATGCTTGCACTGCAGAATATAATGTTGTAAGAAATTTCCCACGGGGAGAAAAGATGTCACAGAAAGGTAACTGAGTCAGGGATACCTAGCTAGAAGGTGGACATCCTCAGCGAAGAAGGCAATGTCTGTCACCCTCTGCGTAAAAAAAACACCATTAAAAACTATCAAAATATGTGAAATATATATAACCAGAGATGTAATCCAGAGACCTAAAAAGAAACATACAGACAAAACATTCCAACATATCTTTATTCTTTAATCACTCACTGCATGGAGGCATAAAAAAAATCAAAGTGACTAACTTATTTTGTGAAATGAGACTCATTCATCACATGCAGTTCATCAAATCAGGAAAAGAGCGAACTTTAGAGCAACCGAAAGGTCTCAACTAGCTATGGCCATAGTTCAAAGTGCACACACACCGATACGTGTGGCCACACATGCAGATGTGCAACCCCAGGTGCACATCCGACACTATATGCTGCGCACGTGCCGCCAAAGTGCGGCTATGTGCGGGCATATGCGGTCATGCATGGTCATGTGCGGCCAAGACATTTTTGAACGAAACCCGGTTCGATCAGGGTTCGAACGTAGAGAAGGCATTTAAAGATCAGTTCAAATGGACTTTGAACGGTAAAACCTCCCTCTGGTTTCAAATTTCCATTCAAACGGTAATTCAAACGGAAACATATAGTTTGAAATCTGTTCGAATGGCAATTCAAATATACATAGGACGTTTGAAGTTCCATTTGAACACTCGTTTGAACCCCGGTTCAAACGACTGTCTTACCCTATGTGCGGACCCCACCGCAGATGCGGTCTGCACATGGTTTTGAAATATGGCTGACAACTATTGAATTACATGTTCTTGACAAACCATGATAACAATGCATGCTCATTATACAGTCAAAAGACTGGCGGCATATGATAACATGGATACAACAAAAAAAGTGCACAATTCACTAGCAATTGAAAATTAAGTAACGCCAGTTTCTATACCTCCTTCAGATACAAATAAACATAGGATAAATCCAATGAAGGCCCCTCTCAGCACCACCCTTTTCTAACAAAGTTTTTGTAACTCTGAACAAATGGATACTGAAGCACGAAATTTATTATAATTTTTATGGACATATTACAAATGATCGAAAAGAACAGGGGAGACAATAAAGGAACAACACCTAACACAATTAAGAGCAAAAGGCAAAGTCTCCAACATTGTCCGCTTCACAAAACATCTCATTCTCACCAACCAGTCCAAGACAGCAAAAGAACTCTAGAGTACCAACCCATGAAATACAACATCAACAAACACTCAATTTCCAAGTTGCAAAATTACCAACTCCTTTGGACAATACCCACCACATAGATTACCAACCCCTTTTACTTTTACTTTGGGCTTTCTTATCATGTATTCCCATTTGGGCACTCTTCTTCTTATCTAATACGAAGGTGAAGGCCTACCGATAATTTTCAAAAAAAAAATACCCACCACATAAAGTACTAGTTAACAATATCTAAAAAACCCAACTTCCAAGACAACAAAGACCCATGTTTACACGCATATTCTCCTCAAGCATACAAAATCAACAAACAGAATAAACAACAAAACCAAAAAGACGGGCAACTAGTAATCCAAGAAGAGATCATCACTGACCTGTGTGTGGCCACGGAGAAGTTCCCGGAGGGCGGTCTTATTGTTAAGCACACGGATCGCTCCGTGCTTGATTCCATAACAAATATAACTCATGTTCACGGCGATCTGCCGCCCGAAAACGAGCCCAGGATCCGAAACATATTTCGTGATTGGCGTCACCTCCAGCTGCGGAGGCTGCCCCTCCCCGGGCAGCCTCACGTCCACATCGTACACCGTCCGATCGCCGGACAACCTCCTCCCTCTAGGAACCTTGCTACTCGGCGTCCTCGCCGGGGGTGCCGCCGCCGCCGCCATCGGGGGAGCGGAGGGGACGAAGTCGGTGGAGATCGGAGGCGTCGGGGAGTGATCGGACGCGCCGATGAGGGCCATGAGACGGGCGCCGTGGACGTTGGAGTTAGGGTTAGGGTTTGGAGGGGGAGGAGGGGGTGGTTGTTGTTGGGGAGGGTAGAGGGGGAAGGGGTGGTAGGGGTGGGGAGGGAGATGGTGGTGGTGGTGGTGGAAGGGGAAGGTCTGAGGGGGGGCCGACGGCGGAGACGGTGACGGGGAAGGCGGAGAGGGATTGTGGGGTGGTCTGAAGAGATAGTGCATGTCGAAGGGAGGGTTAGGGTTAGGGTTTCCGGGAGAAGCCATTAACGTGCGCCGATTGAGGCGGAGATGAAGAGATCAGGCTTCGTGAGTCGCAGAGAAGATGAAGAGACGGTGAGAGAGAGAGAGAGAGTGAGTGAGAGTGACTTTAAAAGTGTGATCGGCGAAGTGTACGGTGGAGGATTTGGGAGGATTGGGGAACATTGATGATGACCGTTCGATGGATGGACTTATGATCGGATGTGGGGTGGTGGGGGTGGGGGAACTCGGAAGGATCGGATGGTCAGGGATTTGGGGATCTGGGGGTGTTATATCTAGAGTTGCAACTCGGGCGGGTTGGGTTGGGTTGGGTTGGGTTGGGTTAGAGTTTAACCCAAACCCAACCCAAAGTTAGATAAAGCCAACCCAAACATAACTTAATCTGACCCTCGGGTTTGAGAAGCCTAACTCTAACTTAACCCATCGAGTTTGGTTCGGGTTCTGTTTGGACTCGATTCGGGTTGATTCGAGTTAGGCTCGGGTCAAGTTCTTGAAAATGGACTATTCTGAATAATTAAAACTTTGTAAAATCAATGTTCCACATGAAAAAAAAAAGATGAAATTAAGGAACATCTTTATTTAAAATATAGAAATGAAACTATATAATTGATAGATGATTCGTAAAAATAAATTGAATGATTCAAATTTTATTTCATTATAAATTAAAAAATTAAAATATGACTTGGTATTTAAATTTATCATCCATATTTCGGATTTGGGTTAGATTCGGATTTTCAATCCCTCAACCCAAACCGAGCCCGTATGCTAAAACTTCAACCTAAACCCACCCAAATATCAGGTTGGGTTGGTTTGTGTCAGATTCCATCCCTCCAAGTTGTACCCCTAATGTCTATGGACAGACACGGAAAATGAGCTTTGGTTTGGACACCCGGGCTCATACCCCTTAGGCCATCTCCGGCCCTTACTCAAACCTATGCACAAATTTCACTTCAAATTTGAGTAAAAGCTTAATTTGATATAACTAGTTTATGTACATGTGTGTTGCACATGAACTACTTTGTTGAAATATAATGAAATAATATTAGTTGAAATTATTGGTTTGTTTACTCTGTTGTGAACTATTATCATTAGTTGTTAAAGTTTGTCTACCTCAATCATGTATATATAATTTTTCAATACAGTGTTGATAAAAATTTTGGTAATGCGCTAAGTTTTCTATTGTTAGAGTTGTGAGTAGTTTGAGATAGCAATCTGCCATATCCAACAAATCTCACGACAAACACACAAACATTGCTTCTAACAATCTGCACTAAGAGAATTAAAATAAAAAAGAATTCTAATATTGAATAAAAGAACAATAAAAAGTCAAAACCAAAATCTATGAAACATAAACAATACGAAAAAACAATTCATCTGGCTTTTGGCTAACATATGTGGGAATAATACCGACAAGTTCATTACTTGTAAAACTTTCAACCATAGCTTGTTTTACTGTTTCTTTCTCCTTGCCTTTCACTGATTCACTGTGTTGTGTATTTATATTTATGACATTTTGATCGATTTTTTACCTTCTCCGGATTCTTTATACATTTACCTTCTCCGGAGTCTCTATTCATTTACCTTCTCTTGACCCAAAAATACAAACCTTTTTGACGTAGACGAGAGCATCGTTGTTCTAATAAAGTGTTGTAAACTAAGTAGAATATGAATACATAAACAAAACACAAAGCATATAGAAAATAGAAATAGAGAGAGATTTTTATTCACTATTTGCTGGTTATAGAATACATTACAAACCCTTCAATTTATAGGGTTTATGGAGAAAACTCAAAGGTTGGATGTTACAAGTAATATAAGGTGGGGGGTATATAATGGGGTGTTAAAGAGATGGGGGGTTAGGGAAGTGAAGAGAGGTGGGTTATAGAGAAAGTGGTGGGAGTTGAAGTGGTAGTGGTTATCCACAATATTTACAACAATATAGATAATATAGATTTATAATAATTTAGATTAATTGATTAAAACACAAACTTCATATACAAATTTATATTTATGAAATATCATGATACATATATGACATAATTGAAAGGGTATATATTAAATTTTTTGTTGAATTCTCTCTTCCTTCCAGATTTATTTAATTTTTTTTATTAATAATTAAATACATAGAGTTTCTATTATATATAAGGTGTAATGGTTACAATATAATATATGTATGTATATTATATAATTATATAAAATAAAGTTGCATATATTAAATTTAAACATATAATAATGCCATTGATTGTGAACAATGTTAAAGGGTAAATATGAATAAATGTATTAAATTAAAATAAATGTATAAATTAAATACATTAAACACATTATATAGGGTATCTGATTTCAAAGAATTTGAAAGGATAAATATGTCTAATCAAATATCATTTGTGGTATGAATGGATTTTCATGAATCGATAAGGGTAAACATGTCCAATGAATATTTTTTATGGATTGGTACTTTTATAGGTAGTATAGAAGTATAGATGTATCTTCAACCATTACTTTGTGTTTTACTCAAATCTTTTAAAAAATTCACATCTTCTTCTAATTATTTCCTATAAACATTTTCAAAGTTCTTTCCCCAAACAACTCAAATTTTCTTCCCTTCAAGATATTTAAATTTAAAAATCATTATTATCCAATTTTTGAAAAAAAGAGTAAAAATAATATTTTTTATTATAGTAAAAATAAGAATTTGAAAAACAAAGATGAAGACATAAGAAAGAATACTACTTTTTTTTTTGTTTCAAGAGATGGTAAAAATTTTGGGGGTAATAAGGCATCTAATATAATTCAACTAAAGATGGAGTTGAAGGAAGAAAAAAAATGTCACATTTGAAAGAAAATGTGAAAATAAAGAAAAAAAAATTGTAAAAAATTTGTGTAAAGATTTGAGTCTCCCTTCATTTGGGTAAATGTTTAAGTAAAAACTTGATTTGATATAAGTATGGATAAATGATTGAAGATGATTTTTGGTGACTTTTACTTAAATTTGAATTTGAGTAATGTTTGAGTATAGGATTGGAGACGCTCTTAGAAACGGAGGCCCAGGTTTTATGATGTTCTTGGATGGGTGTTGTTTCATGTTGTTTGAGATAAGAGTTAAGAGAATATTCAATCTTATACCCAAATGTATACTCAAACTTAAATATAAGTAAAACTCACCTAAAAATTTCTTCAACCATTTACCCATACTTATATCAAATCAAACTTTTACTTAAACTTTTACCCAAATCAAAAGAGACTCAAACTTTTACCCAAATTTCAAAATGCTATTTTTCTCCTTCAATTCCACATTTTTTTTAAGATTTGAGTAAAACACAAAGTGATAGTTGGAGACACACAATATTAAATGAAGCTTTTACTTAAAGTTTTAGTAATATTTGGGTATAGGTTTGAGTAAGGGCTAAAGATAGTCTCAAGTCTTTTTTTACAATCTTAAATACAACCATATATATACCTTGTAGCTTTTTTAATTCACTGCATTAAGGTATATATCTCATTAAACTTTTTTCACATTTTCAATAAATTATTTCATTCAAGTTATTGGAGTATACACTTCACTTTTTATAAAATTACATTCCTCATTAAATGAGATATATAATTGAAAAAATAAAATAAAAAATAAAAATATGTGTAATCTGCATTTTGGACTATAAAATAGAGTGTAGTGTTTATCCCTTAGAAAAGGAACATGAAAAGGAAAAAGATACACTTACGTTTTCACTTTGCACAATATTTTATTTTAAAAAAAATTACACACTCATTGAAGCACATATTGTGATAGATTAATATTTTTTTATTTTAAAAGAATGAAATTTTTATGCATCATCATAATATATGATGTTGTAGACGGGATTGTAAAATTGCAAAACAAACTAAGTGTATCAACTCTAAAAAAAAAAAAAGTGATGTACTGTCTCTTTTCAAGCTATAATTACTTATTACTCTCAATCTTGCATCCCACGTGTAGTCATTTGCAATCCAATATTTATTCAATATTCTATTAAAAATTGTTACACTCACACACCCAGCTGAAAATGAGTTTGGAGAGCTTTTGATTTTATAGAAGTTGGGCTCTTCAAATTAGTTTTCAAACAGAAAAAAATTACACTTCATTAAAAATTGCATACACATTTTTGTAACAAAGTATCCAAGAACTAGTTTTTCCATGATTTATGGAGATGCAATTTCCTACAATCTCAATTTTAAACCTAGCTTTTGGGAAAAAGCTCACTCTTAAACCCAATTCCAAACCGAGTCTCATTCCTTTTTATATTGCTGAATATAGTCCACCCATGTTTGTAATTTTTTATTATTATATACCTAATCTAATGAGATATAATTTTTTTAAGAAGTGAAGTATATATATCTAATGAATTGAATGATATCATTTATAGAGAATGTGAAAATTTTTCAATGATATATACATCTCCCTATAGTGAGTGAAAATGCTACGAGGCATATAATGGATTGAGTGTAATAGTGCCCATGTTGCCTCTATTTTTTATTTTTTTTATTTTTAATGAAAGATAGGTTAAAACTTTTTCATTAAAAAATAAAATTTAAAAAAATGAAAACATAACTAGTCGAGGGACAATCCAATCAGGAAGTCCATAGATACAGAATTTTAAAGCAAATGATAAAATAGCTAAAGAGTTTTATGCCCATATTGCCTATTTTGTGGTCACATTAATGTAAACTCTCACCGAATGAACAATTCCCATCTAAACTTATTAGCTGTCCATGATATCATTACACCAATCATATTGTATTCGCATTAAATAAAAAACCGGCTGTTTTATTAGACTAGTTAAGCAATTGCATAAGGTCTCCAAATAAACAATGGTCCCTAAAATTTTTAATTTATATAAGCAGGTCCAGATATTGTCCAATAATAACTTAACACATTGCAAAAAATATATATTTTTTTAAAATTAATAATAATTTTGATAGGATTAAAAAATAATCAATGAAAACTTGACAACATTTTATGTTGCTTAAAAAATAGAAAGAAAAATAATTTACATGACCAATAAGATTTAAAGGTTAAACAGGAATGTAAAACGATAAGACCTATAAATGTGCATTTTCACACTCTCTTCTTTTATTTTTGGGAAAATTAATTAAAGATCCCTAGGGATACCATTGTAATAATAATAAGTCCCTTGACTTTTTCTACTTTTCTTTAAGTCCCTCCATCCATCCATCTATTTTGTTTAGGTCATTCATCCATCATCAGTTAACCTTATCCTTTTTTCTTCCCTTTTGAACCCCAGCCTCATCTCTTTTTTGTTTTTCTCCCCTCCTAACATAACAAAAATATAACAGTGTACAAGAGGAACATAACAGTGTACAAGAGAAACATAACAATAAATTTTAGAGTTGCATCTGCTATTTAAATCACTACCATATATTAAAATCATCTGCTGTTTAAATCACCACCACGGATTTACAAAATTACCACAGAGTAATATTTATATATTATGTTTATAACTTACACACTCTTTTTGAAAATCTGTTATCCGAGCATCAATCTTTTTCGCTCTTCAAATAACTTTTGTTGTATACTCCCCTCAGAACCTTGACATGTCTTATTTCCCCATTTCCATGCCCGTTCCCTTTATAAAGTGCTCACCATATTTGATGACAAACATATCACAGTCAACCTTAAAAACACCATAAATTAATTGATATCGTATCACTTATGTTGGGATATTATTAATGACAATATAATGATAACTCTTACTCGTTGGATTGTTGTGGGCATTGGTCATCCCTTGTGAGTGGCCAGTCAAGAATATCGTGCATGAAATGGAGCAAACTAAAATACATTTTCAACCACTGCACCTGTACATCAGGGAGAAAATATCTCAGATATAAATAAGAGTGTACATAGATTAATAGTAGTGTACATGAAGAATTTAACATTGTATAAAGACAATATAACAATGTACAAAAATATTGTAACAGTGCATAAAGAGAAAGAATGTCATTTTCTACAGACAAGCCAAGCCATGATATCTTCAAGCTGACAATGTACAAAAAACTATGTTAGAAATAGTGGTGAACAGTCTCTCAGACCAATGAAAAGTCATAAATAATATCAATATACTACATAATCAGAAGAAAGATTTATTAGTATACATATATATTTCTACTGATGACAATGTAAATCATAATTTCAAGAGGTTAATGGTGTACAAATGAAGCACATCAATGCCTACAAGTTGGGAGTCCAGGAGATCATTGCTCCAATTGTGAACTTGTACCTAAAATCCTAAATAACTCCTTGAACATCTAGGTCAAAATAAAAATATCAAAAAAAATATATACATCCTAAAAGCCTAAGTCTATACACAATCCTAAAAGCCCAAGTTTCTATATCATATTAGGATTTTACATATTAAATATAATGTATACTAACCAATCTGAATAAGTGGAGCATAAGAGGAGCATAACAGAGAAAATATAATAGTGTACAGGAGAAACAGAACAGTGTACAGGAGGAGCAGAACAGTGAATTTTGAAGTTCTTTTGTCATGTGGATGCACCTATAACTACAAAGATACAAGCAAAACTAACAAGTTATAATTCTGGATACTAAGATAACCAATATTAAGCTAGTTTTTATATCATATTAGGATTTTGCATATTAAATATAAAATATGCTAATCAATCTGTACAAGAGGAGCATAAAAAATAAAATATACTGACCAATTTGTATAAGATGAGCATAACATATAAAAATATAGCAGTGTACAAGAGGAGCATAACAATGTATAGGAGGAGCATAATAGTGAATTCACAAATGAAAGGGAAAAAAGATTATGAATATCCCAAAATGTTTCAAGGCAAACAAATCAATACTAATGTTAAAAGCTCTGAGAAATCTCTTTCCTATAGGAGGAGCATAATAGTGAATTCACAAATGAAAGGGAAAAAAGATTATGAATATCCCAAAATGTTTCAAGACAAACAAATCAATACTAATGTTAAAAGCTCTGAGAAATCTCTGAGCCCCACTAAGGTATTGGGAACGCGTCTGAGAAATCTCTTTCCTATAGTTGGATAATAAGATAAAGTTTGTAAAAATTGGCAACAAGTTGGAGTCTTGAAGACCATTGCCCCAACTGTGAACCTGTGCCTACAAGTTGGGAGTCCAGGCTGTGAAACTGTACCTAAAAGTCTAAGTAACTCCTTGAGCATTTAGGTCAAAATAAAAATGCAAAAAAAAGAAGACCAATGTTAAAAGCTCAAGCTCAAAAACAAGGGTTCCACAAGAACATAGCTAGTAAACCAAAAAGGTTCAATTCTCTAATGGCAACAGCTATAACAGTGTACAAGAGGAGCATAACAGTCATAAATAAAATTAGTAAATTAGAGTCCTGGATACTAAAATGACCAATGTTAAGCTATTTTTTTTATCATATTAGGAGCATAACATTGAATAGGGGTAGCATAACAGTGTATAGGGATAGCATAATAGCATACAGAAGAAGCATAACAATGTACAAGAGAAGCATAGCAGTGTACATTGAGTTTTGTTTGTAGATATAACTGCTCTCTATCTTTCAAAATATACATAGAATTATAGTACGTGATTTGAACAATGTTTTGATTCTAACAGTCTACTATCTCTAGTAAAAGTTGCTTAAAGAAGAAATGACAATTATGTATTTCATATAGTAGATTATTATAGGCAATTTGTCAAATTTGAATCATAGGTGATGTATTATTTGTGACCCATTTTTAGAAAATATAGAGAATGACATATTTCAAACTCAAGACCTATGAAAAGCAAACTCACACATCTAGCCAAAGAACTACCCCATTTGATCTCTAGAAAAATTTGGTTCTCTATCATCTATTTCTAAGTTATTGCTCTAGGCTTATAATAAACTCATTGCAATAACATTTATGATCTTTGGCAGATCTTCAATTCAGGAAAAAGCTGAAGGTAAACAATATACATTTCGCTCCCTTCTTTATCTCATTATGCTATCGCTCATTTATTGTTAACATTAATAATACATATAGAATGTTTGAAGAACCGTATAAGTTTGTAGGTGCTCCAAAGCAAAATATAAACTTCAAAATGAAAGAAATATGAAGAACAAACAATGAAGGTTCAATAGCCCATTTAAAATCTTCCAATTTAACAGTGTATAAAGACAATATAACAATGTACACTCACCAATCAATTTGTCGTTTGTGCAAACCCAGGCCTTAAACTTTAGAAATGGAACATTAGTCTCTTTGCATGAGTTAATTGAATTGGAGGGGAGTTCTCCAAGCATGGATGTTCTTTCAGTCATTCTCAATTCAAAGCTAACCAATTGCTATGGTCAAGATCATCTCTCATTGGGCATCTGCTTTTTTGTTATGGACAAATTTGCAAACTGAAGTTATTGAAGCCCCAATAGAAATACCAAAAAACTGGAGTTGACTTGTAATTCACTTTGATATGTATCACCCTATATATGACACCACAAGCTATAGAGTTTTTTTTTCTTCTATTTTGACATTTTACCAACAGGCAGAATACTAGATTTATAGAACTTTAAACTACACCAATAATAGAGATAAGCACCTCACCATGTTATTCTCAGAGGAGCTTAATGTCTTCCCAGCAGCATTTAATGGGAGCAAATGGTCTAGAAGTTCATTGTTGGATCGCAAAGCAAACCCAATTTTTTACATATTTGACTAATTACTTAAAATCACCAAAATTTAGACAGACTAGAAGAACCATAAAAATCACATTTTTGCATGCTGAGATATTTCACTGAATTTGAAAATCAGATTAGTCTCCGTAGCATATCAGAATTCTAACAAATCATGACTCCAAACATCAAAACAGTGAAAAAGAGATCAATTGAGGGCGATTTAGGGTTAGGGTTTTGGATCGGCTCACCGTCATGAGAAGCTGCTAAGAGGGCGTTGGCGACGCCCGTCAGGATCATCGGCATCGTCACCGTGTCGAGGTACACCAGCAACTCCGGCACCTCCACGCGGAACTCTTCCCTGCTTGGGTCCTTCCACCGCCTCCTCTCAAGCTCCGCCACCCTCCGCCGCAGAAACTCCCTCGGATCGTCGACATGGTTTTTGGTTTTTGGGGGAGAGAGAGGGGAAGGTTGATAGGGTTTCCTGGGGAAAAGATTTATTTATATAGAAGGGTATAATAGGGATTTTAAACGTACGTTAGAGTTCTGTTATCGAGAGGGACCTAAAGATAATAGGTTTTAGGATTTGAGGACTTATTGTTAAGATAAAAAGTTGTAGGGACTAATAGTTAATACAGAGGTATTCTTAGGGACCTCTAATTAATTTTCCCCACAAAAAAAAAGCTAATTTAACAATATTTTAATATCAAGTTAGGTTAAACTCAATCGGGCGGGTTGGGTCGGCTTAGAGCTCAACTTGAATACAATCCAAACCTCGGGTTTAAGAAGCTCAACCCGAACTCGTCAGCCCATCAGGTTTTACTTATGCTCCGGTTAGTATTGATTTGATTCGGGTTGAATTTGAGTTTAACTTGAAAATTTTATTATTTTTTATAATCCTAAATTAGCATCATTGTATTTTAGAAGATTTATTTATATCTTTTCATATTTTTAATATCCTTTAAGAACCATCGTTATAAAATTAGCATCATTGTATTTTTGAAGATTTATTTTGGATATCTTGAAACTTCAACAGATTTATTGAAAATTTTTTTTATTCTTTATCATAAATGAAGTAAGAATTTGTTTGTCCAATTGAATACTATTCCCAAAAAACTTTTAAAATTTAAATATATCCTGTTAAAATAAAAGAAAAAGGAATTCTAGTTGTTATATTAGAGGAGTCAAATGCTCTATTTATAGATACACAAAGGAAACCCTAAAATATCATAATAGAAAACTAGGAAACTAATAATAACATAATAATTATAATAAAAACATAATATTTTCCTAATAATGACTTTTTAACACTCTCTCCCAAACTCTGAAGGGTAGAACTCTTAGAGTTTGCACAATAATGAGACTGTGGTGGAAGCTGGTAGTGACAACGATGGGCGGCCGGTGGTGATTGACGCGGACGGACGCATCCCTTCGTTCCCGCTCTTTGAGTCAATCAAAGTCGCTCCCGCTTATTGAGTCAGTCAGAGTCACTCCCGCTCTTTGAGTCACTCGGAGTCGCTTGGATGACGCGTGTACCGCAGACAAGTAGCGGAGACGGCACGCGGACGACGGTACCACAAGCAAAGAAGAAGAAACACGACGCAAATGGTGACATGGACGGCGCGCAACGAGAGATGCACAGATATAGAAGAAGAAGAAGAAGAAGAAGAAGAAGAAACGACTGAAGCATATACTTCATTTTTTATAAAAAGTATGTACCTCATTAGATGAGGTATACTATTTTTAAAAAATTCAAAACACGTGTACATTGGAATTGAGGCTGAAAATAGGGTTGTATGAAACATAATCATTTCAATTTTTGGTTAATGTGGGGATAGCCGGGTAAATTTGTTTAAAAAATATTGATGGACCCATTAGGCCATCAATATTTTTCAAACATTTTTATCAACAATTACAACTTTTTTTTTCTCTCCTATGTCCATCAAATTTCACGAAACTAAAACCCAATAACAAAGTGAAATCAAGAATGTTATTTCTACTAGATTAACATACATATGGGCCCTGATTTGCAAAAATTGAGTGGGGGCCCGTATCTGGCTCCGCCAGTTTGTTTGATGTTATTTAAAATTTGGATGGGGTCAATTGATCCCACAAATAACAATGTGGCGCCGCCCCTGTGTGTGTGTGTATTTCCTATTTAACCAATCCATAGACAGTTTTTAAAAATATTTTTTTCGCTTCAATGGGTGTGTTGCTCGCAAAGCTCAACAAATTTAGAGCTGCAAAATAACCTTAAAGGTTCGGGTTTTCCTATGGCTTGCATACAACGAGTGCCTTCTAACTCAAGCATTTCATGTTATTTGGCAGCCTGGTGAGCCCATCATTTGTGCCTTATGCAAAGCTAGAGTGGAACTACTCGCCATCTCTTCTGTGAGTGCCGATGCCAATAGAAGTCTTGGGCTGCCGATGGGCTCCCCAGTCTTTGGATCATGTTTGGGACCTGGGGCATAGACCCTCAAGAAGGGGTGATAGGAGCGTCCACAACAAAGTTATGTAGATCTTGGTGCCAGCAACAATGTGGGCGATTTGGATAGGCCGCAATGACATAATTTTTGGTGTGGTATCGGGAGATGGAATTGGGACGGTGCTAGTCGTTTCCTCTCTGCCTAGGGTGTTTTTGCATTGATGCAAACTCGGTTGGCTACTCTTTGGATTGCTACATAGATCAAGAGTGACTCGATCTAGGGGGCTTTGATAGCCTGGCAAATCTCTTACCCATGTATCCATGATCCCCTGATAATCTTCTCATCCCCTTCGATCCCCTGCTTATCTTTTATTTGCTTTACTTTGATGTTTTGTATATTTGAGAATGTACTCCTTTATATCCAATACAAATAATTGACATACCCACCAAGTTTATTGTAAAAAAAAACATTTGCCCCTTAATGGGGTGGTTGAGACATACTTGGGAATTCGACTCCCAAGTTTACCAAGCCAAAAAAAAAAAAAAACACAACAATTGACTCTTTTTTTTTTGTATAAGAAAATATGTTATTTTAAGTTAGTTCATTATTTTATTATTAGGTATTAACTAGAAACTGAAGTTTAACCGATTAAACTTGTTACGCCCCGATGCGGCCATCCCCGGAGAGTTACCAATCATACAAAAACTGACAAGGATCGAATAAGGTAACAGTGCTACAGGGAAGCGATAGCCAATTAAAATGCAAAATTATAAAATATAAAGAAGTCTGTAAATCAAAAACATTATTACAGACCTGAATACACAAACGTTGTCCTGTGAGAGTCCAAGTCTAGTCCAAATATAACCATATGTGTAACACACACGATTACTAATACATATACAAAAAAATAGGATTGCTGACAACCTCGTTCTCGCCAACCGAAAGGTGAAACGCTCCACGCATGAGCCATGCCAAAGAGATGCTCTAGCACCACGCCAACCCAATCCCTGGTGAAAAATAACACACGAGAGGTGAGCTACAAGCTCAGTGAGTGGCAAGAATCCAAATTCTACAAATAATAATATAATATCAGGGCATTTTCCCTTCTAAGGAAAAGAGATACGGGAGAAATCCAACAGAGATAAATGTCACGCGAAGACATGACATCACCTAATCATCACCCTTGACCCGGAGGGGAACTCGTAGGACTCTTGGAAAGTAATTAATTCATTAATAGTAATGTGTAGTATCTCAAACTAGTACAACACTTCAAAGATTATCTACATCGATATATAATACATTACGATGCCTTGCATCATCCGGTAGCCCTCTCCCTGGCGGCCTTCCAAGATAGGTACGAAGCCACAAGGTATTGAAATACACATTGAGCCTCCTATGATGTGGTGGCACTATCCAGGGTAGCTCCAACACTCGGAAGCTTCGATGTACGACGATACGGGAGGAAGCACTCCAATGTCATCCTCACCTTCACCCTTAGGATGACATGGGACTATTAGAAAGGAAAATCAACTCGCTAACTCCCTTAACCTTCCG
Source organism: Acorus calamus (assembly GCA_030737845.1). NCBI lineage: Eukaryota > Viridiplantae > Streptophyta > Magnoliopsida > Acorales > Acoraceae > Acorus > Acorus calamus. The sequence continues at coordinate 20,087,312 of CM060872.1, forward strand.
GTAGCCCTCTCCCGGGTAGCCCTCTTCCTGACAGCTTTCCAAGATAGGTACGAAGCCACAAGGGTATTGAAATACACATTAGGCCTCCTATGATGTAGCGGCAGAATCCAGGATAGCTCCAACGCCGGGTAGCTTCAACGCGGATACGAGGTAAGGGAGAAGCATTCCACGCTCACAATACGATCCTCAAGGATCAACTATAATCATATAACAAATAACAATGCTAATGAGTTCTCTTGAATTTTCATGCAAATGCATCACTCGGACACAGGAAAAATAGCTAAGTTCTCGCACTTAACAATACGAAGGCATAACCCTAAAGGCGGGTCATCCACACGCCTATTACAGATAGACCAAACATGCTATCATAGCTATCGGTTAACGAATACCGATACTATAAATGAATTCTTCTGAATTCTCATACGAGAGCATCGCATAGATGCAAGGTAGATAAACTGCTACATTTGCATAGTAAAACAAAGTATGATCCTAATAATGAATCACACGCATGTCTATCACAGTTATGCCTGACTAATTAAACACACACACGATTATTACAAGAGAAATTCTATCATAAAAGACATATATGGACCACATGTTCAAATAACCTGTGATTAAACCATGTATATACACATATATGCACACTTTATACAATCCAACAAGAGGAATTCTATCACAAAAGAGATATATGGACCACATGTCCAAATAACCTGTGATTAAACCATGTGCATTCACATATACACATATTTCATACAATCCAACATAAACTCATTAATAAGGTAGCATAAAATGTCATACTATTGGCCTAAAAATACAACCCTACTAAGTATCTACAAACATGAAGGACTACACACACATGAGTGTAATTAATTGAATATACAAACAAAATACAGTTCACTCTAGGCTTCCAAACCTCTCACATAGAACAAGTAAATAGAATTGAGGTCAAACAACACAAGTCATAGACTAGCCTGCATTCCACAAGACACCAGTAAATGAACCATACAAGTCAATTAATGATCAATAGTGCTAATTATGACTACGTATCGAGATAATATCACATAAGGGTATTATTAGTGTGTATCATACAATGTTCTATAAGATATAACTATACTATAATACTAACAAGAAGTTTCCGAAGACATAAGTTATTCTAACAAGGTATGATACAACTATGACATTTTATAAGTACTACAAAAGGACATCTATAGCATATCATATCCAACATTCAATGCTATATATATAAAAGCTATAAAGTGATATTAGCAATATTATTAGAAAATCAATAATGAGCACAGCTATAGAACCCCATGGGTACGCGATGCGCAATCACATGCATCGAGTGCTTCCTAAAGGGGTGGATCGAACCACTCACTAGTACTTGGATCGCCGCGCGTCCGGTCTACGAGATCTGCAAGAACAACCAATGATGCTCAATTAAATATAAAACATATTGACACATATACCAGCCTTCTTCATGAAGACAGCAACTCCTTATATTGCCCACACCATGCATAATAACTCTTTGACACATATTTATACAAGACTAATTCATCCACTGCAATCAGCCCCAAACATTGGTCTCCACGGCATAAAATACACATCCAAAAATTCTGAAATAAATCACACACATTCTATGACATGTTGGGATCATATTCCGTGAAGACATAATAACTTGATTAAATCTCTAAATGCCCAAAATAAATTATTTTCCGAAACTGGTCAATTTCTGCGCGAATCTGGACAGATCATGAACATCAGGCTATAACTTACAGCACAAATATCATAATGACACCAAATTTCATATGTAACATATAGACACATAGATGATAATATGAAATGAAGACATAAGTCTTAAAATATGCCTCTAAATACCCCAAACACAAGGATCTTGAGGAGACAAAAAATCTGCCTTACAACACAAAGTCACCCCATTCATACATTAATACAACCATCCCATGTGCAGCACCAATTACTTATAACAACACTCATGCATGCCCTCTACAACATCCTAGCAACCATAAAAGTAGGGGTAGAAAATTACCAAGAGAAGGGGAGGAGAAGGGAAGGTGTTGGGGCTCACAATGACACCACACACACACCCACCATCACCACCATCTCCTTCACAGCACACCTTCTACTTGGCTGGACCAAAAGGTGGGGGCAAAACAGGGGATCAGCTAGAGGAGGAGGAGAGGGAGGATAAACATCAACATCAACAATAACAACAACATAAGCACTCACATACACCATGATCTTCTTCTTCTCCTTGCTCCACCATCTTCTCCTTCTCCCACTCATTGTGACATTTCCACAAACACATGGGGGGTGCTGATCTAAAGGGGAGTGGAAAACATTGGTTCAGCTAGGGGGAGGGAGGAGAAGGAGGAGAAACATCAACATAACATACACAACTCACTATACACACATTCTTACACTCTCTCTTAAGCTTCTTCTCCATCACCTCCACTTCCTCCACCCAATACACACACAAAAGGGGCTGGACCAGAACAAGAGAGGAGAAGAGGGAGCCCCAGGTCGTGGGATTTTGGGGGAATTAAATAGGCAAATGAGGTATGGAATGACCAAGCTGTCCTTAGACTAAAAACTCTGGACAGCCCTTACTAGAACGGCCATAACTTCTACAATACAACTCTGAATTACACAATTCTAATGCCATTGGAAAGCCAAGAAGATCATCTACAATTTTCATGTTTATAACTAGATCAAATAACCTCTCCAGCTATTCCGAAATCTAGGCTAAACATCAAACAAGGATGCTGCCAGGATTTCATATCCCCAGGGTATAATTGGAAAAACACCCATAACTTTTAATACATGAATCCAGTTGATCTAATTCCACTTTTGTATGAAAGCTAACTTAACACTGAACATCTCATGATAAAATCGGATTTTTACTACTTCATCTTGGGCATTAACAAAATTAAATCCAAATACCAATCGAAACTGCATAATTTCTAAAAGACCTCAAAATGCTACAAAAACTTCTATTTAAGCCCAAGTGAACACCATAACCACAAATATGCAGTTTGATTTTGAAACTGAATGCCCGAACTATTAAAATAAATAAAACGCGATATTTGACCTTTAAAAGTGACACAGTCTTAACAAAACTGGTCAACTTAGATAGTCTTGATTATTTAAACTATACTCAAATTTAAAATGTACTTAGTAAACATGCAATATTGAATAGAGCAATTTAATATTTAGATTGCAGAGCTCCTCAAATGAAAAGGTCCAAAACTATTCACATGGAAAAGGAAAATAAAAATATCAAAGATATGTAGTCATTTTTATTCTCCCCAACATTTCTTGAACTTATTTAAAAATTATGTACTTGTCAAATGAAGTATATATCCACACATAAAAATGAAATATGTACGGCAAGAAACAAAATTCTGTCACTTATGAAAGTAAAAAAAAGAAAAAGAAGTGATCCAAGTTTCATTTCCATTTTTACATTCCATAAATTTTACAATCACTCATATCTATTTATTCAAATTTTAAGATTTCAAAATAAATTTAAACAAAACATAAATATTAAGATTTCAAATTAGACTTAAGAAATCATCAACATATTCAAATTTAATAGTTAAAGAATAAATATATTTACAAAATATATCTCAATTGAATTCTATAAAAAATTGTTACATTAATTTTATTATGATTAGAAAAATATATACTACATGGTACACATATTTATTACCTATATACTAAATGGAATAGTCTTGTTAGGTATCCAATATTTTATAAGCATTTTGTCTATACTGTATTATTCATATCAACATTGATTTACATCTTATCATTTAGGTTCACGTGCATTTGGCACCTATCTAAAACAAATATATATTTTTCTTGTACATGTATTTACAAAAAAATATAAACACAAAAATGATCGAACTACATATCTTTATGAAAATGTAAATGCTTTTTGTGTTTTTCTAACCTAGTATATTTTAAATAGAAGAAAGTGGGGCTGCAAAAGAATTATATGAATGATTGTGTACAACAACAAAAAAAAAACCTTTTTTTGTAGTTTGAGTTAATTAAATTTCATTAGTCCACCAATGACAAAACCGATCAATTTTTTTCATTCATTAGTAGATTTTCATACCGAGTTCCCACTAACAAAGAAGTTCATAGAAACAAACAAAGATTTTCATACCAAGTTCCCATTAACAAAGAAATACATACAGACAAAGAAGTTTCCACTGCCAAAATTGATATGCAGTTGTACAAAATGAAAAAAGAAGAAGTGAAGATAAGAAAATTAATTTTTGGTCTTCTTCAGTGGACCCATTTTATAGTTTGTGCTTCGTGTTGCCCTCCTCTTATTCAAATATAGCGTTTCGTGGTTCATGCCTCCCTCCGCACACTTCTTCTTCAATGGACCCATTTTATAATTAGTGTTCTTTTTGCACAAATCAATCTTTTCTCTGATATTCTCTTAGAATCTTCATTTTGAGGTATTGTTGAAGAAGCAATATCTTCCATATGTATCATGTAATCCTCAAAGCATTCATACTTCCATGTTTTCGTTCGACTCTCCTTAGCAAGATATTCATTTGGTGGTGTCGTTGAAGATGCGGTATCCTCCATGAACAAATAATGATAACTTGATGTTTTCTTCAAACTCTTCTCAAGATTTTCAATTGGAGGTGTAGTTGAAGAACCGGTGTCCTCTACGTACAACATCATATCCTTAAAAAGTCACAAATATAACATTACGATTAGCACCACACCACAGTTTTCAAATTAGTATAGAACTAGTATGCCATTTAATTTATCATTCAAAATGAGTATATGATATAATGTTTATAATTGAATAATATATATTATAACGTAAAGGACATCAAGATCATGTACAAACCTCGTAAGGGATGCTTATTTCCTCAATATCCAAGCCCAATTGTTTGTTGATATAAGAGTTCACTTCCTGATCCATCTGATGAACAAAATAGCAAAAGGGGAACTTAAATCTTGCTTATATGCCTATTAAGTTAGAATAAAAGAAAAACTTCATACTTTTTGTAGGAGACAATGGCCATAGTTATAGATATAAAATATGAAATTTCAAAAGGTGAAATATCAACTTAGGAAAAAATATTAGGAAAACTAAATAAGGAAAGGTGAAAAACTAGGAAAACTAAATAAAAAAGTGAAAAACTTGGAAATAATATATAATACTCTAATAATATATGAATCTTTAACATATTAATTATATAACATTTAATCCAGGTAATGATTAAATGATTAATAGATCCAAAACTTGTTCTTGAAAATTTGATGGTGAATAGGTGAATAGGTGATCCATAAAAAATAATAATAATCATAAACTGGGGAAAAAAATTAATTATAAACTATTGAGACTAAAAAAATATAATATTTGAATTTTTATCACAGTATAAACACAACGGAATATATGAAATAATCCTAAATTCACATTCTGTTAATAATAATGTGTTTGGGATTCCAACAACAATTTAAATATGCATTCTCAAAATCCAGACTCTTAATAAAAATCAAACTCTTAAAAACAATTTAAAAAAAAAGAAATCCTAATAAACCATCAAATGATAAAGGTTATAATATGAAGAGTTAGGAAAGGGAAAACATTGTTACCTGGTTAGTATGAATGATTTCTTTCTCTAATTTATTAACTGCTGAAACAAATACATTCAGAATAATCTATGTTTTGTTTTCAACACAATGAAGAGGCTCTATATAATGATGATAAGTCGGTTAAAACAATTGTCTATTTTTTGAAACACATTATGCAACCGAAATAAGAAACTTTAGCTTCCTTATCTCGGATGAATTGAGAGACTAATTAATTGATCAAAGTCTATTTATGATCAGTTTCGTTGATTGTAGTCACCAAAAATAAAATCTTGTACGAATATTTTTTGTTTTAGTCACATCGTAACTAACTCTAATTAAGATTTGGCAATCTATATAAATAACGCAATTTAAAAAATTAGAAATATTTCAACAACCTTGGATGCTCTTTAGGGTGATATTAAATATATATCCAAAACTTATTTATTTAAAAATTGTGTAACCTAAAATGAGTTATTTATCTAATGTTATTTAACATTTAAACTCTCTCTAATCTAATTAAAAATATTTTCACATACTACATTTAACTAATAAACATTAACACTATAGAAATAATTTTTTATGTTAATTTGTGTTTAAATTTTATTACAATTTTTTAATATACTTAAAAGATCATCATTCTAAAAATTAGCATCAGCGTATTTTTAAAAATTTATTTGGATATTTTTTAATTTAAAAGATTTATTGAAATTGTTTTTGTTATTCTTTATCATAAATGGTGTAAGAATTTTTTTTAACAATTGGATATGTTTCCCCCTTATTCTAAACCTTGGGTCCGCCCCTGCCGGGGATAAAAAAATATACTTGAAATAAAAAAAAATTTATAACAAAATATAAATATAAATATGATAATTCAAGAGAAAAATAATTTAAGATGACCTGAAAATTCAATTAAAAATCAACAAAAATATAAAAAAATAATTGTATCCAAATAAATAAATAAATAAATCCCAACTGTTAGAATAAAGGAAAAGAGAATTCTTGTTATTGTATTAGAGAAGTCAAATGCTCTATTTATAGATACATAGAGGAAAACCTAAAATATCAGAAAAGGAAACTAGGAAAACTAATAATATCACAATAATGATAATAAAGACGTAATATTCTACTGATAATTATTCTTTAACACCCTCTCTCAAACTTTGAAGGGTAGTACTCTTAGAGTTTGTACAAAAAATGAGAATGTGACAGAGGCACAACACGGTGCATGGCAGGACGCTGCGAACACGGCAGGGGAGATCCAGGCATGACTGGGCAGGGCTACGCGACGCGGCAGTGGAGATCCAGGCACGGCTGGGCAGGGGTGCGCGACGCGGCAAGGAGATCCAGGCACGGCTGGGCAGGGCTGCGCGACGCGGCAAGAGAAATCCAGGCACGGCTGGGCAGGGCTGCGCGACATGCGATGGCAGAGAAGAAGCCAGCCAAGAAGAAGCCCGTGGAGAAGAAACCGACGGAGAAGAAGATGAAGGCCGGCAAGAGACTCCTGGCGAAGGAGGGGGGCCTCCGGTGACAAGAAGAAGAAGAGGATGAAGAAGAGCGGAAACGACGCATGACGACAGTGGCACGATCGTCGGATCTCAAGGAAGAGGTCCGGGGAAGAAAATAATAAAAAAAATGAATACTAAGAGTCCTCCCCCGCTCTGATTGAAGATTCCACAATCAGAGCGGGGAAGAAGGAAAATAAAATATTTGTAGATCTAGGGTTTTTGAGGTAGCTCTGATACCATGTTAGAATAAAGGAAAAGATAATTCTTGTTATTGTATTAGAGGAGTCAAATGCTATATTTATAGATACATAGAGGAAAACCTAAAATATCAGAAAATGAAACTAAGAAAACTAATAATATCACAATAATGATAATAAAGATGTAATATTCTACTAATAATTATTCTTTAACACCAACAAAAACATTTCATCAAAGCATGTACCTCATTAACCTGAGTATATGCTTCGATGATTTTCTATCGACGTATATAAAACTAAATTTGGGGTTGAAAAAAAAAACCAAATATTACTCATACAAAAATTTTAAGAATTAAAGATGAAAAATAATATTTTTGTTGTAAACTAACTATAATACATGAACATAAAAGTACATAAACAAAGCACACAAGCATATTAAGAAGAGAAGTAGAGAGAGGATTTATTCTTCACTTGTTAGTTGTAGAATACATGAGAAACCCCTCTATTTATAGGGTGCATGGAGGAATTCCAAATGTGAGAAGTTACAAGTTCATAGAGGTGAGGGGGTACATAGTGGGGTGATTAATAGTGGAGGTTATGGAGTTGAATGAGAGGGGTTATGGAGTTGAAGAGTGGGGGAGGTTATGACTAGGTGGAGTGGTGGGTATCCACTATATTTACAACACTCCCCCTTGGATGACCACCACGCTAAGATAATTGCCTCATTAAAACCTTGCTTGGAAAACCCAGTGGGAAAAAATCAAAGCGAAGGAAAAAGAGTACAATGTAACTTAATTGTATAATGATGTATGCGTTTAACACTGCCTCGTTAAAACCTTGCCAGGAAAACCCATTGGGACAAAACCTAGGCGAAGGAAAAAGAGTACAGTTCGCAAAATGTCATCAAAAAAATTACTCCCCCTCATAAGTACAAGATTTCAAGAATTTTGGTCGCTAACTCGTCGCATGCCGATGTTATACACCAGCTTCTTGAATGTTGACGTCGACAAAGCTTTAGTGAACAAATCTGCAAGATTGTCCTTTAACTGAATTTGTTGAACATCAATTTCATGTCTCTGCTGGAGCTCATGAGTGTAAAAGAATTTTGGAGAAATATGCTTCCTTCTATCACCCTTGATATATCCCCCTTTGATTTGAGCAATGCATGCTGCATTGTCTTCATAAATAGTTGTTGGAACATCTGTAATGAGAGATGGTCCACATGCAGTATGAATATAATGAACCAAATACCTTATCCACACGCATTCCCGACTTGCTTCGTGGAGTGCAATAATCTCAGAGTGGTTAGAAGACGTGGCGACCAAAGTCTGTTTCGTAGATCGCCAAGAGATCGCTGTGCCACCGCAAGTGAATACATACCCTGTTTGTGAGCGAGCCTTGTGAGGATCTGAAAGATATCCTGAATCTGCATAACCCTTCAATTGTGCACCATTATTGGAATCATTTGCATAGAATATGCCCATGTCTGACGTTCCACGAAGATAACGAAAAATGTGTTTTACACCATTTCAATGCTTTCAAATTGGTGCAGAGCTAAATCTGGCCAATAATTTAACTGAAAATGCAATGTCAGATTTAGTACATTGTGTCAAATATAATAAAGCACCAATTGCACTAAGATATGGTACTTCAGGACCAAGAAGATTTTTAGTATCTTCTTTTGGACGAAAAAAGGTCCTTCTTTGGGTCAAGTGACCTTACCACCATAGGAATACTTAATGGATGACATTTGTCCATATTAAAACGCTTCAGGATTCCTCAATATATGTTGTTTAATGGACAAGTATTTCACTTGGGCTTCACTCGATCTACAGGCCGAGATAATATTTAGTTTTTTCCAAGGTCTTTCACTTCGAATTCATTCATAAGATATTTTGCAGTTTTGTTGAGCTCTTCAAGAGTCCCAATTGAATTTATGTTATCAACATAAACTGTCAAAATAGCAAATCCCTTACTGAATATATATAAATATATATAATGATACACGGGCAAATGAGATTGTTTTCATATCCTTCTTTTATCAAGTATTTACTAAGACGGTTGTACCTACTCCGTTAAGCTGTACAATGAACGTCTTAGCTTTATTGAGTACATACTCTTTCATTTTGTTTCAGGCAATTTATATCCTTCAGGGATTCATGTAAATTCTCATATAGATAAGCTGTTACTTCATCCATTAGTCTCATATCGAGTTTTTCAGAAACTTCGAGACTTTCTAGTTAATGGAACGTTATTGTATCCATGACTGATGAGTATGTTTCTTCACAGTCAAATCCCAGGTTTCTGCAGGAAACCTTGTGCCACAAGACATGTCTTATATCTAGCAATTTTATTTTCTCATTTCGCTTTCTTACAAACACCCATTTGTAACCTTCAGGGTTAACATCTTTGGGGTATATATTATAGGTTCATATATACCACACTTTTCAAGAAAACTTAATTCTGCTTTAATAGCATCTTTCCACTTTGGTTGTCGAAATTCATTTATGCTGTGTGGTTCATTGTAATCATCGCCCTTTGAAATTTCAATAGTATGTCATCGATGATCATTTATTTGCGATTCCACATTTCTCTTATATGCATATAAAATACAGAGATCTCAATATTATTAGGTACCTTTTCCTCTTCAAGAGTTTGTCACTTCTGGAACTCGTTTCTCTTCAGGATATTATACTCTTCTGGAGTTTTAGAGAAAGTGGATCTATTGTTCATAATCTCTTCTGGAGCATTATGTATAACTTCTTCTGGATCATTATTAGAGCATGATTTTTCATTTGATCTCCACTTCTGGGGAGCTGAATCTTTTGAACCTATTGATTAATTACGCTTCTGGCGTGCATTAGGAATTTGATTTTCACGTTGAGTGGTACGTGAGTCTAGATGAGACAGTGGATGAATTCCATGATATTCTCGTCGTTCTTTAGGAACAGATCGTACTTCAGGTATATTCTTCCCTCCCCCTAACGACGGGAATATTGTCTCATTAAAATGACAATCCGCAAATCATGCGGTAAAAACTATCATCGAGCAAAAGAATCTTCTGGTTCTTTAGTATATGCCTAAATGAATAGTTCAACGCATTATCGTGTTCCATGGATATCCGAGATGTCGTGCCAAATCATAAAGATCATAGAACTTCTGGTTCATATGAGTAATTATGGATATTTATATTATAACCCTTAGGAGAGAGCATAAAGCTTTTCTAATGTATGCTTCTAGCATGAGACATTATTAATGTATAGATATTCCATAATTTTAAAATGGCATATGTTGATATAAGTATCTTCAGTAGACTTCTTCTGGATCTACATGAATACAACGCATCATTGATACAAAATTTTGTATCTTTGGATAACATGATATCTGCCCTTCTGGAGCATTCAATCAAGTTTGTAAAAAATAATATTATCATTTACATTAATTAATATTAAACTAAAAAAAAAGATAAATATGAAAGTGCATTTTATATAATAAAGAAAAATAAAGACGTAAATATAAAATTGACAAATATCTAATCATATATGAAGTACATGACCAATAAAGAGTTTAAGCATACTTCAGGTATGCAACTAATTTAAAGATTTGGACGTACTTCAGGTAAGTGACCAAAATTATGTTATGAAGTACCACATAGATGACAATAATTTTCTTCTGGATTTTAGGAGTTTATTATGCAAACTTTTCCTTTGCTTTCATTCAATGGCATTCCACTTCTGGTGGTTTCAAATAACTTGTCATCTCTACTATTGTTGTGGTTATATAAACCATGAAATAACCCTTGACCATGTCCATTGCTCAAAATAAAATAAAATAAAATGCATTTGCTTCAGGCAACGATGCTGAGTTAATAGATCGGGTTTCATGATTTTTTTATTTATATTATTATCAAAGCTCATTGTTCAGCAATGAGAAAATATAAAATTTGATAATAATATTTTTGCTCTCGACATTGCTACTACTGGAGCATCTTTGAGACACAATGGTCGGTGGACCTTTCACAATGAGAATTTAATATTTAAATCCTCTATATTATGATGGTGAAAGCTAATCACAATTTTTACATGTTCCTACTGGGATACATGTAGCCACCTTTTTTATATGATCCTTCAGGGACCCATAAAAATTTCATAACTTTTGTATACTCCTACATGACTCAAGTAGCCATTAATTTTATATAATCCCTTAGGGATAATAAAATTGTATGTAGTCCTTAAGGGATAAAATAAAATAAAATTTTATATGATCCTTCAGGGATTTATATAATCATAATTTTTATATAGTCCTTCTGGGATAAAATGAAATAAATAAAATTTTGCATGGTCCTACCGGGACACATTATTCATAACTTTTGCGTGGTCCTTCGGGGATCCATGTAAACACAATTTTTTATTATTTATTTGGTCCTTCAAGGACCCAAAAAAATATATCATATAATTTTTGTTTGGTCCTAGAGGGACACGAGCAATCATGATTTGTGTATATATATCCTTCAGGGATAAAAATTATACGGTCCTTTAGGGACACATTCTAATAATATCTTTCACATGATCCTCCAAGGATCAATGTAATAATTTTTGTAATTCTTCAGGGATAATAAAAATTTTGTATGGTCCTTCATGGACACTTTTATATGGTCCTTCAGGGACTCATAAAATTATAAATTTTACATAGTCCTATAGAACTTATGACTTTTGCTTAGTTCTTCAGGGATACATCTGTAGCCATAATATTTGCTTAGTTCTATAGAGACACATGATTTTCTGTATAATCTCAAAGCCAAACTTTACATCAAACTATATATCTAAAACAGAATTATAACAAATAACTATAAGAAAATGTCAATTAATTACCCATTATCGGGGACACTACAAATTCCCTGTGAATGAAGAAAAATGTTACTTTGCAACGGAAATATAATAATTGGAGATTGTGTTGCTAACCGACTTGGTTAAAAATTACAACAATATATTCAAATAATATTTTCAAGATGAAGTCTTTAAATAAAATCTAATATATATATTCAAAGGATAAATAAATTGACATCAATAAAAAAAAAAACCGATGTTCTTGAGCTACATAAATTTATTTATTAATCAATGTACTGGTGTAATGGGATATTCATATAGACTATGATGGTGTAAATATCAAATATATACAAATACAGTGAAATGATCTTTTAATATGATAGCCCATCATATTAACAGATGAAAGCCAATAAATTTATAAATCTCATGCTTGTGTATATTATAATCATGCACACTGAATGTATATGCTACCACCATGGACAAATCATTTCATGAAGCTAATACACAATTATTATGCAGAGGTAATGTGAGTCATGTGACCGAATTAATCAATAGATAGTACACACTTTTTCATATAAGCATTGAGTTTGATTATAAATCATGGATTCATATGCATATAAATCACAAAGATGAGATTACATGGTTAAAACATTTTTTTTTAAATACTATGCTATAGAAAATGCATAAAGAAATGCATTCTTAAAACAAATCTATAAAAGAATATAACGCATGGATATATTTAATTATGTAGCATAGAGTAAGAAAACTAATTTTTCTTTATCAAAAAGAAAATTATAAAATTGTTTACCATGTTGTATACAAAATATAAGATAATATAAATCATGATGATTTGAATATCTCATAAACTCACCAAAATTATAAATATTTGTGAATCCTTTTTTTATTTTAAAAGAAAATATATAATTTTATGAACCCATCAAATACAAACCTTTGGAGATCCATTGAACTCACCAAATTACAAACATTTTGAGATTTCTTTAGCCTCTTGAGTGCTTGAATCGAATAAGAGCTTATTCGTGCTGATAACGTGTTGTAAACTAACTATAATACATGAACATAAAAGTACATAAACAAAGCACACAAGCATATTAAGAAGAGAAGTAGAGAGAGGATTTATTCTTCACTTGTTAGTTGTAGAATACATGAGAAACCCCTCTATTTATAGGGTGCATGGAGGAATTCCAAATGTGAGAAGTTACAAGTTCATAGAGGTGAGGAGGTACATAGTGGGGTGATTAATAGTGGAGGTTATGGAGTTCATAGAGGTGGGTATCCACTATATTCACAACAATTTTCAAATCTTCTTAACTAATCAATAAAAATAAATCAAATTCATCAACAAATAAAAATAAAAAAACAAATATCCAAACTAAGTATTCAAAATCTTTCATTCGAAAAAAATATTAAAAATACAAAAAATATTAATTTAGTGGGTCCCAGTGTCCTACCCAATCAGCCAACTCTTTGTGATTGTTGGGCTAATGGGCTGGGCATTGAATGATTAAAAACCATGTGAAGTTATGCATGGGTTATTATTATTATTTTGAGCGCCAATAAACGCAGCCTGTTTTGCAGCCACATACGCTATGATAACGTAGTATATACTGCACTATGAGTCCTATCATAGTATATGATCCATTTTTTTTCATTATAAAAAAAAATATACTAATGTATCTCAGTATATACTTCATTTCATATAATAGCATGCACTTTAAAATGTAAGTGTATGATTTAAAAAAAAGAGAGGAAGGACTGCAATTGAGGTTGCGTATATCTTTTTCTTGTTACTTTTTTTGGTGTGTCATGTGTGCACGGGCTATTTAATCAATACTTACAAAATTAGTTGGGGGGGGGGGGGGGGCAACCTGCCCCCCCTAGGTCCACCTCTGTCCATATGCATTTGACACCTATCTAAAACAAATACATATTTTTCTTGTACATATATTTACAAAAAAATATAAACACAAAAATGAACTACATATTTTTATTTTTCTAGCCTAGTATATGTTAAATAGAAGAAAGTGGGGATGCAAAAAGAATTATATGAATGATTGTGTACAACAACATAAAAAAATCCTTTTTTGCAATTTGAGTTATTTAAACTTCATTAGTCCACACCAATGACCTGACCGACCAGTTTTTTTTCATTCATTAATAGATTTTCATACCAATTAGTTCCCACTAACAAAGAAGTTCATACAAACAAACATGCAGTTGTACATAAAAACAAAGAAGTTCCTACTACCAAATAAACATGCAGGTGTACAAAATGAAAAAAAGAAATGAAGATAAGAAAATTAATTTTATTTTCTTCAGTGGACCCATTTTGTAGTTTGTGCTTCGTGTTTTTTTTTTTTTTTTTTGCTTGGTGTTGCCCTCCTCTTATTTGAATACAGTGTTTTGTGGTTCGTGCTTCCCTCCTCACACTTCTTCTTCAATGGACCCATTTTATAGTTAGTGCTCTTTTTTGCACACGTCAATCTTTTTTTCAGTCTCTTCTTAGTATCTTCGTTTGAAGGTATTGTTGAAGAAGCAGTGTCTTCCATACATATCATATAATCCTCAAAGCATTCAGGTTTCCATGTATTCATCCAATTTTTCTCCGGATATTCATTTGGTGGTGTCATTGAAGAAACAGTATCCTCAATGAACAAATAATGATAACTCGATGTTTTCCTCGTACCTTTTCAAGATTTTCAATTGGAGGTGTAGTTGAAGAACCGACGTCCTCTATGTACATCATTGTATCCTTAAAAAATCACAAATATAACATGACATTTAATTTATCATTCAAAATAAGTATATGACATGATGTTTATAATTAAAGATTACAACGTAAATAACATCAAGATCATGTACTAACCTCGTAAGGGATGCTTATTTCCTAAAAAATTAGGCCCAATTGTTTGTGGATATAAGAGTTCACTTCCTGATCCATCTGATGAACAAAATAGCAAAAGAATGTAGCTTATATGCCTATTAATTAGAACAAAAGAAAAGCTTCATATTTTTTGTAGGAGACAATGGTCATATTTATAGATATAAAAGATGAAATCTCAAAAAGGGAAATACCAAACTAGGAAAAAAGAAAAATTAGGAAAATTAAATAAGGAAAGGTGAAAAACTAGAATACTAAATAAGAAAGTGAAAAATTAGGAAATAATAATATTCTAATAATATATGAATCTTTAACATATTAATTATATAACATTTAGTCCAGGTAATGATTAATGATTAATAGATCCAAAACCTCTTCTTGAAAATTTGATGGTGAATAGGTCAATAGGTGATCCATAAAAAATAATTAATAATCATGTACTGGGGAACAAATTAACTATAAAAATAAAAAATATATAACATTTGATTTTTTTATCACAGTATAATACAACGAAATATATGAAATAATACTAAATTCAAATTTCTGATGATTATGATGTGTTTTGGATTTCTACAAGTATTTAAATAGGCATTCTCAAAATCCAAACTCTTAATAAAAATCAAACTATTAAAAACAATTTAAATAAAAAAGAAATCCTAATAAACCATCAAATTATAATGGTTATATATATGTGAAGAGTTAGGGAAGGGAGGACATTGTTACCTGGTTAGTATGCATGGTTCTTTCTTTATTGACTACTGAATAAATTCAGAAAAATCTGTGTTTTATTTTCAACACAGTTAAGAGGCTATATATAATGACGATAAGTCGGTTAAAACAATTGTATATTTTTTGAAACACATTATGAAACTGAAACATGAAACTTTACCTTATATCAGATGAATTGAGGGACTAATTAATTGATCAAAGTCTATTTATTAGATCAATAGTTATGATCAGTTTCATTGATTGTAGTTACCAAAAACAAAATCTTGTAGGAATATTTTTGTTTTAGTCACATCGATAACTAACTCTTGAAGAATAAATAATGCAATTTGAAGAATTTAGAAATACTTCAACGACCTTGGATGCTTTTTAAATATGGAAAATTCCTTAAAAAATATTTTAATGATTTGAAATACCAATCATGCATTTTTAAGAATTCTTAAAAAAAAAAAAATTTAACAATATTTTAACTTCAAATTAAGAATACAACTCGGGTGGGTTTGGTCGGATTAGAACTCAACCCGAACTCAACCTAAGTTTGGAGAAACTCATCCCAATCCGAACATCAGGTTCGAGAAGCTCAACCCAAACCTGCCAACCCATCGGGAGTTTCGTTTATGTTCCCGCGGGTTGCGCTTAGGTTTGATTCGGGTTGAGTTGGGATCAAGTTAGGTTTGGGTTTGACTTGAATTTCCTTTTTTATAATCCTAAATTAGCATCATTGTATTTTGAAGAAATTAATTAGAGGTTCCTGGGACACCTTTGTAATAACAATAGGTCCCTGGATTTTTTCTTATTTTCTTTAGGTTCCTCAGTTAGTGGTGGTATTATGTTTAGATCTTTCCATCTAACTTCCATCCAACCTAATTTTTTTCCTTCCTCTTTTACCCCCAACTCAATAGATTTTACCTTTTTCCCCTAACATTTATCTTTTTCCCTCAAATAAATGAAAATGTGAGACTGCCTCCATCAACCCCCCCCCTCCTCCCAACTGCGTTGATCTTGCCTCCACCAATACCCCACATTGCACCCCCCAACCTCTCCCGACCGCCTCCCGCGGATAACAGTATACACAGTGAAATACACAGAACCTGTAACAGATATAAGAGTATACACACTACGGATAATAGTGTACACAGTGTAACACACAGTACCTATAACAGATTTAAGAGTGTACACACTGTGTATAAGAGTGTACACGCTAGGGGTATAACGGGAAGAATGTACACAAAAAGAAACGGCTGTTAGTGCCAAGGACCTTGAAAAAATAGCTCAGCCATCTTAGGGATCTAAAGAAAATAAGAAAATGTCAATGGACCTATTGTTATTACAGAGGTGTCCTCAGGGACCTCTAATTAATTTCCCCTTTATATTTTTCACTCTATTCTTCTTTATTTCAAAAAAAACTTTTCTTCTCACTCTATTTATTCTTTATATAAAAAAATCTCTCTGGATTTACTGTTTACTACAGACAAAAAAAAATTATGTGGACAATAACAAGGAAGAATGTCTTCTTTTATTTGAATGAAATAAAAACTTGAATATAAAAGCTTAAATAGTAATTTTGCATCTCAAAGAGATAGAAGAATGATTTTAAGTAAAAAATTAATAATTTAAAAATTAAAATCAATATTATTTAATTAATAATTAAATATAAAAATTATATTTAAAATTATCGCCTCATAATATATTGGGCCGGCATGGAGTCTAATCCGGTGTACTAACCCAGAAAATTAAAAAATACAGCTTCACATCAACTTCCGTATACAGACAAAGTTCATTTGTAATATTTAAATTCTAGGGTCAGACATAACTTATTCAGTTTTTCTTTATATATAATGTGGACATACAACAGAGAGAAAGAGAGAGACCATTGCAATTTCTATACTGCTTATATACATATACATACATGATCTCCACAGAGCGATAGAAGGCCAAAAAGAGGCAAACCAGGAAAATTTTCAGGTTATCAAATTATTCCTACCTTGATTGTTTAAATTCTTTATCTGAAATACAAAAAGTATGAACAAAATTAAACTGAAACTTTTCATGATCCCTTTTTTTTTATTCATCAATCTGTAGAAAATGATTCATTCATATATAATGCACACTTTTTTTTGTTGATTCTCCTCATTATGTAACACTCGGGTTTTATGTCTAGATCAATTTGGTGAAGTTAGTTGTTCAGTCTTAATTGAAAGATTCTAATATCCAATGTTTGACACCAAATCAATTTTCAGAGAGGAACAACAGGAGCAAAAGATAGAGATGGCAGAGGGGATTGTGGGTTCTTTGATCCTCCAGATTGCCTCTTCATTCACCTCCGAAGCCGGCAAATCGCTTTGGTCGTGCTGTGTGGAGGAAGCGTCTATGTTGGCATCTGTGAAGGATGACATGGAAGACATTAACAAAGAATTAAAGATGATCCAATCCGTCCTCAGAAAAATCGATCCATTGATCGCAGATGGTGCACCCGCTGCTGTTTGGATGGAGGAGGTGAGGGAGGCAGCTTATGAGATCGAAGACATCATCGATGAGTTCACTTATTTCCTCACCGGAGAACGACAGCGTGGTTTTCTTAGCAAGACCTTACACTTACGAAAGAACATTCATGCTAGGCATGGTATGATTATATGCCCCTTACAATAGACCTTGTTTGGAATTGCGTTTGAGTGGGTTTTGCGATTCAAAAGTCAAATGCGGATTATAAGAATCTGGCATTTCACTTTATAGCCACCATACTGTTTTGTGTATTGTATATTAGTTAAAAATCTGGCATTTCAAAATCTTTAATTGAAGAAGAAATGTAGCATTTCAAAATCTTTTAAAACAATTATTTTGAAAATCAGGGCGGATTATAAGAATCTCAATGGTTTGACCGCACACCCAAACGAATGCTTATCATTTGCAACGGTGGATCCATGTACCGATTTGTTTTTGAAAAATACAAATATATATCATTTAGTGAAAAATAATAAAAAGATGAGAAAAAAAAGAGAGGTCTTCTTATCATATTAAAAAAATTTTCTTGCCAAAATCAGAATATTTTAACAAATTAATCTTTCAAATACAAAATTTCATGAATAATACAATAGATTTTTGTAAATATATTTGCTTAGAGAAAACACAATTTTAATTTTGTAGGTCCCTAGATTTTTAAGCACATGATAATATTACCAAGTTAGTAGTTACATTTTTTCTGTCTTTGCATCTTTTTTTTCGATGTTTACCCTGTTTTGGATTCCAGCAATATATTTTTGAACACTATTATGCATTCTGTATGTGTTGTTAAACAAATTGTCTAATGGGATGCTCATAAACTATCATTCAATCATATTCATGTTTATGCGTCGGTGTAAACTGTTAACTTCTGAGAGGGTTGTACACAGCGTTGTACATTGTTATGTAACTTGTACACTGTTATACATCCATGTACAAAATTATCTCTGGGACAGCTTGAAGAGGAAAAACACACATGATGATATAATTTGGACGTACAAAGACTTAAAAAAATGTAATTTTTTTTGTTGAGGGTGTTTTCCTATATTCAAATAGCCGAGGGAATTAAAAGTAAGAGATTAAAATGATATTTGAAATTAAATTTTTCCTTATATTTCAAGTAACTTCCTTCAAACCCCCTTTGAAGAAAATCTCAGTTTCAATAATCATTTGCATTACAATTTCTAATAGGTGTTGCTAGGCGGCTGAAAATGATCAAAGGAACGATAAAGGAGATCTCAGAAAGAAGAAAACGATATGATGTTGGTGTATCTGAGCAAGGATCAAGCTCTAGCGATACAAAAAATAGAACTGCAGATATTTCTCCATTTTTTCTAAAAGAAACTGATGTTGTTGGGATGGAAAAAGACAAAGAAACATTGATAAGTTGGTTGACAGATGAAAGTGTGAAGCGCATGGAAATCTCAGTGTGTGGAATGGGCGGTGCGGGCAAGACAACACTAGTGGCCCAAGTCTACAAGAACACACAGATTGTAGAAAACTTTGAGTGTCGAGCATGGGTCACCGTCTCTGAAACATATGACATGGATGATATACTAAGAAGGATAATAAAAGAGCTTTTTCACGAGAAAAAGGATGGGATACCGCAAGGCATTGATGGGATGGACTCAAGGAGGCTCGCTGAGAAGCTTCATGAGATCTTGGAAACTAAAAGGTACCTTATTGTCCTAGATGATGTATGGAAAGAGAGAGTTTGGTCTGCAATTAAGTATGTTTTCCCAGACAACACAAGTAAAAGAAGAATCATGTTTACAACTAGAGATGATGAAACTGCCTCTTCTCTAGCATCTTCAAATCATTTTTTAAAGATAGAACCCCTTAAATATGAGATGGCATGGAAACTCTTTTGTAGCATAGCATTCCGAGATGATCCAGAGGGTATTTGCCCTCAGGAATTGTGGGATTCAGCAAGAGCTATTGTTGATAGGTGTGGTGGATTGCCTCTAGCAATCGTGACTCTAGGTGGTCTATTATATTCAAAACATTCAGTGGAAGAGTGGCGTAGAATTTTGGAAAGCCTCAATTGGTTGCTCAACAACGAGAACTCACTAATAGATAGGGTATCAAATATATTGATGCTTAGTTTTCATGATCTACCACACTACTTGAAGAACTGTTTCTTATACTGTAGTGCTTTTCCCGAGGATTATCTGATCAAAAGAAAGAAGATAATCAGATTATGGGTGGCAGAGGGGTTTGTAGAAGAAAGGGGAGAAAGGACAATGGAGGAGGTGGCAGAGGAATATCTCCATAAACTCATCCTAAAAAACATGCTTATTGTTGCAGATACAAATAATTGGGGGAGATTAAGAGCTTGTCGCATGCATGATATAGTGAGAGAGGTAGCTATATCAATATCGAAGAAACAAAACTTCTGCATGAGGCTGGAAACACTATCACCAAGTGATAAAAGTCATAGATTGTCCATAAATAGAGTCAATAATATTAATGGAATTGCGCCATTGAGAAAAATGACTCACCTTCGTTCTCTATTGGTCTTTACACCCTATATTTCTGATCAGAAACATTTTAATATAAATGAAACATTGAGTTTCAAATTATTGAGGGTATTATATCTACAACGTGCACTTATTGAGGGCAAACTTGATGTAGTGGGTGATTTTTTCAACTTGAGATTTCTGAGTTTGAGGAACACAAATGTGTCGGTGCTTCCAAAGTCTTTCAAAAAACTTCACAACCTCCAAACATTGGATCTTTTGTTTACTAAAGTAAAGGAGTTACCAAGTTGGGTATCAAAACTACCCAGTTTGCGTCACTTACTCATGAATAGAATATCATCAAGGCCCACGAAAATAAGCCCAGGAGATATTTGGGTTTCAAAAGAACTGCAGACTCTAAGAGGCATTAAATCAGACAGTGAACTTGTGCGGCAGGTCGGGTACTTAACACAGCTAAGGACATTTCAAATTAAGGGTGTGAGGGATTCCGATGGCATAGAGCTATGTGCATCAATTAAAAACATGAGATTTCTCCGCCACTTGGATGTTAAATCAACGGAAAACGGTAAAGGACCACTGGGATTGGAAACTCTAGATCCACCGCTGCTCCTTCAAAAGCTCTGTTTGAGTGGGCGTTTGCAGGGGTTGCCTCGCGTGTTATGCTCCCTCACAAACCTCAGAGTACTTGTGTTAATATCATCTAAACTGTCAGAAGACCCTCTCCCTTTCCTCAAGTCATTGCCCAACCTTGTGTTTCTCAAACTCTGGGATGCTTATGATAGGGAAGAGCTGTGCTTCCAAGTGAATGCATTCACGTCACTCAAAGTACTGGATTTGGAAAATCTGAGACAGGTCCGTCAGTTAACGATCGAGGAAAGGGCGATGCCGAGCCTCAAAGAGTTGATCCTGAGTGGTTGCAGTGAGTTGAAGACATTGCCACAGGGCATTGTGGAATATGTCGGAGGAGCTATTGGAGAGGATGCGAGGACAAGGAGTTGATCGCCAAAAGATCAGCCACATCCTTAAAGTTTCCCATGTTGACTATAGTACTGGCAAATGGAATAAAGAAATGTTTTCATGAGAGCAACATTGGAAACAATGAGGTATGCATTATTCTGAGCCCCTTCCGTCTTTAGTGTGAAAGCATTTCATGGTGTGACATTTCATAATGGGAGATTCTGTTTGTTTTTCAGAACACCTATGGATTTATATATATGTGCGGGCGATGACAGTTGACATCATTGTAAGAGTCCAAGTCACTGGAAGAAAGACTATGATGCGCTGCTTCATCCAAGAATTAAAAGAACAGTTTGAAGTCTATGCTTATTTTATTCTGTGTGTTAATCCATGTGTTTGGTTGTGCTTGAGTTTGTGTTTGTTTTGAGTCTTCTGTACCTTTATTTGATTTGAAAACTGTGTGGTTTGCTCAAATGTTATGTTGAGCTGATTTCCGTACCTATTTATGGTCCAGTTTGAGACGTTTTATAATTTCATTGCTCATGTCATTATTAATATGTTTCTTGATTAATGCAAATATCCAGTGGTTTATGTGCTTCTCAATATTTCATTGTCCATGCAAATATCAAGATCAAGTTCATAAGCTTTGGTCATTCTATTTAGTTAGCAATACATTCATATCACATGTTAATAGACATTGAGAAAATATGGAAACTCTAATATTGATTATAGCATGCAAGTGTTGTCTCTAATTATAGTGTGTCAGGTCTTTTTGGCAGTTTTTTGAGGCTATGCACATTCTAGATTGGGCTTGTTTTCAGTTGATCTTTTCATCTCTACTTTGAAATTTATAATCTCTGAAAATCTAAATGGTTTTATTATACTGCTCCTGCAATCATTCCATGAGATCTATGAAAGTCATTCAGAAAACTTGTAGATGTAAGAAGCTATGATGAAATATGTTGAGCTTTAGCATATATTAATTGAAGTTAATATCATCTAAACTGTCAGAAGACACTCCCCCTTTCCTCAAGTCATTGCTCAACCTCGTGTATCTTGAACTCTTCGATGCTTATGATGGGGAGGAGCTGTGCTTCCAAGTGAATGCATTCCCCTCACTCAAAGTACTATATTTGGTCGATCTTAGCCAGCTCCGTCAGATAACAATCGAGGAAAGGGTTGCAGAGGGCTGAAAACACTGCCACCGGGCATTGAACACCTCACCACCCTCCAGGAGCTCTGCTTGCGGCATATGTCGGAGGAGCAATTGGAGAGGTTGCGAGGACAAGGAGTTGATTGCCAAAACATCAGCCACATCCCTAAAGTCTCCTATTTTAGCATAGAAAAATGGGAAACAGAAATGTTTTCTTGAGGTTTACATTGGCCACAATGAGGTATGTGTTACCACAATGAGGTATGTGTTATTCTTCTTTGTTGTCTTCTTCTTTATTGTGAAATCTGACCCCTTTTTGTCATTATTATGAAGCACTCATTGAAACATTTCATGTCGAATTGTTTCTTCTTCATAGTTTGAGAGACTGTTATTTCTTTCTCCACTGTTTGTACTTTGCATGGTTTGATTACTTCAAGATAAGATTTTGTTTATGATTGTATATTCATATTATTACTCTAAATTATGTTGAGGTAATTGCATATCTTTTTTTTTGAGTCCAGCTTGGGAGTTTTATTTGATTACTAAATTATATTGAGGTTACTAAAGCCAGACATTATTTATGTTCAGATTACTAAATTATGTTGAGGTAATTACATATCTTTTTTTTTTTTAGTCCAGCTTCTAAATTATGATTGTATTATTCCATTACCCATGTCTTTGATCATATATTTAATGAACTTTTAAAGCCAGACATGATGCTTACTTATCAGTATAGAATAATAGAAGAACAGGGTTAACTGTGTGTCATCCCAATCTGACTTGCATACTTTCTTGCTTGAATTATTCCTTACACTCCTATTATCTTACCATAAACCAAATCTGAAGTTTTGTGAGATTGTATCCTGATAATATTTGCGAGTCGACAGCGGTACTCATCTCGCAGTGGGGACGGGGTAAATGAAAGTGATGGTAGCAATTTTTACATTTTTCAAAAATATCCTAAGAAAGAATATACTTTTTTTTTTTGAAACCTTTTTGTTTTTGGAGACACTTGTATTATGAGAATCATCACAGACAGAAATGTTGTGATGGATATTGATTAATTAGCTATTCAGTAATTTGCAGATCATAAAATAAGCGACGCCACACAAACATTAGATGCCACGAGTGGAAACCCTGGTATCTCAAGGGATTGGTGGTTCATGTAAGTACTGACTCCATAATAGCATGTAAAGTCTTTTTGGCTCTTTTTTTTTCAGGCTATACACCTTGATTTGGCTTGTTTTCAGTTGCTCTTATCTTTTTCCATCAAATCATTCCATCATCCTAGCTCTACTTTGGAAAATAATTATTACTTTGGTCCATCAGTTGAACCCTAATGTGTTCTGACTTTAAGCATTATCAGATAGATGATACTGCTCATATGTATGGTCATATTATGTAGCTGGGTTTTGCGAAAAGGATTATTGTCATGAGTTACTTTCTTCACATGGATTCGCCTAACTGCTATTATAATTCTTATCATTTGATACATATCATGTTATTTCTTTAGTTACTTTTGTAATGAAATTTTTATTTAATATCAATTCATTCATTTCATATTATTTTCTTTACCATCTTATGCATGTGGATACTCCAGATGAAACTAGAATGTTGGATTTGATTTAGGTATTTGCTTTGGTTTGACTATATTCACTAGGCATAAGAATGGTGTTCTTTTTTTTTCCCTTTTTTTTCATCCTTCAATTCATATGTTTTTTCTGAATTTATTTTCTGGTTTTGTTTGATGTTAACTTGTAGTACTGTTTTTCAGGTTTCAACCTTGTTTATGAAACTATGATGACGTATTGTTGACTAATGGAGCAGATTGACTTCCATTGATAATTCATTAATCTAACTGTGTTCAATATTGTGGAATATCTACATTCTACAGTATTCAGGTTTGATTCTTGATCTGTTGGACCTTTTGATATTTGATTGATACGAGATTTGGGTTTGTTTAGATTTAACGATTTGGGAAAACAAAAATTTTATCGACATCATTTTTTTTTGGAAGCCTTGTGGATGTTTATTCTGAGAGGATCTGATTTCCTTCTTTTATTATGAAGAAGACACATCTTTGAAAATCACCATTACTTTCTCTGTAGAGGTTGATTTATTAGATGTTCAATATGTTTATTTTTTATTTTTATTTTTATTTTTATTTTTAAATGTTCAACAGGTTTGAAAATCACCATGTGTAAAAGAAGAGATCAGAACCCCACAGCCTTATCGTGTGGCTTCAAAGGCTAAAGTGCATGTTGTGAATGATTAGAAAATTGGTGAAGGACAGTGATGAATATGTTTGGCCAGGGGAGAGTCTAGCAAAGATTCAAATGCTCCTCAGCTAAAGAGTAAGTGTTAAATTGGTTGGGGGCTGGACAGAGTTTCTAGTCCTCACTGATGGGAGTTTGCACCCCCAGAAATATTTTGGTTCGACTTGTTCCTTTTCAAATTGTGACTCAGTTTTGCCTGGGAGCTGAGGCTGGTGCTACATGGCTGCGGGTATGTGTTCTGATTGTCTCCCATTAATCCAAATTCTACAGTCGGGGAGCCCGGGTCCTCCTCAAGTTCAGGTGAGCTTTGCCAAGGTTCCACAAGAAATGTTTCGGTCGGCGGAGACTTTGGTGTGCCATGCTTGTGGTAAACTTGAATCTAGAATCTCTTTGGAGTTGCAAGATCCAGTTATTTGCTGATTGATCAGCCCGGTTCTATCTTCTGTACATGACTGTATAATCTTTGTACAAACATTGATATCATGTAGTTGTGTAGAGTCTAAGTCACTGGAAGGAAAAACTGTTGCTCTGCTTCATCCGAGAAATAAAAGAAAAGTTTGAAGTCTGTGCTCATTTTATTGTGTATGTTAATTCTCATGTTTGATTGTGCTTTAGTTTATGTTTGTTTTGAGTATGCTGTACCTTTGTTTGATTTGAGAACTCAGCATGGTTTGTTACAACAAAATAAGATTTGGTTTATGATAATAGATCCAGATTTTTACTCAATGTTATATTGAGCTTTTAAACCCAAACAGAAAGTTTTTTTCTCTTTAAAGAAGAACAGGTTTACCTGTATGCCATGCCAATCTGGCTGGTTTATGTACTTTCTTGCTTGAATTATTCCTTATACTCCTTTTATCTTCAAAGCTGTGTGATATTATATCCTGAGAAAGACCAGTATGCTCCGTGTTGAAAGCTTTTTGTTCTAAGAAACATCACACCGAAAGGCTATGATGGACAATGATTAATCAGCTATTCATGCAGATCATTAGTTAAGAGACACTGCACAAACATGAGATGCCATGATTGGAAAACCTTATATCTCAAGAGATTGGTAGTTCTTGGATGATATTGCAATATGATTACAATATGAAGCTTGTTTTTCTAAAAGAAGCATTATCATGAGTCACTATATATAAATCTTTTCAGCTGATACATATCATGTTGTTTCTTCAGTCACTTTTGTGATGAAATTTTTTATAAAGAAAAGATAGGAAAAGAGTCACTAGTGCTCTTTTTTTCATGTTTTAAGGTTTGGATACCATTTACTAATTATGTTATGAGGTTTGTTTTCAGATCTTTAGGTATTGTAACTCATATTTTGAGATTTTTTTTGGATGTTGCACCATTAGAAACTTAATTATGATTGTTTTAGCACTGATGTGAAAGAAGACATGTTTATGTAACTTTTAGAACTTTTTTTTTTTTACTGCAAGGGGTGTAATTGTTCAAATTGTCAATGAGACTGCTAGACTGAAGAGGAATTATTTGGAGTATATATTTGTACATTTTCTATGAACAATTACTGGAAGCTACACTAAAGAGGAATCCTAATGTCTTTGCACTTGAGAAATAGATGTGACATTGCTTTAGAATAATGCTATAATGTTGTGCCACTATTTGGCAGCAAAAAGAATTAGTTGAGCTTTTAAAGTTAAACTGAAAGTTTTTATTTTTATTTTTTATTTTTTATTTTATAATCTTTAAAGAAGAACAGGGATACCTGGTATGCCATGCCAATATGCCTGGATTAATGCCAATCTAGAGGTTTGTTTACTTTCTTGCTTGAATTATTCCTTGCACTCCTATTGTCTTCAAACTTTTGTGAGATTATATCCTGAGAAAGAAGAGTATGCTCTGTTTTGAAACCTTTTTGTTTTTTGGACTTGGGTCATCATATTCTAAGAAACATCACACACAGAAAGGCTATGATGGACAATGATTAATCAGCTATTCAGTAAATCATACATATATCATTAGTTGAGAGACATTGCAAAAACATGAGATGCCATGTGTGGAAACCCTGATATCTCAAAAAATTGGTGGTTCCTCTAAGTTTTGACTCCAGTTATAGCATGTCAACCCTTTTTGGCTTATGTTTTCAAGCTACTTACCTTCTTGATTGGGCTTGTTTTCAGTTTCTATTATATTTTAACATGAAAATCATACCATCATCTTATCTCTACTTTGGATAATAATTATATCTGTGATCCATCCATCGAATGTAATGTGTTCAGTGTTTATCATATGGATGATACTGCACATTTGTTTACAATATGAAGCTGGTTTTTCTAAAAAAGAATCATGAAGTAGATGAAGTACACGAAGTGTGATATTGTTATAATCATTCTTGTTTCATTGTTTGGTCATATAATCTGTAAATTTTATACACCTGCCTGACCCATCTTGAAGTGTGTGGATGAAAAAAATGCACCAAAAATGTTAAAAAGATTCCATGGACAGTGCTAGATATATGTCCATGGAATAACAATAATTGCTTGAATCTTTTGTTGGATGGTTTAAAATCAATTAAAAAACATGTTTTTTATGTGTATAACTCTTCTTTAACAAAATGCTTATGATCCAAAATTTACCTCGTCATGTTGGAAGAAGCAACATCTTATCAAGGTCGAGAGAAGAGATGGAGGAAAGTTAACAAAAACACTTGAAACATGCATGAAGAAGACAATGATCCTAGTAGATTCCCACCAATCTAATAGATTTATCACCTGAGACTCGCAGTTGAAAAAGACAAACACCTGCTGAACATTAGTCTTTCGTTAACATAATGAATGCATTTTCTAAGACAAACAATCTGAAATTCAAGTCAGTTTATTTGATAAACTTGGAAAATGTTTAGAATCTTCCATCATTTCATTTATAGGGTATTAGGATAAGCCAAGGTGTGTCATATGGCTTCTATTGATGGATGATCTGTCATTATTTGAGGGGTCACGACGAACCATTTTCGAGGGAATCTGATGGTGACAAAATGTGACATGTTGATACGATATAAGTATAGAGGGCTTTACACTGGTGAGTCATCTTGTGAGACATTGAGTCATGATGCAAACCATTAAATAATACGACTTGAAAATTGCAATGGTCCCCATATTTACAAACAGATTTCATTGCTAGAGAAAGAGAGGTAGATAGGAGATCGGATCACCTGTGGTTTAGGTTCTTTCCTGTAGCATCCGATAATGATACGCCACATAGTAAGGGAGTCATCGAGTGCACCTTAAAAATATATATATTTTTAATAAACTCTTATAGGTAAGAGTTCGAAGCAACATTTTTGTTTTTCTTTATATTTTCTTTTTTATTCCCTCATAGGGACTAAAAAAATAAATAATTTAGAGATAGGTCCATCTCAGAGACTAATAAGAAACATATCCTTTAAATCTAATGATTTAAACGCAAATATAAAGAAATGAGAAATCGATCATTAAATCATATAGTTTATAAAGACTAAAAAATAAAAACCCAAAAAACTATAGCTACTACTGATAGAAAACACAAATCAATTCCCACTCTGCACATACCAATTCACAGAGAGAAACAGAGGAAATCATAGACATGGCAGAGGCGGTTGTGGGTTCGTTGATCCTCAAGATTGCCTCTTCTTTCACATCCGAAATCGGCAAATCCCTTTGGTCGTGCTGTATGGAGGAAGCGTCTATGTTGGCATCAGTGAAGGATGATATGGAAGAGATTAGCGATGAGCTAACGATGATCCAGGCCGTCCTCAGAAAAATCAATCCATTGATTGCAGATGATGTACCCGCCGCTGTTTGGGTGAAGCAAGTGAGAGATGCAGCGTATGAGATCGAAGACATCATCGATGAGTTCACTTATTTCCTCACCGAAAAGCAACATCGTGGTTTTCTCAGCAAGACTTTACACCCACGAAAGAACATTCATGTTAGGCATGGTATGATTATCTGCCCCTTGTAAATAATTGCATACTAAACTTAAGATTACATTTTCTTATTCGCATTACAATTTCTAATAGGTATTACTATGCGACTGAAAAAGATCAAAAGAAAGATAAAGGAGATCTCCGAAAGAAGAAACCGATATGATGTTGAGGTACTGGGGGAAGGAACAAGCTTTGACACAAGAAATAGACCCGAAGATATTACTCCATTTTTTCAAAAAGATACTGATGTTATTGGGATAAAAGATGAAAAAGAAAGGTTGATCAGTTGGTTGACAGATGAAAGTGTGAAACACATGGAAATCTCAGTGTGTGGGATGGGTGGTGCAGGCAAGACAACACTCGTAGCCCAAGTTTACAAGAGCACACAAATTGTGAACCACTTCCAGTGGCGAGCTTGGGTCACTGTTTCTAATACATATAATACCGGTGATGTATTAAAAAGAATAATAGAAGAGCTCTTTCGCGAAAAGAAAGAGATGATGCCACATGATATTGATATGTTGGATGAACGGTGGATCGCAGAGAAGCTTCGTGGGATCTTGGAAAATAGAAGGTACCTTATTGTCCTAGATGATGTATGGGATGAGAAATTGTGGTATGCAATTCATCATGTTTTTTTGGATAATACAAGTAAAAGAAGGATCATGTTTACAACCAGAGATAATGAAATTGCCTCTTCACTAGCATCTTCAAATCATGTTCTAAATATACAGCCTCTTAAGCATGAGAAGGCATGGGAACTGTTTTGTAGCAGTATAGCATTCCGAGGCTATCCAGAGAGCATGTGTCCTCAGGAATTGTTGGATTCAGCAAAAGCTATTGTTCATAGGTGTGGTGGATTGCCTCTCGCAATTGTGACTCTAGGTGGTCTATTGTATTCGAAACAATCAGTGGAAGAGTGGTGTAACATCTTGAAAAGTCTCAATGATTTGCTCAACGACAACAGCTTATTGAGGGACAGGGTAACAAATATATTGATGCTTAGTTTTCATGATTTACCATACTACTTGAAGAACTGTTTTTTATATTGTAGTGTTTTTCCCGAGGATTATCTAATTAGAAGAAAGAGAATAATCAAGTTATGGGTAGCAGAGGGGTTTGTAGAAGAAAGGGGAGAAAGGACAATGGAGGAGGTGGCAGAGGAATATCTCCATAAACTCATCCTAAAAAACATGCTCATTTTTGCAGATACAAATAATTGGGGGAGATTAAGAGCTTGTCGCATGCACGATATAGTGAGAGAGGTAGCTATATCAATATCGAAGAAACAAAACTTCTGCATGAGGTTGGAAACACGATCACCAAGTGATAAAAGTCGTAGATTGTCCATAGATAGAGTCAATAATACTAATGGAATGGCTCCATTGGGAAAAATGACTCATCTTCGTTCTTTATTGGTCTTTACACCCCGTATTTCTGATCATAAACATTTTAATATAAATGAATTATTGAGTTTCATATTGTTGAGGGTATTAGATCTACAAAGTGCAACTATTGAGGGCAAACTTGATGTAGTGGGTGATTTATTCAACTTGAGATTTCTGAGCTTGAGGAACACAAATGTGTCGGTGCTTCCGAAGTCTTTCAAAAAGCTTCACAACCTCCAAACATTGGACCTTTTCTCTATTAGAGCAATGGAGTTACCAAGTTGGTTATTAAAACTACCCAGTTTGCGTCACTTACTTATGGGAGTACCATGGAGGCCCACGAAAATTAGCCCAGGAGATATTTGGGTTTCAAAAGATCTACAAACTCTAAGTGGCATTGAATCAAACAGTGAGGTTGTGCGACAGGTCGGGTACTTAACACAGCTAAGGACATTTCAAATTAAGGGTGTGAGGGATTCCGATGGGATAGAGCTATGTGCATCAATTAATAAGATGAAATTCCTCCGCCACTTGCTTGTTGCAGCAACGGAACACGGTGAAGGACCACTGGGATTGGAAACCCTACATCCACCGCCGCTCCTTCAAAAGCTTCTTTTGGGTGGACGTTTGCAGGGGCTGCCTCACGGGTTAAGCTCCCTCGCAAACCTCAGAGAACTGGTGTTAGAATCATCTAAACTGTCAGAAGACCCTCTCCCTTTCCTCAAGTCATTGCCCAACCTCGTCTCTCTTGACTCCACGATGCTTATGATGGGGAAGAGCTGTGCTTCCAAGTGAATGCATTCCCCTCACTCAAAGTACTATGTTTGCAATCTCTGAGCCAGCTCAGTCAGATAACGATCGAGGAAAGGGCGATGCCGAGCCTCAATGGGTTGACCCTGTATGATTGCGGAGAGCTGAAAACACTGCCACAGGGCATTGAACACCTCACCACCCTCCAGGAGCTCAGAATGTATGAAATGTCGGAGGAGCTATTGGAGAGGATGCGAGGACAAGGAGTTGATCGCCAAAAGATCAGCCACATCCCTAATGTCTACCATGACGGCGAATGGAAATAAATGTTTTCTTGAGGTTGAAGAATGACTCTGTTGCGCTGCTTCATCCAAAAAATAAAACAACAGTTTGGAGTCTCTGCTTATTTTATTGTGTTAATTCATGTGGATGGTTGTGCTTGAGTTTGTGTTTGTTTTGAGCATTCTAGTTGTACCTTTATCATGTGGCGGGATCATGGACCATTCAATCAATACGGAGGATTTTTAAATGTATGATTATCGTTCATTTATAATTTTAATGAGTTTTGAGTTTTGTTGGATTTATTATCATAGTAAAATAGATTTTCAGTTGAGATCTTAATATGTTAAGGATTCTCTACTTTATGAAGAGACCTATAAACCAATTGATTATTAAGATTATTGATTATTAGAATTTGTTTATTTTTCTATTGTGTTTACTTATGGTAGGAGGATTCCCTAGCATTATTCTTCAAGAATCAACAGCGCCATCTTAGATCGAATCAGTGGAAGAGCAATAACGCCGCTGCAACCTACCAATTTCGTTCCTTAGATCGAATAAGTAGAAGAGCGTATTTACGTTACATTATTTATTTATTTTGAAAACTCTGAATGGTTTGTTAGTGTGTTACGAATTCTAGATCTTGGGATGCAATCAATATAAGAAATAAACAAATAAATCGAAGAAAAGACACAAAAAATTATGTGGTTCAACAAATCTTGTCTACGTTCACGGAGCACAGACACCTCAAAAAAAATTTGGATTTGGAGCTCGATTTCACGCCTCCATCGGCAGACTAAAGGTCTGCTTCAAAAAAATAGTTTATATTATTTTTATATAAATGAGTGAAATAAAATAAATAAGTGAAAAATTCAAATAGCCCCTTGGAAGCTGTTTGAAATACACTTAACCATGTGACTTTTTTTAAAGTCCATATAACCCCCTGAAAACTCATATATATAAATCCAAATAACCTCCTAAGTTAAATTTTATTTGATAGATTATGATTATTCTGTGAATATTCTATCTGGTTAACCCTAGTTGAAAACACAATATTCTAAAAACCCCTTACAATGTGTTAAAAATGCAAAACGATTTTACCTCACCGGATATGGTTTTAGAATCTACCCGAATGGGTAAAATCGTCATGTATAGAAGATTTTTCGCATTTTTAACAAATTATAGGGGTTTTTGGTATACTTTGTTTTCAGTTAGGTTCAACAAAACTGAGTATTCACAAATTACTCATCTATCAACAGAAATTTAACTCAAGGGTTTATTTGGATTTATATGGGTGTTTTGAGCTTGTTTTTAGCATGTCAAGCCTTTTTTGCCTATTTTTTCATTCCACTTACCATCTTGATTGGGCTTGTTTTGGGTTTGTCTTATATGTATTTTTCCATGAAAAATCATACCATCATCTTATCTCTACTCTGAAAAATAATTGTATCTTCGATCCATCAATTGAACCTAATGTGTTCAGTGTTTATCAGATTAATGATATTATACAAATGTATACAATATGAAGCTGGTTTTAGCAAAAGAAATATCATCATGAGTCATTGTAAATCTTTTCAATTGGTATATGCATATCATGTTGTTTCTTCAGTCACTTGTGCAATGAATTTTTTTATAAACAAAAAAAAGTAAAAGAGTTTGTTTTCAGATCTTTTATTAGCATAATGAAAGCATTTTTTGTGACAAATATTCTAAAATTCAAGTCAGTTTATTTAATAAACTTGGATAATGTTTGTAATACATGTGAGTCTTTCATCATTTAATTTACTAGTATTAATTAGGATAAGCTCTCATTGCTTGAGGGGTCATGACGTTTTTGAGGAAATCTGATGGTGACAAAACATGACATGTCTATATGAGATAGTACAGATAAGCTTGTCAATTATCCAAAAAAAATATTCATATCCGATCCGAATCCGTATCCGAAAATATAGAAAATATCTGATATCCGAAAATCCGTATCCGTATCAAATTATCCATATCCGAAAATTTTCGGATCGGATCGGATCGGATATAGGCAATATCGGATCCAAACAATATCCATATCCGAACTGTTATTTTATTTATATATATTAGAATTAGTTTCAACCCTTAGATGAAAATCCAATGGCTAATGATATATGGCAAAACACAAACCTATTTAACCATGTTGGATACTTGTTTAACTATATTAGGATCTGTGTTTTATATATTATGACCTATTTTATAAATTCTTTATATTTTAATCTGGTTTGGATATTTCGGATATTATCCGAATCCGTATCCGAATTTTTGGATCGGATACGGATATATATTTTGGAATATCCGTCAAAAATCAGATACGGATATTTTTTAGATATCTAATTCGAATATGGATACGGATATGGGCCTATCCGATCTTATCCGTCCGATTGATAGGCCTAAGTGCAGAGGGTTCTATACAAGGTTAAGAAAAATTCGACGGCTTTAATGCTACTAGTCTGTTTTGCAGCTTTACTTACAGTTATCATGACACTAATGCAATGCATGAAAACGTAAAAAAGGTAAAAAAATATGAATTTAATTCATAAGATTAAACATTCATTCTTTCATAAAAATAAAAATGTACCTAATTAACTCCTTATGTACTTCAAAACAAATTTAAAATTTGTGTGAGCTGTAAATAGGGCTGAAAATAACATTTTTCGAGTTGGAAATAAGTGGAGTCTCTTAAGCAATAATTGATAGAGCGGCGCTGTTAAAACTCAACTTTTTTTTACATTCTAAAATGTGTCACCTTTATCTTGTTTGACAAAAATGAGTCACCTTTATAGTCCTTCGAGCCTCCCCTTTGGCAAGGAGAAAATGTGGCACAACAGCCCATTTAGGCTTGGTTTCATGGGCAGTGGCCCAGTCTGATGTAAGGTCTACTAGAAGCCTATTTGTAAATACCCTAATTTTGACTATCCAAAGAAATGAAAACACTTCAAGTAATATTTAGAAATGACCACATTTGGAATCTAATAGAAAGCATCTTTTTAAAAGGAAAAAAGACGAACCCTGATCACAAATACTTAGAAAAATTAAAAAGCTAGAAGCCGGATGGCTAGTTGAAAGTAGCCGCCCCTCATTGGGCGGCCAGTTTCAATTAGCCGTCCCTTAAACCGCCCTCAACCCCTTTCCTTGGATGGAACATAAAGCAGCATTTAATGCTGATGTTGTGGTGGTATTGTAAATACCCCAATTTTGACCGTCCAGAAAGACAGAAATACTTCAAGTAACACCCGGAAATATCCCACATTTGGACATCTAATAGAAAACCAAAAGTTCAGGAAACCAAAAACCCTAAACCCTAGCCTAACCCTAAACCCCAAACCTAAACCTAAACTCCAGACCTAAAAACCCTAACCCTAACCCTAAACCCTAGCCTAACCCTAAACCCCAGACCTAACCCTAAACCCTAGCCTGACCGGAAACCCTTACCCTAACCCTAAACCCTAGCCTGACCGAAAACCCTAACCCTAACCCTAAACCCTAACCTAAACCAGAAACCCTAACCCTAAACCAAGACCCTGGCCCAAACCAGGAACCCCCACCTAGAAAAACTCCAAACCCCAAAACTCTAGAGAAACCCAAGTCCCTGGCAAGGGGCGGCTAGCCCTAACTAGCCGCCCCATACCAGGCGGCTAGTTAGCACTAGCCGTCCCCCCTGGCCGACCTTGAACCGCTTCCCTAGATGGGATATAAAATAGCATTAAATGCTGATCAATGCGGCGGGTTGTGACCTTTAGCCGCCCTATCTTGGCCGAGTCAACCCAAGTAACCGACCCAAGTCACTGCTTGTCAGAGATGGGACGTTTGGCAGGTCATGATAGG
This sequence comes from Acorus calamus, assembly GCA_030737845.1. NCBI lineage: Eukaryota > Viridiplantae > Streptophyta > Magnoliopsida > Acorales > Acoraceae > Acorus > Acorus calamus. The sequence goes on from CM060872.1 coordinate 20,122,643, forward strand.
GGCGGCTACCAGGAAGTATCCGCTCCATCCTAAAGTCTAGTTAGGACTAGCCGCCCTTCACCTGGTCCTGACAGAAGAACCAGAGAATTAATGAGGGATCTAATCAAACACACTATTAACCAAGCCACTCTTTTACCCTCTGGGTATTCCCCTGCCTCTTTTTTACTATAAATAGAGGAGGTCCCAAGCCTTTAAGAGACACAATTCACATCCATCAAATCCCAATCCACTTGATATCCATTCCCTTCCCCCCACTAGAAATCCCCAAGAGAGAGAGAAAGAGAGCCCCTTTTGTGAGAGAAATACCCATTCCCTACACAAAAACACCCTCTCATTCCACCCTCCAGAAACCCGGCTAAGCCTAGCTTAGCCTCTATCCAAGACCAAACCCATTTCCTACCAAAGTTCTGCCCAAACCAACCCAGGCCCCGAACGGCTAAACCCTAGTAGCCGCCCCATACCCGGCGGTTGGATCTCACTAGCCGCCCCCCTATTCACACCCCACTTGCACCCCTTTGTCCAAGACTCCTTTAGTCAAGCCCCGGAAGCAGAATAAGATTACCTGTTTTTCACCTCTGTGTACGGTATATCCGTGTCTTAGAGCGGAGACCCCACAAACACCCCACGTTAGGTGATCAAATCCAACCCACATTTTCCTGCTTTTAGAAAAAACAGGTGGCGATCACACAAACCCCCTTGAATCCTCTTGAGCCGCAGTTGGGCGCCTCAACCAGGAACGACACCACCCTTCCGAGAAGACGATCCGACCGAGCCCGCCATGGCAAGCATCCGATCCGAATCCCCGAAGAACCCCCACACACGCACCACCACGCGGATTCTTTCTGACACCGACGGAATCCGACACCGACAAATCTGAAGATCACGGTGGGACATCCCTCGTGAAAAAGAACAAAAGGTAATCCTCTTCTACCCCCCTTTTACAAGCTTGACTAGAACGCTATCAACCCTCTAGGAAGGTTAGAGTTTCCCACCCCTTGAATCAGATCCTCCTCTACTTTGCATGACAGCATCATTTACTGCTTTGTAAGCCGCACACCGCTGTGCAATCCTTTACTGCTTTGTAAGCCGCACACCGCTGCACAATTCTTTACTGCTTTGTAATCCGCACACCGCTACGCAATCCTTTACCGCTTTATTTACTGCTTTATATCTGCATTCATTCCCTTGAATCATTTCACACACATCATGGAATCCCGCATAGAGGAGGAGATACTAGAGGAGAGAATCCACCAAGAGGGTCAGGCCACGCAATTCCTGACCCATCTAGAGGAAAAGATGGCAGTCTAGGATACCAATCCGTAGAGGACATGTTTCATGACCTCGTCGACTACCGTCAGGTCAAGACCTTGAGACAGGATGCTCCTGTCGAATCCCTCAAGGCCATTCCCAAAACCCCGTCCACACCCAGCCACTCGGTCAATCCGAGCCTTTTTTTGTTCACCCCCCTTCCCCCTGTGAATCCAATGTTCCCAACCATTTCCACCCCAGGCCCTTACCAGGCCACCCCAAACCCAGGACCGCTAGGCAGCCCTCCCAGGGGAGAAACACTAGATGAAACCATCCAGAGAATCCTCTCTGAAACTGGTCCCTCAGCCCCCAAGCACATGTCTCTACATAACCTGACACAAATCTCGTCAGTCCACCTGCCGGAGGGATTCAAAATCCCCAAATTCTGCCAGTATAACGGTCGTGGAGATCCAAACATCCATTTAACTGTCATTTATCTAGACGCCCGCTCATTTCTAGATAATCAACATCTGCTAGTCTTCCTCTTCCAAAAATCATTGGAAGGAGAAGCACTACAATGGTTCTTCACCCTCTCTGTAGATCACTTGTCGAGCTTCTCGGCTGTAAGCGAGAAGTTCTTAGGCCGCTACGGTTACCAGAGGATCAGAACCCCCTCTATTTCTGATTTAACCGT